>OV725080.1:96459887-97059887 GCA_928085145.1 Nezara viridula | reverse complement strand
TCGGGCTTAGTTAGGTTTCTCCTATTTAAAAAAAATACAGTAATATTTCTATAGTTCTAAGCTAATAGGGAACTGCAAGACCACTGCGAGACTCTTGCGCAAGACCAAAACTGAGTTTGCAAGATCAAGACGAGTCTCAGTCTCGCATTTAGGCAACACTACAAAAACCGATAAACCGGGTTTCTTTGAAACTAGAGAGTTACTATGTACTCGAGTTTATTTTGAATTTGAAACCATCTGGCGAACTAGATCATTGTTATATCTAGACCAAAGGGAAATAGTCAGGTAATTTCATAATCAAAATAAACTCTATTGCATAGTCACCCGCATAGTCCCAACGTTTGTGGTAATTAAAATATCGAATGTTTAGACTCATTTTGGTCCGATTGGATTATTTTTGTTAAATGCCCACCCATACATGAAAGCAGCCTCCACCTGTCATACTTCATCCTCCCAAAACACACACTAACAAGCCCTGACTCCCGATAATTCGGTTAGATAATTCAATCCAGCCCGCGGCCGAGTTATAAATCTGAATTTAAGTAAATCCCTAAATCTGATTGGATTTGATCTTTAAGCGGTGGAACGGCAAGAAATTCCCGTGGATAAATCAGCCGACTCCGCTACGTAGGAGTCGAAATTAATAATCCCTATGATATATGCCCGGGGGAATTGGAATAAATTTATGTCTCCTATTTTGGGAGGTCTCTTCGTGTTCTCAGTCACACTTTATTAAATGCCCGCCCGGCGAGGCAGCAATCTAGGATTTTTCATTTTTCAAAAGCCATCTGTTGGGAACTTCGAGAGATGGCCAGTAGGTTCCATTTCGCACTGCCAATGAATAAAGAACTTTTTAGGGATTAGATGATGATAAAAATTATTAATGTACGGGATTCTCTCGGTTCAATTTTATTCGCTTGCTAAATTTTTTATCAGTCAGTTTGTAATATGTAAATTATTTAAAATAACGATTTCACAATCAAACATCCTCTTATTTTTTTTTTAATCTGACTCTGGACTACATACAAAAAGCGTGGTTGGATAAAGTAAGGATGTTTTAAAATCTAAAATAATTTATGTATGTTGATCTTACCTTCATATTTCTGGAATTGAAAAAAACAAAAACAAAAAACCCTCATTCTATTTAGTGGTACATTTAATTATTATTTTGTTTCTATTTATTTTTTTTTTGTACATATAGTGTGAATGTCATCCTACCTCACTATAACCAATGTCCAAGAGACAGATTGTTATAATACTCAATAAAGAAATAAAAAAATTAAAAAAAGTGGTACTGTTAATTTACAAATTAACTGGTTGTGTTAATTAAGAATTTAAAAAAATTACTTAATCTAATTAGAGTTATAATTCATAGAATATTAAATTAAATAGGACCAATACCACCTCCATAGAGTGTAAAATTACATCAAAATATAAAATTAATGGTGTTTATCTTATAGGTGGCTTGAAGATGGCTTACCGGCCGAAACGTAGATATGTAAATTGAAATAAAAATGTTGAAGAAATAAACACAGCCTTATTTTATAATATTAGAAAATTTTCACCTAAAACAAGCACTTATAATAATTTATGGTTGTGTTTTTTTATACGGAACTTAGCTTTGTTTGTCCGCTCAAAATTCCTCTTTAAATAGTTTCAACAATGACAGACTCTACTTTCGTTTAAAGTAAATTTTATGTAGTTTACTACGGAGTAACGTTTTGTTAAAAAAATCAAATATTTTTTAAGTTATCGCTTTCTATTCAACAAAAAACGTGACTTGCTTAAAAAAAAAACACAAATCTTATATTTTCTACTTTTCTACCTCAAATTGAGCAATAGTTTATATGAACTTTTTTGTAGATCTTGATGTCTTTTTCCTACCTTTTGAATATTTCTCTCTACTTACGAGACACTCTGTATATTTAAATAAATTTTTTTCTTACTTTATATAGTTATACATTTCTTTATGTATGTTAGTGTTGTTTACCTCATTTATTTATTTTGCATATATGGTACCAATGAACTCCATTAAATCATAAAATAATCTTATCCACGTAGATGGCGGATTGTTTTATTTGCTATAAACATATTTGAAAAAATAAATCAGAATAATAATAGTTATTTCTAGACTAACGGCTCAATTATTGTTTAATTACTTGATCCTAATGGGCTATGAAATGCTGAATCAGTTTATCCTCCTTATACATGAATAATTTTAGTATAATCTTTATGTATAAGCATATGTTCCTCAAAACTCGCTGACAGATGGGTGGCTCTCGGACTGGGACAGATAAAAATATCCTAAAAGCTAACTGTTCCAATGACTAATCGTAGTTACTAATCCTTTAGTAGATATCCTTTAGTAATGGTGAGAATTAGTCCTGATTTACTATCCTCTTCAAAGGGACCGGCGTCCCACTCATTATTCCATTCTCTCATTTGTAACCTCACCTCTAATGTTCAGGAATATAACATTAAAATATATTTTTACAAGATACATTATATATATCCTCATGTTTGATACATGGACGTTTATAATTCCCAGCTATTTCTGCTCTGCTTTCAAAGTGTTTCAGCTGATAATTCCTCTTAATATTTTGTCCCGAGCGTGTGCTAGCCATCAGTGAAAAATATTGTGGCAGTTAGTGGAGAAAAATGGGCCGATATTTCATTGCTAACTGGGTTCATGTCGTTCTACAACTTTATCTGACTACACCTTCGCACTATCTTGTTTCAAATAATATCAAAAGAGTTCGTTTATAACTATATTAATTATTTGTCTATTTTTTTAGTGATAAATTCTTAAAGTTTAAAACTACTTCTTCATATTTAAGTATCAGTAGTTTTTTTTTAAATTATATTAAATTATCTTATCGATATTTAATTACCAACAATTTTTATATAATTGGAACATTACTAAAATGAAGCCTTGTGTTTCTTAATTATCAGCGAAGAACTAAATAATAAACTCCAATTTGATCTTTTTGACTTAATGTATTTTTGACTTAGTGTATTCCAATGCTTTGGATCATTTTTTAAAAACAATTTTCTTTTAAACAACTGCAATATAGGCACTAATAATTATTTTTCTATTTATCCACTTACAGACCTTATTACTAAAATCATTATAGCCAATTTTCCTAAGCCTCCATTTGTCATAAAACCTCTCCATACAATTACTTAAATTCTTCTTTTACAATTTTTTTTTTTTACATTTATACTAATAATGTATTGTGGTATTTTATTTATCATTAAATATCACAATCTTTTAAATAATATATTATATTATCTAAATGTAGTTAAAAACTTATTGTCAAATTTCTCAGTCTGATCGATCAAAAAAATAAAAAAATTAAACTTTATAGATTTCTAAATTATGTTGCCATTTAGACAATATGCAAACACGTTATAATTAATAAGGCCCAGTTCCTTACTTAGCGATAATTTATCCAGCAGAGATGGGCTGCTATTTTTGCCAAATTTAGGAACGACCTGATGGATTAAAGCGGAAATTTATCATTCTTGAAAGGTTACAAAAATCTTTTTTTTTTTTTTTTTTTTATTTATTTCAATGGAATTTACAACTGTATTACATAGAGAATACAATAAGTAAATGAGAAATTTGTAACATGGCATGTACAACATGAAGAGAAACTACCCATTGGTAGAACTCAAATTAAAGTTCTATATTAGAAGATCCCGAGGCCATCTTCTTTTCA
Source organism: Nezara viridula (assembly GCA_928085145.1). Taxonomy (NCBI): domain Eukaryota; kingdom Metazoa; phylum Arthropoda; class Insecta; order Hemiptera; family Pentatomidae; genus Nezara; species Nezara viridula. Next base: position 97,056,165 of record OV725080.1, on the reverse strand, counting down.
GACGCCTCGGAGGATTATCAGGGATCGAGGATGAAGCAAGGTTTGAAACGAGAGGATTCGGATGATTCTGCAGTTTGTTATGGAAGGAAAGGTATCTGGATTGGGCCAGATCGGAAACATATGGAACATTAAGGTCTTTATGGATGATTTTATTTGTGACAAAGTAAGGAGCGTTGAGGATTTTACGAAGGATTTTGGATTGTAAGGATTGGATACGAGAGGAATTCGATGGTTTAGTGGAGCCCCAAAGCTCAATTCCGTAAGTCCAAATAGGTCTTATTATTGTCATATATAGAATAGAATAGAATAGAAAAATAATTTTATTCTGGGACGAAGTCCCTTCAGAATAACAAAAAAGTACAGAAATTAAAATTTTACATCTGGCCAGATAAAAACAAACATAACAAATTAAGATAATGATAGGTCATTAAAGAAAAGAAAAGAAAAAAAATATTGGTTATACATACTATATACAAAATAAAATATAAAAATCTATATAAAAAACTCTTGAAACCATACTAAGATACTTAAAACTATGTACGATGTTAAAATATAAATAAACCCTTTTAGAAAAAATAAAAAATACAGAAAAAATAAATGTATATTCTTCTTAACAGTAAAATCTGTTTCTGTTGAAACAGAAAAAAAAAAAAAAAAGAGAAAAAGAAAGTCGAATCTATAATAAGTATTCAGGTCATGAGCTATATGTGAATATGGTCTTATATATAATGTGTAATTTTACATAAAAGATTAGCTGGTGCCTGACTGTTTTTGGGACAGGAATTGGAATAGGAGGGTTTTGAATGTAGATAAGGATGAAGAATGTCGAATTTTGATTGGAAGGGAATTCCAGAAACTAACAGAACGTGCAATAAAGGAGTTTTGGAACGAGGCAGATCTGTGAGAAGGAATGTAAAGGTCGGAAGGTCGAGATCTTGTGGAGAGGGAGTGGACTGAGGACTTGAATTGGAGAAGGTTGTAGGCGTAGGAAGGACGATGATTGTTGATGATATGATAGAGGAATGTACCTAGGAAATATTGTCTTCGAATGGAGGGGAAGAGCCACTCTAACTCAGTGTAATGGTGAGAGACATGGTAGTATCTCGGGGCACCAATTACAAATCTCACGCAACTGTTCATTATTCTTTTCAGTCTGTCGCGGAGCTCCACCGAGAGTCCATCATACACCACACAGCAGTAGTCAAAGTGGGGGAAGATGAGAGAGGAAACGAGGAGTCTGCGCGTATGTTGAGGTAGGAGATGGCGGAAGCAATGGAATAGTTTGAGGGTAGAGACTGTCCGTCGGGAGATGTGAGAAATATGGTGACTCCAGGAGAGGGTTTGATCAATAAATAGTCCTAAATTTTTTACAGAGGAGTAGAAGGAGATTGGCTGGTCACCAAGGTTTAGTATGGGAAAGTCCGTATAGGATCTAAGGAGGGGCTTGGAACCAATGACAATGGCCTGAGTTTTTGAAGCATTTAACCTTAATCCGTTTAATTTTGCCCAGGCACAGATTCGATCTAGGTCTGCTTGGATCTTAGTAAATGCTACCAATAGCTCAGGGGGAGAAAAGGATAGGTATATTTGAGAATCGTCTGCATAAAGGTGGTGGGAACAATGGAGAATTGAGTCATGGAGGTCATTGATATAGGAACTAAAAAGGAGAGGAGATATGCTAGATCCTTGGGCGACTCCAGAGGATAAAGGCAGGTAGGCAGATAGTGGTTGATTAGGAATGGAGACTGCTTGGGTGCGTTGTGATAGGAAAGATTGGAACCAAGAGATGGAGCTATTGGAGAAGGAGAGTGATTTTAGTTTGTTGAAAAGGATGGGATGGTTAATGGAATCAAAGGCTTTAGAGAAGTCAAGAAGTATAAGGACAGTTAGTTGTTTATTATCTATTGCAGTCTGAACATCATTAGTAATTTTGATTAAGGCGGATTGTGTGGAGTAGCCGGGACGGAAACCAGATTGGAGAGGATCGAGTTGGTTAGACTTTTCTAGGAAATTGGAAACTTGGGATTGTACCAATCTTTCTAGGGGTTTTGAGAGATTGGAAAGAATTGAGATTGGGCGAAAGTCTTCGGGAGAGGATGGATTAGGCTTTTTATTTAAAGGGAGTACAATGGCTTTTTTCCAAGAGGAAGGGAATATTGAGTTCTGTAGGGAGAAATTGTAAATGAAAAGGAGAACTGGGAGGATTTCGGGGAGACATAATTTTATCAATTTGACAGGAATGCCATCTGGTCCTATGGAATTGGTGTGGGATTTCATTACTGCGGTTAGTAAGTCAGTCGGGGAAATGTAGGAGAAATAAAAGTCATCATCATTAAATGATGACTCAGGAGCATAGTTGGAAGAGGAGGGAAGAGAAGAGGTAGAGGAGGCAGAAATAAAATGTGAATTTAAATCGTCAGGTGAAACGGAAAAGAACAGTGAGGAAGGGGATCTAGAAGGTTCACAGAGGGAAAGTTTGCGAAGGATTAGCCATTTAGATTTGGGATCTGGGGCAGATGACAGGGCTTCATGGAAGTAGGAAGCTTTAGCTCGCCGAATTCTTGTTTGTGTCAAATTGCGGAGCACCCTAAACGCTTGATAGTCATCTGTAAGCCTAGTACGTCTAAAGCGTCTGCGGGCAGCATCACGCCTCTTCTGCAGATCCTTGATTTCTTGACACATCCAGGGTGCAGGCCGACGGCGAAAGGTTGATGTTTTTATGGGAGCATGGGTGTTAAGGATATTGAGGAGATTGGAAGTCAGGATTTCAACCATGGAGTCGATGGAGGAGCAGGAATATATTTCGTTCAAGTCTAAGGTTTCAAGGTCAGGTAGTATTTTTTCACGGGTGAGAGTGTCTATCTGACGGAAAGTAAAGGTTCTCGGATGAATCAGAGGGGTTTGGATATTATATGTTATTTGGATCATGTCGTGAGACGATAAGAAGGATACTGGCAGTTGAGAAGAGGAGAGGAGATTTATTTCGGAGTCTATAATGAAGAAGTCTAACCAAGTGTCGGCCTTGTGGGTGTGGTGAGTAGGATAAAAAGGAACAATAAAGAGATGGAGGGAAAAAAATAGGTTTTCTAGATAGGTTTTGTCTTTGGAATTAGAAAGGAAATTGGTATTGAGGTCACCGGCGATGATTATTCTAGGATAGAGGGGAACAAAGTTGAGTAAGGTTGATTCTAAGGACGGATCAAATGGAACAAGGGGAGGACGGTAGATCACTATGTAAAGGAGAGGTGAATTATTACAGGTAATTTCTACTAGAAGGTATTCCACTTGTGGATGTTCGGAGGGTGGGGAGTAATCAAGGATTCGGGACTTCAGGCTATCATGGACAAATATGGCCACTCCACCACCAGTCCGGCTGACCCGGTCGTGGCGGATGAGGGTGTAATTAGGTAAGGAGACAGATGAGGACGGAATATAGGGTTTGAGCCAGGTTTCTGAGATTGCGATGATGTGAAAAAAGTTTTGAGAAAAGTACTGCAGGAATTCATCATAATTATATACGAGTCGTTTATAATTGATTGAAAGCTTAGATCGTTTGTCTAGTAAGTGCTGCAGTAGTCGAAAACGTCGGGCGGTTTCTAGTCGTTTCAGTCTGGTATGGGGGTTCCAAGTGAGTCGTTTGTCAAGGTGGAGTCCTAAGTAGCGGATTTGCTCAACAGGAATAAGTGGAGTATTATTGAAGGATACTGTAGGACAAGAGGTCATAGGTTTACGACGGAGGGTAAAAGTGATTTGATGGGATTTGTTGGAATTTATTTTTATTCTCCAATTTTTACACCATTCTTCAATGCTTGTGATATGTGATTGAAGAGTTTGGGATGCAATTAAAGGATCGTTATTAACTGATAGGATACACGTGTCATCGGCATAGGTGGTGATGACAGTGTTGGATTGGGTTGGGATGTCAGCTGTATAAACTGTGTAAAGGATAGGACCTAGGATACTACCTTGAGGAACACCGGCAGACTGAGTAAAAAGAGATGAATAAGCATTGTTATGATTGACTTTGAAGTATCTGTCAGTAAGGTAGGAACGTATAATGAGGAAGTATGTAGGTGGTAGGAATTCACGGAGTTTGTACATCAGTCCCGGATGCCAGACTCTATCAAACGCCTGTTCAACGTCGAGAAAGACTCCCGTGCAGTACATTCCGCGCTCCAATGCAGAGGAGACTACATCTACCACACGATGGCATTGCTGAATAGTGGAGTGGGATGTGCGGAATCCAAATTGGTGATCTGGGATAATGTGTTTAGAGTCTAGGATGGGATACAGGCGTTTTAAAATGAGTTTTTCCAGGATTTTGCCCATAATGGGTAAAAGGGAGATAGGACGGTAAGAGGATGGGTGTTCTGGCGGCTTTGTGGGTTTAGGTATCATTTTGACAATGGATAGTTTCCAAGAGTCAGGAAAATATGTGGTGCGGAGTACAGCATTAAATATATAGGTTAGGAACAATATGGCTTTTTTAGGAAGACATTTTAGGATCTGGGAGGTGATTAGGTCATGGCCAGGAGCTTTGCGAGAAGGTAATCTATTAATGATATTGGATATTTCTGAAGGATGAAATGCTTTAGGTGGAGGAGTCAATTGGAGTGGGGTATCCAATTCTGCTTCAATAAACTCAAGGTGGGTTGGATTAAGGATGTCTGGGTGTGGATTAAATGTTTTTGAGAGGTGTTGAGCAAATATTTGAGATTTTTCATCATCAGATCTGGACCAGGTTTGGGTTTCAGTAATAAGTGGGTGGTTAAAATCTTTGAATTTAAGGAGTTTTTTAGTGGTCAACCATAGTGATTTGTCACAAGTAGTAAGTTTTTCTGTCATGTTATGTAAATTTTGAACTTTGTATTTTCTAATTTCAGCTTTTAGTTGGTTAGTTAATTTGTTGTAATATGTCTTATCTGATGGATATCTAGTCCTGTGCCACTTCGATCTTGCTCTGCGTTTTTCCCTTAATAAGATACGAATATGCTGCGGCAAATTTGTCTGTTGGGAGTTGTCAGTTTTATTGGTAGATGTATTATTCTTTATTTTGTCACTTATAGATGTAGTAAGTTCTTTTATGGCTGTGTCAATATCACGTTTCGTCTTAAGTGGAATATTTAGGTCCAATTTATTTTCCAGGTCTTTACGAAAATTGTCCCAGTTTACTCGTCCTGTAATCAGTGTAGGAGAGGACGAGGGCTTAGGAGCGAAGGTTGTGTGTAATGAAAGCAGAACTGGAGAATGATCTGAGGAGAGGTCATCCAGGGATTTTATTGTGACATGGGAAGAGGAAATTTGGGAGGTGACAAATATGTCGAGGATATCAGGGCGTTTTTTGAGGGATGTTGGCCAATAGGTAGGATTCATAGGAGAGAGGACAGAGTAACTATTGGAAGTTGAGACAGAAGATAGTATGTTACCACGGGAGTTGGATGATCGACAACCCCATCGTTGGTGTTTAGCATTGTAGTCTCCTCCAGCAATAAAGCGCGATCCGAAGGATTGAAATAAGGATTCAAGTAAGTTATAGGTAAGAGTATGACCGGGAGGACAGTATACAGCTGAGAATGTTAAATGGAAAGGACGAGTTGAAATGATAACCGAGGTTGCTTGAATAGCCTCCGTTGGAGTAGAAGGAATGAGAGAATGGGATAAGGATTTATGGATAAGGATGCAAGAACCGGCATGGGAAGTGTTGTCGGGGTGGTCTGATCTATAAGTGATATAGTCACGTATGTAGAAATATGAACGTCGAGTGAAGTGAGTTTCTGTCAGTAGAGCAATATCAATGTGATAGTCATGAAGAAAAATGTCGAGTTCGTCTCGGTGGTTTTGTAGTCCGTTAGCATTCCATAAAAGAACAGCTAGGGGCTTAGTGCTCATCGTGAGAGATTGAAGGGAATTTCGGTAAGGATTCTTGTGAGGAGGGTAATTAGTGGCTTGATAGTCTCTTGGAGATCTTTCAGGAAGGACGCAAGGGTGGAGTTTATTAAATCGATCGGGTTTTGTTGGTCAGGTTGGTTTTGATTAGGAGTTCGTGAGGGAAAGATCTTATGATAAGGAGTGTCTGATGAAGGATGTACCCTTGGAACTTGGGAAGGAGAGTAAATATGAGCAGTAGGGTGGGAATAAACAGGAGTTGGATGTTCGGGCGGTAATTTTACACGTATAGGTATCTGGTGAGGAGGCATTTGCTGACGTGGAGATTTTGAATGAATGTGGGAGATTTGAGTCTTGGATTGGGAGGTCTGGATCTTAGGTTTGGAAGCCTGAGTCTTAGTTTTGGAAATCTGAGGCGTCTGACGTCGCGGCTGTTGATTCTTCACCGTAGTGTCTGAATATAGGTGCCTAGAGTCTTGATGGGGATGATCTGTTGATGTAGAAGGGTTGTGCGTCAATTGTGGTATTATTTCGTTCGGCAGTTGAGGAAACGCTGCCAAATTTAGGAGTTCAGGTGCCTGTACCTGTGCCTGGGTAGAATTCTTCTGTTCTTCTTTTAATGATAAATTATAAGTTCTTTGCTTATACAGCTTCTTATAGATAATGCAGCCCCGATAGGTTGCAGGGTGGTCCTCACCACAAAGGGCACATTTTGGTGGTTCATTTAACGGTTTCTGGCAGGTGTTAGAGGCGTGAGGCCCGGCGCATTTAACGCAACGCACCGAGTGATGGCAGTAAGCCTTTGTATGCCCTAAGTTTTGGCACTTGGTGCATTGAACGACTATTGGTTTCTGCCTCGGCTCTTCAAATACAAAAATCTAAAATACGAAAAAATATATATGTAAGAAATAAATTACCTGCCGAATAACTACACTCAGGAATTACGTCAGGTTTGTGAATCCATCGACCCCAAAAGCCAATATAACCGCTGAACCATTGGTAATTCAAAGCGCATAAGTTCTATGCAAAACATGGATATCTATAATATCTATAATATCTATGCAAAACATGGATGAATTAAAGAACGAATTGTAGCTATGCCATCGATGAGCTGAGCTCTAAATTTAGGAACTTCCAATAAATCCCATCAAATCACCTTTACCCTTCGTCGTAAACCTATGTCCTCTTGTCCTACAGTATCCTTTAATAATACCCCACTTATCCCTGTTGAACAAATCCGGTACCTTGGAATCCTCTTGGACAAACGTCTAACTTGGAATCCTCAACCAGACTTAAACGACAAGAAACCGCTCGACGTTTCCGACTACTCCAGCACTTACTAGACAAACGCTCTAAGTTTCCAGTTAATTACAAAAGACATGACTACAATAAGACCTATCTGGACATACGGAGTTGAGTTTTGGAGGTCCTCAAAGCTATTGAATTCCTCACGCATCCAATCCTTACAATCCAAAATCCTTCGTAAAATGCTCGATGCTCCTTACTTTTTTCTCCAATAAAATCATCCATAAAGACCTTAATGTTCGTTATATTTCCGAATTGGCCCAATCCAGATAACTCTCCTTCCATAACAAACTTCAGAACCATCCAAACCCTCTCGTTTCTAACCTTCCTCTTCGATCCCTGACAACCCTCCGAGGCGTCTGAAAAGAAGATGGCCTCGAGATCTCCTTTTGTAAATACATTTTTAGAGTGCTAACAGTGGGTAGTTTCTCATCAAGTGAATTCATGTTACTATATTCTTTTGTTCACATTTACTGAATGTATTTTTATTTGTAATACAGTTGTAAATATCATCAATAAATAAAAAAATATAAAAAAATTAAAAACTTGTTCGAGCTATGAGAATAAATATCAATTTGTAACATATAAAATCATAAATAAAATATTAAAAGTATACAAATCACTACTTTATTTTAGACGTTTTGAATGATTTTGGAGTGTAACCTTTCACGTTACCATCCGCTGATAATATTATTTTATTGAAAATATCATTTCAATGAAAATAAAAATCTTTGAAATAATCAAATAGAAATGATTTATCATATATATATACTAACAAATTTATATTGAACATCATAATTTGTCGTTCAGACTGATTTTTTTTTATCAAATTATTAACTTTTGCCTAAAACTTAGCTTCATCTTACCGTAATCTATAAATATTGTATTTACGAAAATTCTCGGACTAGATGCGTTTTCAATCTAGAGATTGCCAAACTCTGTGTATTTAATTAGGTACTAAAAATTCGTAAATACATATTTGCTTTCTCCGTGGATCGTAAGATAATTCGATCACAAAATCGATAAAAAATGTGTTCTATAAAAATATTATGCTGTTTGGCGTGACCTACAATCCCAAATTTTTAAAATAATGATGTTATATTCGACAAACGGCCCAATATTTTTGTAGGCCATATTTTTTATATATTTGTGATCAAATTATCTTACGATCCAAGTAGAAAATGAATGGGTATTTATGAACTTTTAGTACCTAATTAAATAGACAGAGTTTGCCCCTCTTCAGATTGAAAATGCCCCAATTCCGAGAGTTTTCGTAAATAATAGCTGTAGAAACTATTTGCTAGAAGATGAAGAAACTATAAGATGAAACTATTTGCGATTTTTCAGGCGGATGTTAATAATTCGATAAAAAAAAGGTCAGTACGGCGGACTAATAGGTATTAAATTAGAATATGGAATTATAAATCAGTCGTCTTAATTGATTAAAAGTTATAGATCAAATATATAAATGAATAAGCTGAGGAACTGTTAAAGAAAGAGGCTAGAAGGCGATTAATACAGGGAAATAAATTCCCTCATTGGAGCTGACTGGTTGCCATGTCAATCACAATTTCTTACTCTCATGAGTTCTCAATAAGCAACATTCAAATTATGGGCAACATTCTACTTTTATACAGTGGACTGTATTTTAATGGATTGGTAAGTTATGTTGATTGTGCAAAAATAACTTACCATCTGCATGGCAGCTTACATCTATCTATTACCTTGAGGGCACCCTTGGAAGATCTGCCGTGTCTGACGGCTATCTGTGGCGAGAAACCGGCAGTACCTACGGATTAAGTGTTATCTTTTAGATCTTCTGATCTGCCCCCACCAATCGCCGTAACGAGGGAAATTTGAACCATTTTCGCACAAAAAGTACCACTGACTATCAGGATTAAATTCAAAATTAAACTTTCCAATATTCTTATTTATTAAGGAAGAGATAATGATGATTTTTTTTTACCTTAAAAAAATGCAATAGTCTACAACAATGGTTAACCAATATTAATAGAACGGTTTGTACATTAGACTCTTAGCCTTGAATAAAAATCCCATAAACTGGCTGTAATGAGATAGCTGATCCAATCCTCTGAGCGGAGCTATTATAGCGGAAGTGGTGCCCAGGTCGGAAGTGAGTCGTTAGATTTACAACCTGTCCCACAGGCTGAATACCAAACCGTCATCATCCAGTCAGGGAACCAACATTTGTTTTGTTTTTTAAATATTTCCTACCTCGCTGGAGGGCCCATGATGGATGCCTGCGCTGAGAACCTGTTTCCTATAGTTTTATTATCTCCTATAGGATTTATTCACTCTTCGGATAGCGGTCTGTGGTCATCCAGTTTCTCAGCTGTAATCTTGCACACTAATAATTCTGCGAACTGATTCGTTACGGGTCTTAAATTATGAACGGATCCAATGTCTAAAATATGAAAATATAAAAACGGCGCTAGTAGGGTAACCAACTCCTTCTTTTGAAATGTATTTTAAAAAATAATTTATATGATAAATCATGATCAGGTAATTTATAATCCATTTCTTCATAGCTCCGTCGGTCTAGTACTTCTTTGGATTTATATAGAAACGAGTCGATGTTAAGGCTCCTTTTCCGTTTGATATCTTCAATAAACATAAAATTTTACAAACAAATTGGTAATAAGTTTTTGTCTGACTTTTACCTCCAGAAAATGCAACGTCAAATTTGTTTTTTTTACTCATTTATTTGGGTCAGAAAACTTTAAAATTTATACCAGAGGACATTTTACAGTTCCTACATTAAACTGTGATATTTTATTATTACTTTCCTTTTCTAAAGAATTCGCACCACTTTATTAAACTTATTTCAAATCCTGAGTATTAAAAATTGATGAAACTCAAAGTTGTCTTCATTAAAGAGAAGAACCACTGAAAGTATATTATCGATTTATTCCAAAAATTCATCAAGTGACATTTCATAATCTCAAATAATTAAGAACTTTGCCTAATTTTCTCTTTGTGAATCCACAACATTGTGAAATTAGTGTAAGTAAACATGATCACTAAAAGAATGTGTTTAATTTTCATGCACTTACGGTGGTTTGTGTATAAATAAGTTCGAAATTCTCGATAACATATTTGAAAGTTAACCTGTATCAAAAATGCAGGTTTTTTTTTTTTTTTTTAAATGCTTCTGTTTGAATATTCTTTGAGAAAGGCGTATTTCGTTTTTCAAACTTCAGAGTCATTTTTCACTGAAATAAAACTATAAAAGCAAAATAAAATGTTTGTATATTTTAATTTGATGCCATTACAGATATTGTTGATCTCCTACTGCCTTTACCCGGATTTTGCTTCTCCACTTACCTTGGTCTATTTCTTTCCAGTATGCAGCACTATTCCATCTCAATTCGATGACAATAGGCAACATTCGATGAATATGATAATCATGAATATGAGCACCACTTTTCACCAATCAGTATCAATATGGTAACTAAACTATAAAATTGTATTGAGAAAAATAAAAAAATATTTTTTTTTTTTGTTAACTTAATTATGAAGAATCATAGACGAGAAAATTATGTTTTTATTTATTTTATTTATATTTTATTTTATGCAATTTGCACCTGCGCAGCTGCGCATCTAGCAAATTTGTTGTGTTTAATTTCTTTCATAAATAACAAAATATATTACTTTTAAACTAGGAGCAACTTTGAGAGAGGAATAGCTTAACAAAAACTAAATTAAATAAAAACTGAAGAAAAATAAAATAACTGCAAACACATGGAAGAAGATACAAAATGAATTAATTTTTTTTATCATTATTATTTTAAATTGTTTAAATAAATACATTTTATTTTTGGAAAATATAAATCGCTAAAATAAATTTTCATCCATCAACCCGGCGAGATCCGATATGGCAGCGCTCACATGTGGACTCCTATCAGCTCCTTCATTTATCTTCTCGTTAGGTCGATACCGTCTGGTCTCTACTCTCGGGACTCGGCTACTATTATAGGGGTTGGCCAAGACTTATGGCTGAGTAACATCAAGTTCCAAATAGCACGTTTCGGAAGAACTTTTAGGAAATTTATGTAGGATTGAAACAAGACCCGTATCGTTGTTATCATTAAACTTCATGGTTTCACATCCAGCGTTGGATGCTACCACTATGTAGGACTACATAGGACGCAGAGCGGATATAATTCTGGTAGCAGACCATCCGTTTAGCATTCATACATAAATAAAATAAAATAAATTCATATTATATATTAATATATATTATATATATTAAGTAAGTATTAATCAATAGTATAGGACATAATTGGGAAACCTTTTTACGATTAGATGCCGCAGTAAGGTTAGGCAGTACTAATGGAAGCCGCAATAATTCTTTATATTTACCTTTGCTGTTTTTATTAATCAGTAAACACATACATTAATCCACCAACATACATTCAACTTAATTTCGAAATTGTCGTTACTTAATACGTTAAATGTAAAACGTTTGGAGGTCGCATGTGGCCTCTGTGACATAATTGTGGCCCCCAAATGTTTTTGAGCGATATTTATTAATCTAATGCTATAATTTATTAATATTTAATTTTTTAATTAACTGCAATTCAAAATTAATAGAATTAAGTTAAACGTGTTTATGTGGGTATGAGTATTTATTGATAAATAAAAATAACAATGGTAAAATATTAAGAACTACTGCGGTCTTTATGGTATAGGACTAATTCTGAAACTCAATGTTATTAGTAATATTTACAAAAATCAGAATTTTAAAAATTTAAGTTATTTAATAAGAAATAAAGTAAATTCCTTAACTCAGCGCTAATTCCATTAATCGACTGAGTCATGCAGGTATGGACAGCGAATTAAGCTGTTTATGAGGTTCTTCATTTCGTTTCACCTGAAAGTTAACATTCCGGGAAGGTTAATAAACTCAAACAAAAATAGCTAGCTACTGAATTGTCGAAGTTCAAAAGTAAAACAGCATAATTTCCTAAACCTAGCGCTGGATATTTCGCCGATTTTATAGAGCGTGCCCATAAGTATTCGGTATGTATGGATGTCTTGTTCTCTGATTATAGTGATAATAAGTCAGAAACCTGGAGATGATCAAGAATTCCTGTACCAGGAATCTTTTTTAAGAGCTTCTAACAATTTTTAGTAGTTCTATGGTTAATCGCATCTCCGGTTCATGACCTCAACATTCTTAAAAAGTATTAAATATTTTCTACAAGTTCCAATCATATTCTTAACTATTTGGTTCTTAAAAGTGATTGGTAGAAATCTGGAGAATTTGTTTAGTTTATTAGATTATCAAATAAAATGATGGTTCTAATCTTATTAATGGACTTATTACTGAACTTTAAATTTTTTTTTTAAATCAGCTTCCTTAAGATTGAGTGTAAATAGCTCACTACTGTGACGCCATTTCGCCTCTTCCATAATGGATGCCATACCAAATTCACTAAACCAGCTAGCAATTAGTTCCATCTACAGTTCCGTAGTCACTTCTTTCTCGGCCTTAGCCCAGATAGGATGCCAGCGAGACCAAGATTGAAGACGTTTTTAAGCAGCCTTAGGACTTTGATAGATGTTGCCCTGTGATTGACATGGCAACCAATCAGCTCCAATGAGGGAATTTCTTTCCCTGTATTAATTGCCTTCTAGCCTCTTTCTTTAACAGTTCCTCAGCTTATTTATTTCTATATTTGTTCAATAACTTTTAATCAATTAAATACGACTGATTTATAATCCATATTCTGATTTAATACATATTCTGCCACTCCTAAAATCAAAACATGTAAGTACATATACGTATACAGTTATCTTTGCCGAGCACAGAACATCAAGCAATTTCATCGTCACACTATAAAATATACTTACATACTTCATATGACAAAATTGATGTCACAACAAGAATTTCGTTGTAGGAACAGCTATTGTAAATGAAGATTTTGTCGAAAGTAGCGATCATATGCGATTCTTTAACTGAATGCACTATTTTATAATGCAAAATTTTATAAGTGTTAATTATTTATTAAATTAACAATATCCATCGTAATTTTTAGAGCCCTTATCAATGAAATGGAAAAAATATATTACTCATACGAATTTCTTTTGAATGTAAAGTTCAAACAAATTATATTATTGTATTTTCACTAATAATACCATGTAACATTTAATTCTGATTATTTAAACTATTACTTATTTAATTTAAAGTTTCGTTTTGTAGACAAATCAATCAATTATAAAGAAGCATCTGAATGAAACCATCGCGGATGGGTTTATTATACGAGTTATGGGTTTTTATTGGAATCTGCTCAAGATGTTTTAAAATACTTCTAAAAACTTAAGAATTTTTTAAAGTTAATAACAAAGTTCTATTGTATAAAATATTGACATCAAAGCAAGTTTCATCTAAAAATGTCCTTAATGATCGATAATTTAATTATTTAAATTAGTTATATTTTCTAGTTTATGTTGTATCCAACGTTTGTATAATATTTATATGAAAATCTCCAGTTGGAAGGTTATGTAATGTTATACTATTACATTTTTTTCGACTGTGCCTAAGAATTTCTGCTATTATTATCATTGATATTATTTATCTTCTTATTTTTTATATATTGTTTATAATGTTATCAAAGTAAAATTTCAATTTTGTAATAATATTAGCATCTGTACTATATATTAGCATAAACTCGTTATCATTTGGGTTTGTACACCCCCCTCATAGTCTCTAACAACGGCTTCGCGTTAAGATACAATTTCGAATTATAGCTTATTACAGAGATAATGGAATGCTGAACGATTTCCTCCTATACAGTATGCAGGGCCGATTTATAGTTTCTGAAATATTTTAAACCATATCTAAAAACATTTCAATTAGTCGACAATAGCCAACTTTACCCGAGCGTTAAAATCTTACGGATCAATCTAATTCACTCTTCACAAAAAAGTGTAAAACGCGCCTAAAGCACTTTTCACTAAAAAAAAAAAAAAGTTTGCGGATTATGCTGACTCTGTATTGTTGATGATATATGGGGAATTTTTATTCAATTTAGATGATTTTGTTTCTTTCACTGTTAAGAATTTAAATGACCTTTCAAATGATGATGGCCTAAAATATAAAATAATGGATTTGAAGAGTTGTAGAAGGTAAAAGTCCGTTAAAGACTGATCTCAAGACGAAGACTTTAAACAAGGTTCATCATATCATTAGAGCTGTTTTGTCACTACTGTCTTGATTACGTTCTCAACCGCTATTCCACACAGAAGAAATCGGGAAAAAATCTATTAAAAAAATAAATAAAAAATAATTATGTAAAAAATAAACATAAAACACAGCTGCCGAAAATGGGTTCTTTCGGTCATGGGGAGTTCTGAAATGTTACGATCTGTTGAAAATTTGGCCTGATTAGAATAAATACTTTCCTTACCTATTACTGGCATACATGTAAAAGCATAAAATTAGAATTTTTTGTGTTTATTTTCCTAAGTTTTTACTAATGCTTTCAACATTGTTGATATAACTCTAAATGAAAATATAAAGTTTGAATCCAGAATAGAGGAAAAATGTTGATATTGTTGCCGTCTTTCTGTAGTAGACTGACAGCCGTCTTGGCTCTTAATAATATCATTTATCACTTGACTGACGCTTATTAGAGAGCATTATTTTCAGGAAATATGATGGATTCATCCTTTAATAAATATACAGTCAGAAAATTCAGTTTAAGCAGAGAGGCGACTTATTTCCTTGTTAAATAACTCTTCCTCGTCCAGCTGAAAGAAAATTAATTTAATACATATTACGAATCTTAAAATTATGAATTATTGTGGAGTAAGAGAAGAATAAAACAGATATAATAAATAATTAAATATTATTACGACACACACTGTTTCATTAGCAAATATTACTATGATACTGTTGACAACTATTGCATCATAACTAATTACCACCTTATTAATTACCTTTAAGTTCTTTTATTATTATTTATTTTATATACTTTTTAATTATTATTATTCTTCTAATTATTTTATATTTTCTGTACGTACAGTGTGAATGTAGTCTTACCTCACTACGATTATTGACCACGTGACAGAATATTATCCCAAATAATATTATAATATAAATACAATTCCACCATATATATATATATATATATATATATATATATATATATATATATATATATAAGGAGTTTGTTCTTCATGAAGTTCTAATGAAGGAATCATAAGTTAACCTTTCTGTAAATAACATGAATAATTCAGAGATACGACTTATTTTCTTGTCTAATAAATATTTAATAAAAATATCGAAAATATCGAAATAAAAATAATTTAATGTATTTCGAGTCTTAAAATTACGAGTAACAGAAGAATATATCGCTGATTTCACTTTTTTTTTTTTGTTTATTTTTTTTTAAGTTGGTGGGAGGTTATGCTGTCGGCTAGTTATTTTGATTATATATATATATATATATATATATATATATATATATATATATATATATATATATATATATATATATATATATATATACATATACATATCAATATATGTAGCGCTAATTTCCCTGTGCCACATCAATTTATCTAATACTGAACCTCTCCTAGTTTCAATAATACAAAATAGAAATAAAAAAAACAAACATTTTTTTTTTAATGATTATGTTCATAATCACCAGACTTGAAGTGTATTTGCACTTCGATACTCTATATTTAAACAAACTATGAGCAGTCAGACGTTTCAGAGCTGCAAGCAATGACTTCTCGAAGTTATTCAAAAAATATACTGCCTTCATTATTAAATATAACGAAGTATGTGGAGCATTTTGTGAACTGACCCAATGCCCAATTCTTTATTCACAGTTGAACTAAGAAATGAGTACAATATAGATATATTAAAATTATATGGTTTCAAAAAATTAAAAACGACTATACTATTTCATAACAAGATGTTCAATAAACTGTTAAGCGGTATAATTAGTTAGTATAAACATAAGTTAATATATTTTTATATTATTATTTATTAAATATCTCTAAAATATTATTTTTTAAAATGATTATTATATTATATTGTTTACTGAATATTTAATGTTATGTTTGATCTCAGTTCTAGACTTGAAATATAAAATCAATATATTTATTTGTATAGGTGTTTCATTTGACAAAAAAAAAAAAATCATATTTACAATGGAAACTTTGTTAAATAAACTTAAATATATGACGAGGCTTGCGATATCAGATAAATTAATGTGACAAAAATAAATGGTCTAAATGATTTTTTTTTCTTATAAAGTAAGGTATGTAACTTGATATTAGATTATTCATATAATTGTTATAGAATTATTACCAGTCTGTAAAGTTTGTTTTTTTAAATGGTTTCATCAATTTAAAATTGTCTAAAACTCTAGAAATTTGTAAGTAAAGAAAAAATAATGTCGGACTAAAGGATCCAATTTGTTTGCTTATTATGGAAATAGCTTTTTCTATCCCTTGTTTAATCATTGTTAATTCAGTAAAATATCAGTAGTTGTCTCAAAATTATAATAATCAATATTGATGGAATGATTCGCGAGTGCTAAGGGCGACAAGATTATATAAACTACTACAGCTGATTAATTTGGCGGGAGTTGTCAAGGTGCCCCCGTTAATTGGTGCCGACACTAATTCCTCTTGCTCGGTTGTACCTCCCGTGGGATTACATTCTACTTTTTTATTCTGTTTGTTTTTTTTTGTTTGTTTTTTTTTGTTTCCTCCTTTCCTCGTTTCTCCTTCGTCAGTCCTCTAATGAGAGAATAATTCAGCCGGGAGCGAGCTCTCTGTTCCCGGTGTTCTCTTCCTCTTTAGCAACCTCATTTAATCTCTAAACGTCAGCTTTTATTTATATTTCAAATAATTTAAAACAAAAAAAAACTGTATCGGTGCAATAATAAGACAACATAATTCTCATGCTTATTATTCTTACTTTGTTAAAAAGTCGTTAAGATTTTGAAAGTAATTGTATTTGTTTTATTTCCTTTTATGTTTTTTAAAATCTAATACTAATACTAAAAATAGCATTCTATTCAACACACTATAAAACTTCTTAATACAGATATATATATATCCTATTTTTTGCTGTAAGATTGTCGCAATATGATTATATCTGTATGTGTGTGTGTGTGTGTATGTGTGTGTGTGTGTGTATACCTAGTATATGTATAGACTTCCCATTTTCTTAAACTGTTGTAAAATTTTCGCAGTATAAATATCTATAGGTAGTGTTTCGTGTCGTTAATAGAATACGATTCGAAAAAAAATGTTCATAAAATTGTATACTTAAAAGGTTATTTATTTTATATTTATTCCTTAATAAATCTATAAATCAACTAAGTTTCTCATATCTGATCATAAGTGGACAGTTTTGCTTGTATAGAATCGTAGGTGTAATATATGTATACAATAAATTTAATATGTATATATGCGAGTATGTCTGTGTGTATGTATATATATCTATATATATATGTGTGTGTGTGTTTGATATGTATGTATATGTGTATGTATATATATTCCTTTTGCACATAAATTATATTTATCTTTCTTCCACTTTTAATGATTGTAACATAATTTTTTTAATTTATATCTTATGTAGGTTTTTATGAGATTTTTCCTACTGTAAAAAATTAATTTCAATTTCCTAAGTAGTATTCAAACCACTGTTATGTCAAGTGTAAGGTTACTACAACCATAAACTTGTTACTTATCTGGATGACATGTTGTAATGTATATAAAAAAATTAAAAATAAATAAATAAAAATACATAAATTTAAGTACTTTTCTGTTTATTTCAGTGTTTCCTTACTCAATTATCGATAGTTAGGGATTAGAAGATTGAATTACCAACGATAATGAATAAATAATATATTGAACATCTGAAGTGCATTTTGTTAAACTTATGGACGATTAAATTATTCTTTTGTAACTTTTTTTTTTTTACTTTCTTTATTGAATATCAATACATTCTGCCACATTAAAGGGCATTAAATATTAAGGCTACATGATTCATTCACACAATATGTACATACAATAAATATTTCAATAATAAAGAAAAAGAAATATAAAAAAATAAAATAGGTAAAAGAAAAAGAAATATAAAAAAATAAAATAGGTAAAAGAAAAAGAAATATAAAAAAATAAAATAGGTAAACTTTTTTAATTAAAGAGGAGAACTGATTATTTTTGCATTTTTTTTTTGTTACTTTGTTGGTTCTATTTATATATTATATTTATATATTTATATTTTCTATGCAGTTCATTACTTTTTTTTATTACGCCTAAATAAACAATATAATAAGACGATTCATATATGTTTAATTATAACTTTAACGTTGTAATAGTTTTGCCCAATTTTGTTTATTATTTCCAATACAATAAGGCATCATTGATTAGGAAAAATAATAATTGTTATAAATTAATTAATGTTATAATGATTTACATATAATTAAATATTTTCATAATATTAATTAATTAATAATTAAATATTATAAAAATCATTAGTATTTTTTTAATATATTTTAGTTATGAATTTTAGTATATGTACTGCCGAAGCGAGTTTATTAGCCTTATTTTTCTGTATAATTTATTTTATTTATTGTTCATAGAGTGTGAATGTGATCTGTGAAATCTATTATAAATGTCCTAGAGACAGATTGTAATATTTTTAAATAAATAAGTTATGAATAATTATTTTTCTTATACCTCATTATAAATTTTCACCTAAAACCTTCATAAGGCTGTGTTTATCTATTGTCTATATAACTATTTAAAATTCTTTACTACCTATTCAACCATTGATTTACTTTTATTTCTACTTTATCTTATTTGGTATTATCTAAATGTCAAAATAAAAACGAAAATAATCTTAGAAATTGACAGCAGTGTATATATGTGAGCCTAGTTGACAGAATGACTAATTCCAATTTCAACTTTTTTGAATATTAATTTTACTAATATTTATTTATAGTGACAAAAATTATAACTTTATTTACAGTTCTACATTTTAACACTGTAGTCATCTACTCTGGATTGAACTCACTTTCTGTAGGGATATTATAAATTTTCCAATTAGAAATATCACTAAAATGACTTCATTCACTTTATGATCATAAATTATATATATATATATATATATAATTAATCTTATTATTAGAATTAGAATTGGTATACTAGTTAACGCCTGACTATTATAGTACTCTATCCTCTCTCATTGAGAGACCAATATACTCCCGCGAATGTTTACACGTCTAATCTCGTGTCATCGCTCAGAGGTCCGTTCACTGCTGGAAGTGATGTATTAAGAGCGATTAGCCGGATTTATTTATACAATATCGTTCTCCTTATCTTTGTTGACCGACAGATTTCCAATTTCAACAGTATAAATCTCTTTGGTGACATATATATAAAAAAATGTGTTGACTGAGAATAAAAAAAAAAAAGAAGGGAGGAAGAATCACTGACTAAACAGAGGCTAAAAGCTTCCCATCCTCTGAGTTAAAAGCTTTATGAAGTTCAGTAGCCACTCACCGGGCTACCATTATAAGTATCAAATTGTAAATAAACATAAAAAAAATAACTCTATATGAACAATTTGATATTGGGAAAGATTTTCCAACATCACTTATAACTAAACTAGTTCATCTCATTGTAATTACAAAAAAAATAGTAAATATGGTGTTTTAAATAAGATTAAACGAGAACAAAAATTATTATGAGTACAATAAGCAGAGGCCGTGGTACTTAACCTTTTTTGTTATCAAATTATTAACATCTGCCTTAAACTTAGTGAATAGTTTCATCTCATCGTAACCTATAAATTTTTTATTTATGACAATTTTCGGAATTGGAGCGTTTTTCATCAGAAGATCGGCAAACTATTTTTAATTAGGCACTAAAAACTCGTAAAGTCCTATTTGCTTTCCACTTGATTTGTAAGATAATATGATCATAAAATCGATAAAAAAGGTGTTCTACAAAAATATTGTGCCGTTTGGCCTATATAATCTCGATATTCAGACACGATGGGATGGAGGTCACGCCAAACGGCCCAATGTTTTCGTAGGCCACCTTTTTCATCAATTTTGTGATCAGATATTCTTACGATTGAAATACGTTGAATGACCCAAATCATTGTCAGCTAGGTCAATTTTAATTTAATTGGAAATTGGATTAATTTTAATAGATACTAGACAATATATTTATAATTGTTTAAAATTTTCATTATCTTGATCCAATGTTTACTCTATTGACATCAGAAAAAAGTAAAATACGTCTTTTTAATGGTAGTAAAGATTTAGGATATGGTTCAAGTATGTACGCGCAAACAAATAAAGACAAGTACAATTTACTGTCGGAAATTAATTTTTTAAAAAGTCATTATCATGAAACAAATGTGGTTTAATAATATAACTTCAAAATAACTAAACATGTGCTTAAGTAATTTTTTCCTAACATGGATGCTCTGACAAAAAAAAAATTATATACATGAAGAAAAAAAGGTTGGCATAAATTTCATTCCCAATCCATTTTACTTTATTGTTTTTCCATTGTACCTCCATAAAATATTCCATAATTATTTATATTGTTCGATAACTATGATATATATGTAATATATTTATATAATACTTTTTATGAAGTTTATGAAATATCACAAACAGTATTAAGTCAAGGAGCTATACTAACAGATGAATTACATCAAATAAAAATATTCTTGAATTTGCTTTACTTTTAGCAACGATCTATTTGATAGGCAATGTTTTACATCATTATATTTTATTTCATTCCATTTTTCTAAACATACGTACTTTCTGTTACAGGACAATACCGTTCTCCACGTATCACTGAGCATCCATCAGACGTCACAGTTCCAAAGAACGAACCCATCACCCTCAACTGCAAAGCAGAGGGTAAGCCCGAGCCGAAGATAGAGTGGTATAAGGACGGTGAAAAATTGGACCTGACCAGCCCGGACTCGAAGAACCATAGAGTAGTCAACCTGGAGGGAAGCCTCTTCTTCCTCAGGGTCGCACACGGCAAGAAGGAACAAGATGATGGAGTCTATTGGTGCGTCGCTACCAACCAAGCTGGATCTGCCACCAGCAGGAATGCCACGCTTCAAGTAGCAGGTCTGTACCAAGTTTTTGTTATTATTTTTCTTTTATATTAGTTATTTTATTTATGTTGTTTGATTAAGAATAATTCTGGTAAGAAGATACAATACATAGGAAATGTAAGTGATACTCAGAGATGTAGTTTACTGTTGTCCGAATCATGAATCAGTCCGAACGTGAACAATGGTTACAATGAATGCATTGTCGTAGCTCCTTAGTTATTCTCGTGAGGAAAACTATACTATACTTGCTATGTCCTAGGGTTTTACAGTTTTTATAGTTTAGTAGTATAGTATATTGCGTTTGGTCATAAAAGTGTATTTCATACATATTATCAGCATATGATCAAGTGCATAAATTTAATTTATTTGGAATACAATGGAATCAATCACAAAAAAAAAATACAGAAATCGTCTTCAGTTAAGTGATCTTACTCTAATAAAGCTTTTTTTTTACAAATATATTATGTTTTGAACTATTTACAAAAAACGTCTTATCTTTTCACGGAGTTTCTCAGTCCTTAATGGCCAGACTCTGGGAGGAGATCCTAGAGAAAATTTTAAACAATAAACAATAATAACAATAAAGTTCATTTGATGAATGGGTCGATTCCGAACGGAAAAAGAATTAAAACCATTTTTTTTTCTGAAGGTAGTCACTATTTTATTTAATAAGAAGGAATTACTCAAAAATTGTCAAAGATAATTAAATTATAAGTACACCATCGTAAAGTAGACAATTTTGCGAGGGAGAAACAGTGATTAAATTTACTAAGATCAATATAAAAAGGGAATTTCTGGAGATATAGTAAGACCACTGCTACAGAGATATGATACTCGTGCATGGGTATTGTACGGCAGCGACCGTATTAGATCTTCTATAAGTACCTTTTATCATTGACCTTGATAAATTTAAAGAACATTATTTTTTCAAAAAAGTTTTGTCTACTTTACGATGGTGTACATATAATTTAATTATCCTGAACAGTTTTCGAGATATTCTCTCTTATCCAATAAAAACCGTGACTTCCTTAAGAAAAACAATAAATTGGTAGAGGAATCGATTTCGAAATCGATCGAGTCGATTCAAAATGGGAATCCACACATGCATCAAATGAACTTCTTTGTTTTAAATTTTGTCTAGTTTTGAGTTTAACCATTAAGAACTAAGACACCATGTTTAATATTATTGATTAGAAATAAAAAATATCGAATAGATGGATCGCTGTTGAAATTAATGTGACATTGATAGATTTTATTGTTGCCAAGCGGATCAAGCGGGAGGAGTTTTAGTGATGATATTTTTTTTTTATTGACTCATGTTTGTTTTAGTGAGTGGTCTGAGATAAATATTTAAACACTCACAATTCGTACTCTTTTTATATTATAACGCCCATATATCTACTAAATGTAAGCCTATGTCAAGAAAAAAAATATTCCAAAAAGCGTTTTTGTTCCTCCAATCATCTTGGATTTTTTAATGTTGGTCCACTCTAATATCATTTTATATAATATAATTTATTTTTATTCCAAGTTAATATTGTTAAGCCCCTCCTAAAATGAATCTTGATTCCTCTACTATATTTTAGTATCAGAAATATTCATTGCAGGTTATATTCTAAATTAATCCAAGAACTTTGATTTTTTAGTAAATGCGTACTTATTTCATTTCCATTCAAATAGAATGTATTCAAGTTATTTTTTTTTTCTAATCCTTCAAATCTGATCTGCTTGAAAGCCTTCGACCATTTTGTTATGCGAGAATGCGTATGCACGAGACCCGTGTCAGTAGAAGTTGTAATAAGATATTCTACAATTTCCAAATAGTACGGTTTTGATTACCTTGTTAGTAAACGAAAATTTTCTTGTCTCTGCACATTAAAAAAAAAACAGAAAAAAAACCATTGCTGTATAATTTGTAAGGAGTAGATTTTCTGGAATACCAAAAGATTTATATAAGGTCATATATCTCCTTGCCTCTGCGACGTGCGCTATAAAACCCACATTATTGGTTTTAGTTTAAGCTTCCTAAATGGTTTTGAGCTAGTACCGCTCGGGTTTTATTTAACTTCTGTTATTGTATTATGATACATTTCTTTATATTTATGTAAACATTTTTTTTTTATTCCTCGCGTTTTTTTCCTAATTTGGGAAAAAAATTGTTATTAAAAAGCTTTATTATGAGAAAAACACATATTAACGTATTTTTTAAATAAAGGTGTTGCTTAATATAATGAAAATGAATACATTCTAGAGAATTTCTGGGTTATAAATGTCGTCGTTGGTTGTATATCTTCAGTTTTTTTGGTGTTTTTTTTCCCTCCAAATTACTGAAGTATAGATCAATCTCTAAATCTAAGTAAAATATTCTATCTTTGTATGTTCAAAAGATTTTTGATTTGAGATTCACCTTTCCCTAAAATTATTATGGGAGCGTCTTATTCGAAACTGTCTTGTAACTCTGGGAAAGTTGGTAATGCATTCAATTATCCAAAAAGTAGATAGGAAACGCCTCATATCAGCCTAAAACTGACTAATTATGTATTGTGTATCATGGCTGAACATTTAAAAGTTCAATGCTTTTGAGTTTTCTATGTTTCAATATGTGAATAAAAGAAATGATAAGTATTTTTAGTTTAGTTATAACAGTTATATATTTCTATTGTGTGCATATATGACAATGCCTATAAAATACCATCTTTATGTATTATTTCTTTAAAATGTTTCTTTCCCGGTACGCGCGCCATATCTTTCTTAGTACTTCATGGAATTATTAATGATCGTGGCATTATTTTGAAGATTACCTTCTACACCATTTCCGAAAAATAAGAACATCTAGATACAAGTATACAATTCTTGTTTTTCACCAAAACTATTTGACTATTTTATTTAGATTTGGCAGAAAAACCTTAAATCACTCCAGAATGATTTCGAAACTAAATGTTATCAAAAGTGTCTTTGTCTTAAGATTTTTTTTCTTTTTTTTTTTTTTGGTCGAGCTCTTTAGATAATTTAATTAAACTTCTAATTCAGTTTTCGAATATGAAGTCGAAAAGTCTAATTAAAAATGAACTGGTTACCATGCTGGTTCTGTGAGTATCGCAGATATCTTGATATATTTTTCTCAGATGTGTTTTTTTTTTTTTTCGGTACGCCGAAAATCCCTTAATTCTTTATCCAAACTAATCATAGAGCCATCATTTTGAGTATTACTTTATCCACCAATACCCAAGTTCCCCGACCGAAATTAAGAAATAAATATGAAGAAAAGAAAAGTTTATTTTTGTTCAAAAAGCAATGCAAAAAAAATTAATCAGATCAATCATATAAATAGTGCTTAGAAAGATGTAAGCTGGTACAAATAGAATTATGGGCTTATGAAATGGATTCTCGTATTTCCATCCGCTTTTTTCCCTTTTTTTTATGCAGAAAAATGCTAGCCAATCTTAAAACTTGTTTACTAACAGGTGACCAAACGAATGTTCGCACTCAGTTATAATGTTCATCCAGATACCGCTGAGTTCTGTTTGAATGATTGTACCCGCATGACAGGGACTAACTCCTCGAAACAACTGCTACGTCGTTGCCCACCTGTTAAGTTACTTTATAAATGCTTAAGTATTGGTTCACAAAGCCACCCATTCGATCCTCAAGTAATTTTGTTTTAATTATATATTTAAACCTTTTTGTAGGATTATATTTATGTATTTTATTATGATTCCTACCAAAAAGTATCAAAAAAAAAAAAGAAAATATAAATAAAAAATAGCAATGTATTTAACAATAAAATATACAAGTTTGAGGAGACCAATAATTACTTATTACAATTATAAATCAATCACGATAACGTTTATTTATTGTTTAATTAGTTTCATTAGAGGAGTTGAATTATTTTTATCTCTTACATTTCGAATGCTGCACGAACTTGAAATTGGCACCTTGGCAAAACATCAATATATTATAATAAATATAAAATAAAATTCTTAAAATTTCAAATTTTATGATTTTAATCTTAATAATTTTAATCTGCTAATTGTCACTACCATGACAGGTGTGAATGAAGAACGAAGGTAAAAAAAAATGATACTAAAATTATTACAATATTAAATTTATTTTATTATTTTTTAAATATTTATTAAACCATAAATTATTAACCCATATTTTTTCACTACTCTATACTTAGATCCATGGTTCGGATTGGAACAATTTAGTTTAAAAACTTCATGATATTTTTTATCATTAATAATCCTTTATTAATGTACTTAATTCATCAGTAGTGGAGCACGTCTTATTTTTTTAGAATATTATCAATATGTTTTGCCATTTTTTTTATTAAAATAACTTCTTATTATTACTTGTAAATTGAAGTCCTTATTCTTACTACATACATTTTAGTAAGATGTAAGGCGTCCTTCGTTTATGATTCCGAATATAAGATACTTAAGGTATTTTCCCTAATATTATTATTTTCTTCAGAACGAATTATTGTCAAAGATTTATCGATACCATGAATAGATATTTATTATTCTATTCCCTTCAGCTTTATCATTTCCTTATTATATAACCAATCTATAGCCATTACTGAATTACATCCACCGCGGCATTATGGGAATTTCCCTAACAGACGAGGGCACGCACCAGTTGCTAGGTATACAGAAGGAAACCCTGAGAGCTGAAAAAATAATTCCACAAATGGGATTAAGGTAAGGGAGGAAAAAGTGCTGGTTAAAGGATCGGCCTGAGATGATACATCCCCTCCTTTCTTCCTTTGCCCTCCTCTCCTTTTGGCGGGCTAATGGATTAGGGCGGGAGATTATATTAGTTCTCTCTCTCTCTCCTTTCTGAGGGTGTAGCAACTACAGGTCCAAGTACCGTAATACTTTGTAAGGTATTATATGGAAAATAAGCTTATATCTAGTATATTTATAACCTGCATAAGAAAACATAATTACAAATAAATGTTTTAAAAAAAATATGGGATTTTTAAAAAATATTAAAGACCGGTAGTCGCTATTTTTTTTTAATGTAAGGTCATACGTTGTAATTTATAAATATATATCTAGCATAAATCATATTAATGTACTATTATTCGTTACTTTTTCGAAATTCCTTTTGTTAGATAAAGTAAGGTAACAGGACTCGAGTGATAAAATTATACAACTCCCTTGAATTCGAGTACAAAATACTTCTATTAATTTATTTATTATTAATTTGCTGTTGTTTTTCGAAGTATTCAAAATCAAAAACCGGTCATTTACTCTACGACCTAATAGTTTTTCAAGACAATTTACAAGATACTCAAACATAAGAAATTTACAAAGATTTAAAAAATTAATGGAAACAATATGTAATTTTTGGGTGGAAAAATTTTTTCAGTAGTTTTTCATTTAGTTTATAGATAACTAAAAATTTTTCTTGCGCAAGAGTCTTGCAACTACTTATTAGCTTATCATTATAGAGATATTACTATAATTTTTTAGATAGGAGAAACACAACTAAGCCCGAATGAAAAATTAGAAGAGTTAAATGCAAAATTATATTGGTTATACCAATTCTTTACATATAGTAACTAAAATTGTCCCCCTCAGTGTCTCTGCTGCGGGGTCAATTTAACAGTCAGGCACATTTTGACTGAATGTTATGGATATGAAACACAACGAAATGAAGTTTAATTTGAGAACGACGTAACTGAAATTTTGAAAAATACCACCAAATTGGCATAAAAAGTCTTTACATTTCTTCCTATAATGCACCTATACAACAAAATTTAAAATTTGCTGACTCTTATTTTTTTAATATTTTATGCTTTCATTTTATTGTTAAATTTAATTTCATCTGATGTAAAAGAAATATTTTGTAAGGGCTAAAATGACCCGTAAGAGGTTGAGGAGCCCCGCCATTGTTGTAAATAAATAAATAAACTAAAATTGTCAAGTATTAGTAACTATTTTGCCTTAATTTTTATTTAAAAAATCAATTTTTTCCTACCATTCTTGGTCTTGGTCTTACAACAGTTAGGACCAGATCTTGGTATTACAAAAGCGCAAGACCTCGACCGATTTCGGGCGACACTGCATAGCACCGAAGGCTCTAAAAGATAACATAACATGAGACTGTAGAAAAGAAGTTTTTTTTTTTTTTTTTTTTTTTTGCTTCTATTATAACAACTTTCAGTGCTTGATGATGAATTCATTGAGACAATAAAAATACATATATAATGAATGTTGAGTTGATAGACATTTTAGAAAGCATTTCCGTGACATAAATCTACGTTTTTCTTGGAAGACCTTCACATAAAATAAAAAAATAAAATAAAGTTGGGCAGATATCAAGGTTCGCCAGAGCCAAATTTACGGACGAGGCTTGCGGACTGAATAATAAGGGAATATATCTGTATGTGAAAAAGACGGCTACCTTAGTGTGTATTCCCATCAGGTCTTCTGCCCTAGGATGGTAGATAAATCCTCCAGTCCGCTTCGAATTTCCTCAACTGATCATGCATAAAAGATTTCCTTTAATGGTGGCTACTGGGATGCCCTGTTTCGTCCAGGTATCTGTACAACTAACTACTACCCCTGGTAACATGTATGTTCTGCCATGACGTTTTCAATTTAAAAGATTTATATATATATATATATATATATATATATATATATATATATATATATATATATATCTTTTAATTGAGAAATAATACATTTTGTCACACTTAAGGGCAATGATTACTAAAGCTGAGTGAGGCACATTCATACCATATATACAATAAAATAAAATATACATCTATATAACAAAGGCAAAAACTATAATAAACCAAGGAAATATAACTATTTAAAAGACAGTAACACGTTTCCTAGTATGATATAATAAGTAATAAATCGTTTATAAAGATGTCTGAATTTTGCTTCGATTGTTTGTGTATATTGCAAAAAGTCTCAAGGTACATTTTTGATGGAGATAAACTTTAAGGTACATTTTTCTGAATTTGGAATTAAATTTAATCGTTTCAAAAACACATAAAAATCTTCAAATTGATACAAGCTTAGCGAACCGGAAGGTTCGATGCCGATACCACCAATCGATTACTACATTCTTCCATCCACCGGGCTCCGTCTAAACCCAACTCCGCCAAATCAGACTTAATGCAATCTTCCCACCTTCGCTTTGGTTTACCCCTCAGACGCTTGCCATTCGAAACAGCGCTTATTAATTTTTAGGAATTCTTTCGTTACTCGGTCCAGCGATTTTACATGCTCATTTTATTCGTTTCAACTTAATCACCTCAGTTATATTACCCGGATACCGTTCACGCAATTCAGCGTTGTGTAACCGCCTAAATTCACCGGTTGACTCGTCCTTTTTCGGTCCGAATATTCTGCGCAATACTTTAACAAGCCTTATTATAAATAAAAATAATCTTCCGGCTATTTTTTTCCTATAGGTCGAATCAGTAAAATAATGACCCTTAATGTTTTTAATGTTTTTAATTAATGTACGTTTCGGGGAATCTCTGTCTCCGTCTTCAGCATATAATATGCCCCAGAATTGGGTAAGTCCTAACAGATAATAAGTTTGTTCAATGGTTAAAACCAGGGTTTGATATCGGTGATAAAAAAAAATCAAATCTGATCAAATTTTTTAAAAATCGTTTCATTATTTTTATTAAGAGCGATTTCATATCTTGATCATTATTTTTGAGAAAAATGTTTACAATGAACAATAATAATTCTTAAGGAATATTTTTTTTTAATTCAAAAATATAAATTGTTTGCAATCTATTGGTTGTAATATATACTGAGTCAGGAGTAGTGGTGGAGAATATTGCCAACTATTAGCAAAAATTAAAAAAAAAAAAAAAACAACCTAGTTATGCCATAAATACTGTTACAAAGTTTAACTTTGTTTACATCCGTGGGTATTATTTAGATAATTCTTACCTCTATCAGATTATTTTCTTTAGATGTCAAATAATCCCAATTAGTTTGGATTTTTCTTCATCTCGGTTAACATTTAGTGGGGTGATAAAGAAAAAGGAATAGCTGTGAGAACTACTCCCTTTTAAAAAATCCTTTATAATGCATGCTACCCTATTTTTTAATTCCTTGCCCACCTTCATACGCAAAATCTCATCTTTAGCTTCATTTTAATACCGATTATTTCTCCATCTCCTCAGCTATAAATTTTCGGAATATTTGTAATAATTTAATTCCATTAGTTTGTGTTGCCAACCACAGTTCATTGCTTCACAGTTATCTGTATATTATCTATGCTGCTCATCAGTGAAAATATGTAAATATAGTTATATTTATTTATTTATAATTTCATTAATTTACTTTTACTTATATTAATTATAAGGTTACACCACTCTGTAATTCAGTTATTTCATACCATTTTACACAAAAAAAAATGACTCTTACATTGTTCATTATCATTATTCTTACGTAACTAAATATCACAGAATAAATTTCAATCACTAAATTTATATAAACCTCCATAATCAAAACCGCTTTTTTAACTTCTTTTTAGCATCAATTATTCATTCATCTCCTTAGCAATCAATCTTCTGAATATATGTAAGAATTAAAACATGCTATTTAAGTATTTTCAGCCTCATTTTCCAGCTATTTCACAGTTACTTATCCATATTGCCTATCAGTAATAATATGTAATTATACTGATATTTTTTTATATATAAATTTATTAGTTTACTGATACTGATGATTATCCTTTATATTAATTTTAAAGTTACATCACTTTGTAATTTTAATTATTTATTGTCACATTACGCCAGGCAAGTGGAACTTCTATTGTTCGTTGTTATTATACTTAGAAAAGTAAATGCTTCAGAATAAAATTTACATTTCTTCTTTTATAAATATTGGAATTTTTTTTTTTGTACCATTTAACTAATTTATCTCTTCTTATAGATAACTTATATCGTTATGTTTTGCAGGTTGCTTTCGAATCCTTTATTCTAAAATTCTTTTTGAATTATATCACATCGGTGTATATCAGTTACTTTATCTGGAGCTTTACTTGGCGGTTTCACTTCCTCAGCAATATCCTGAAGGCCCTTTCTCCAGCAGTCCTTTGCATTAAACACGGGCGAGCGGAAGCCAGTTGATTCAATTGCGATGAGTGCCGACGTGCTCCGCCCCGCAGACAGGGAACAGCATTGTCGGTCCTGGCATTGATAGGATGGAAAACTGTTTTGTGCTGCCCAGTTGTCGAGGGAGCCATTGTTCCTTCCAATCAACCGATATTGCTTTTAGTTTAAAAGCTTTTTCCATTCTTCTTCACGCCGCTAAGACACCGCGGGCCTATATTCTTGTATCTCGGCTGTTTAGGAGATTGGATTTCTAAATATTAAGGGGTATTGAATTGAAACCAAGGGAACGAATGATTCGGGTGTATTTAACTAAATTCTAAAATCTTAATAGGCGACTTTCCTAATACTCATATAATTTATTTGCAACATAGCATAAATATTAATATTAATTAATATTAATAATATTAAAATAAGTCATAGCTGGTTCTTCTCCGTAAGTGCCTTATCTATCTAGCTGAACACTTAAATAAATATTTTTCTCGATATATCATATATCGATGATCCGCTCTTTGAATTTAAAAAAAAAACTGTTCCATCTTTTTATCTATGTATTCTGAAACCTCTCAGTTCGATCAAAAATTACAACTATTTTTTGAATCAGATAAAGTTCTGTATTTTGTATATAACAATAACAGAGGTCTATTTTATATTTTAGGCCATACTAATATACCACTAATATTATACATATACTATAAAAATAAACTAAATATCAAAGTAATAAATAGCAAACACAGAAAATTTAAAATAAAACATCAATAACATTGATGATAATATATACAATAACAAAACAATACAACAACAAGAGAGAATAATATATAAGAAAAAGAAGAAGAAGAAAATAAATTTTATTCTGGGACAGTAGGTCCCCTCAGAATAACTACAATACAGAGTAACATTAAATTAAATTCAGAGATGTCAGGAATTATAAATTATATTTAATTAAGGGGGAATACGGTTGAGCGTGTTCTCAGTCGTGTTCCCTGTACAAGTTGACCAAGAAACTGTTCTTCTTTACACAGTTTCTTTACACTGAACCCAAGACCCTTCATGGGTTTTAGTGGTACAGGTATTTTTAGTAATCATATTTAATTAATTACCATTCTTTAATCTATGTCTTTAATTTGAGATATACCTACTTAAATAGACTTTTATTTCCAAAGGTGCAACAAGCAATAAGTTAACCAAGTATTTTCACCATAATGGGGATTTTATTTTTTCAGCCCAAACTGATCCTTTTCATAAATATAATGAGCCTTCATAAATCAATTATTCACTGTTCCCATCAGCTTTATGCAGATAACTCCTAAATTTACTTATCCTTTTATATGTCTGGAGGGAGCGGGGTAGCTCAGTGGTAGGGGCACACCCAGCCTCTATAAAGTGGGTACCCTTAATTAAATAATTGATTAAGGGGGAAAACCTGGAGGTTGAGCGTGATCTCGGTCAAATCACCTCCTTGCACAACCGTTGACCTAGAAACAGTGCTTTCTCTAAATAGTACTGAACCCCAGACCCTTCATGGGTTGTAGTGGTACAGGTTTTTTTTTCATATGTCTTGGCCAGTAGTGGCGTTTGCCAACCTAGATCGAACGTTGCTAACACTCTGTCCATTGTCATTGTTTCTAAACCCCCTCTCAGATTTAATACCAACTTTCCTATGCTATAGTTAGGTTACCTTCCCACCACAGTTTGTCCCTCTGTTAAAAATTATACTTCATCATTAAACAAAACCGACTTTCAATTTTTGTTCTCAAACTAGATACTAGATACTCAACATAGATATCGCCATCTCCTACTCAAACCTCAGTGTAGACTCTCAGTAACCTTCCTCATCTTCTTCCAATTTGTTTACGGCTGCGTCTAGCATCACTACGTTTCAATCTGACTATCCACTTCTATTGTGGAGGAGGCTTATTTTTAAGTGGCTATGCCTAAGCAAACACAGGACACTGAATCGCAACTATTCCACAACGAAAACCCAAAAAAATATATGGCGTGGACTTGGCTTCTACAGTAAGGCATAGCATTTTTTATTCAATTTGGCAGCAATCAACCGCTGTTTGTTGTTCTTGTTTTTTTTACTACTAGCCTAAGGAAGCTAGAGACGAAATAAATATTCAATACCGTAGTATAGGGGATAAGCTAAGAGACCATTCTAAATATTACAGAAGATGGTGTTCTCCTAAGTGGAAAAGGGTCGTTTCTTTTTAAAAATATAATCCAGAGGACGACACCAAACCACATCGAGCCCTTTGTTAGCGGCGGCTCGTTGCGTGAGGGTTCGTCCCAACA
The DNA here is from genome assembly GCA_928085145.1 of Nezara viridula. Lineage (NCBI taxonomy): Eukaryota > Metazoa > Arthropoda > Insecta > Hemiptera > Pentatomidae > Nezara > Nezara viridula. Next base: position 97,023,433 of record OV725080.1, on the reverse strand, counting down.
ATAGACCTCCCAGCGGGCAAGCAAAAAGCTCTGTTGTGAACTCAGGATTAGTTGAGGTATGCACGAGTTGGGTACGTCAAGTAGTTGTATAGTAACTTAGCAATAGTTCTTCGGTCCCGCTAGTATCTACAAGTTGCTTTCGGTTTATTTATTTTTTTAGTAACTATATTAATTTATACAAATTAATATATTAGTATACTAGATGCATAAATTAAAAAAGAAAGAAAGTAGAACGCCATTGACTATTGATTAACAATAGAGTATAAACAACACCTTCAGAAACCTTTCTCCAGTAAATATATTTTCTTTACTATACTGGTATAAACAATCACGCGAGAGAAAGTGATTTTCGCTCATAAGTGAATGGATAAGCTTTTAGCTTAGGTGTGCGTAAAGGGACAATATAATTCCGATTTGGAAAAATCAGTCTTTTCACGACGTTTGTTTGAATGAATTAAAAATTTATCTTTATTCTGGAACATATAGTCACTTAACAGTAGGAAAAAATCGTATTTCCATCAGAATTCGTCTGGCAGCAGAGATTAAAATTTAATTAAATTTTAAACTAAAAGAATGTAGTGAATAAAATACCTTAATATATCTTTATTCTTTATCTCTAATAATAAAATAATATATTCACAGACTTTATTTGATATAAAAATCATTTAATTTGGTGTAATTCGCACTTGTCACACATAATTGTTGTCCATTACTGAAATAGATATACCCTCACAAGGTTTACTTTATTTGCATTGTCACTTTATTACTTTATTTTGTTCGAATTACATTTTTTTTTATTCTAAAAATGTACATTATTAAATTATCTATGCTTTTATTTTATTTTATTTTTTAACGTAGGGATTTTTCTGGTTGATTTACTAATTGTCAGTAATTAAGTTGCAGGTTTAACGAGATAATAAATAAATATGTATAATGTTTATTAGCTTTAAAATAAATGTATTTATAGCATACTATAGTATAGTATATTACAGTATTTGACTGACAAGGGGTTGATAAAGACCTAATAGCTATTATAATATAATGCTGAGGCCATCTTCTTTGGAATACAGAAGGGGTTAAGTGAAAAAAGGGCGAGCAATTTCTTGCAGGGCAGGGTAAAGGGCTGAAAACTAGATCAATATTTTTTAATATTCTCCCCGAAGCCGAGGGCTCTGCCCCTATTGACACCGACTGCAAAGCCTGGCTAAACCAATAACCCTTCGGAACAATTAAGGAACCTCTCGGCACTGGTTCTTCGGCCCTCCAGGAGGAAATTCTGTTAATTTCCTTCGGGGACGGTCTCAAGAGGGCGGCGGAAGTAGAAGGCCCAAAAGAGGATTTGCGCTTCTGACGAGAAAGAAGCCTGTAAGGATTACGGAGGTAATTCTAAGGACAAGGGGCGGCGTGTAAAACAAACCCGAGAGGGAATAGGATTGTAAAGCAAAGAATCCCCTATTTAAATTGTTGAGTAAATAATCTGTTTGTTCTGCCTTCACAAGGAGCCCCTACCTCAGGGATATTATTCTCTTCTTATTTATGAAGCGGATTTGTAGCGTCCTTTATCTTTCCTCATTATCCTTAATCTGCTCCATAATAGCGAGATACATTTCTGATCGAGGGTCCCCTCCTTTATTTCCTTAATTTCCATCTGTTCCTCCTTTTCGTTTTTTCATTTATGCCAAAATACTGTATTTTATTAATATCATTTTTCAGTACATAATCATCCATATTGAGATGTATCTCTTAAATAATGTAATCGATCATTTTATTGATGTACATAAAAAAAAAAATTAACAAATAATTAAACGAATTAATTCGCAGAAAATTTTGTTTTGGGAAGAACTATCAAAACAATATGGAGATCATATGTATTATATAAGGAAGGAATTAATATTTTTTTCTTGGTCGATTACAATATTCTATTTAACATAATAGACCAAAATATTTGTAAAAATTGCTTTGCTAGGACCTATTTTAAAACGCTAACTGGAAAGATAATAAATAAAGACAAAATAATGCCCGGATCATAGGATTTTCTAAATTATTAAAAAATATAAAATTTAAGATCAAACAAATGCCTTTAGGAAATAATAAAGTTAATATATCAGCCAGGAAAAAAATTATAGCAGACTATTCTACTCCTAAACACAATATCTTTAAAGAGGAAGACATTATTAAGTATACCGAAGCTAATGTACTCTAGTTTTGTTAATAATTGTCCGTTTTTTTTTTTTTTTTGTAGTTAACTTAGTAATGTTTCTAATTGTCATGGGTACAATCCAGAAAAAAATGCATACTTTTTGAGTTATTCACAAATCAAGTTTTTTTTTTCCTTCATAACTTTATTTCCAGAAATGTTGGGTCATAGCACTATTTTTCGCATGTGAAGGAGAAAAATATCTTCAAAATGAGTGGTCAATCATTGGATTTGATGAATAATTTATGGCGTACCGACAAAAAAAAACACCTTTTAGAAATAATATATAGGATATTAAACGACATGCAATCTGCATTTATAAAAATCTTATTCATTTTGATAGCACAAAATACCTATAAAAAAATATATTTCAGTGTCCATATAAAGTGGCGCTTCCGGTTAGCCGATTTTAACGAAAAAGTTGCGGTCACATCCGGCCCATATACAAACCTTAACTAATTAATATCAGTATCGTACTACTTTTCGTTTATGAGCTAGACTGTTGACACACACACACACACCATTTTGCGACGCTTGGTTATTTGGACTCGGGGGACCTCAAAACATGCATTTCCATTGAAAACTGAGATTTGAACATTTTCACGATCGCAATACTTATCCTTACTATAGATTACATAAGTGAACGTAAAAACCAACCACTTTTGTTTAATCACATGTTACCAAGTGAGTTCACATGTTAGACTGTGTGATTAATCATATGTTACTAAACCATTATAATGTTTTTCTCTATCTTTGGATGATCTGTATATTTATCTGTTGCTACAAAGTCACTCCCCTTCGGTTTTGTTAGTATCTTTAAAAAAAATATAGCTTCAGCGATGGATAATTAATGTAAATACTCTATAAACGTCTGTACCCCCATTTAGTTACTGCAACTTCAGATTTAATGAACTCATAAACGCTTTTCTTCTTATTACCTTAGTTTTTCTGGAGTAAATTAATTATTGAAATTATCTTATAACAAATTCTATACCGTTCTTTCTCTGGTGGTTTTATATCAACCGGCTACCTCAAAAATAATATTCAATCTGTCAACTTTAAATTATGAATGTCATGCTTTAAGGTGTTTGGCTATTGGTTTTACTCTTTCGATAAAATGTTGATGGGTCCGAAAGTTTTAAACATTCGGTTAGGACTATTTGCTCCATCCAGTGCAGAAACTTTGGAATTCTGTAAGTCGAATACAGGTAAAACCAGAGAAAGCGTAATGCCCGGTGGGAAATGGAGTAAGACTATAGGAAACTCCAACTCTTATAGGAACTTCCCTCGCCGGAGGAGAAAATTCTGCCTCTTCCGGTTCTCATCGATGCCCGTGGCCAGATTCCGGCCCATTACCCCCTAATACCGGAAGAGACCCCTCGTGTTGTGCCTTTCGGAGGGTTTTGTTCCTCTTGGAGGGTGGTTTGGAACTGTCCCAGGAATACATTAGGTCCCGGGTAATCCGATCGGCTCTGGGGTAAAACAGAACGTGCTGTAAATTTTAAGGGGAGGGTGCACCGGCTGACATCTCGTCAATTACCTCGTCACCATGGCTACAATCTCTCAATCTATCTTGAGGACCTCTTTCACGCTCCCTTCTTTGGGTGTCTTCATTTACATCCTTCACCTGACCTTTTTCCAACATTGCTTCTACATTTTACTGTTTTCATGGTGGCAATAATTAATACTACTCTCATATTTAACAAACAGACATTTCGTAGTAAAAGTAGGGACAGAACATTCAGACATTAAATCTATTACAGTAGGAGTACCTCAGGGTAGTGTCCTGGGACCAATAATGTTTAATATATATATGTCTGACCTACCGCAACACAGTGACACGCTACTGGCTATTTTTACTGACGATACCGCAATCCTCAGTTCAGATGAAAATCCTATTCGAGCATCCACCACTCTTCAAAACCACTTGAACGATATTGCTGATTGGGTCACAAGGTGGAAAATTAAAATGAATGAAAAACAAAAAGTTTGTACGTAGTATTCACTCTTAATCACACCCCTTTCCCCGAAATATATTTTAATGACATTGAAATTACTTCATCCGATGTAATTAAATATTTCGGTTTTTACCTCGACAAAAGACTAACTTGGAGGACGCACATTAGACAACTATTAAGTTACAGCTATTCAATTTCCAATGTAAGATTACGTGTTCATATCCTGGTGCCAGAAAGAGGTGAATGAGAGATAAAAAAAAAAAACTAAGTGAAATTAAGAAAATCTGTTGCCCGCATCTCACAGGCTTCACTATTTCCTTCATATATATTTTCAGAAAAGTTAATGTAATTCAATTTTTTGTTTGTTTATTAATGGACATATGTAAAGATACAAAAACTTTTCTGAAATAGGTAGGAAAGTCGTTTGAGTGGACACCCCAGATTTTTTTCAATTTATTATTATTATCTTTATATAAACTAATTTTGTTAAACTACAAAGTGCATCAATAGATATCAATCAATAAGACATCAAACGCAGACTTTAAAAGAAAGCAAACATCATGGTCAACATATGTGAAGTTATATAATTCAGTAAAGGCGAATGAATGAAATGAGCCAAAGAAGGCTAAGCTTATATTAGTTTTTTTTTTGGTAATATTCTACAAAATAATAAAAAAATTGGTACTAAACCTATGCGAGCTATAAAAGCAACTTTACCATGTTTAGGTTCATTATGTTTTGCTAGTTAGCCGGTAGTATTCAATTAATTTCATAGATATACCATATTACTATTTTCAGTAGTAAATAAGGTGGATATTTCAGTTGTCTGTGCAATAGAAAAAAATATGATTCTCAAAAACTAAATTTGATCACTTTATTTGTTCTATTATTTTTTTCTTAGTAAGGAAAAGGAAAAAGTGAATTGGTTGGAACGGAGCAGACCTCAACAAACAGAGGATTTGAGAGAACAGGTGGCGAAGACTGGCTATGCAAACAAGAGGCCCCTTTCTCTATACAGGGGAACTCCCCATCATTTTTCAATAAGGGAATTGAAGATTGAATAAGGGGGCTCCCTCCAACCACCTTATTATTTTTTGATAAATGCTCCCCGTCTATCCGCGCCGAGATTAACTCGGATCTGGGATCGAACGCCGATACGCAGTTCCGTTATAAATGGTTTCTCCTTCCTTGTAAATTTTAGTCGATGTTGTAGAAACTGATTTTGCGGTGAATCATATTAGGGTTGATAGCTACGCATTAGTAATATATTGTTCTTATTACAAATTTCAAAGATTCTCTTGAAGATGTCTAGGCTACGTACAGGAAACTTCGATCTTATCTTAATTGATCCTGCAAACCATATATTTTAAAAGTTTTTTCTTGTGCCTCTATTTTTACAAATATTGGTATGTATAGAGTAGGAAATTATCACAAGTCTTAGTGAAAGCCATTAGCCAGCTGAACCTCACGCCGCGTGTAATTCGTTTACAGTAACTAATCAATGCAGGAGATCTCATCAGCGCTTTGATAGTCTTCTACAAGTGTGCAAGGAATGACAAATCTTACATTTCTTGAAATAGTCTGTTAATAATCATGAATTATTCGCGATTTTTTTTTTATTATTCTACATTTAAATTATTATCCTCCTCTATAACACCTACATCTTTCCCAATCCGTCTGATCACGAAATGTACTTAAAAGAACTATTTAAGTACATTCAAAGAAATTATTTGTTTTCTTATGTTATCTTATTGCCCTATGTATATATATATATATATATATATATATATATATATATATATATATATATATATATATATATATATATCTGGTTTTCTTTCTTGCTGTATTATTGTTTTAATTAAATATTATTTTGTAAATATTTAATCTAATCTTTGTATTTATTATTATTATTATTACTCTGTATTTATTATTTATTCTAAAGGCAAAACAGTCCCAGGATAATAAACAAATATTTTCATTTCAAAACTTATGTGTAAGTCATCTATTGTATATACTTCTTTATTATTATTTCTTTGTTACTTTTCTTGGGTTTATTTTATATTTTTATGTATATACGTGTATAGTGTGAATGGGGCTTACCTCTCTATAACTGTTGTACAATAGACAAAATGTTATATTAGTAAAAAAAAAAAACATAAATATATGTATGTATATATATATATAAAACATTATCCTATAACTAGACTACATATAACCCACTTTTGTACAAACTTTCTCGTTTAAGAAGCTGTAATTACATATCAATTTACTTGGTGTTTGTTACAGAATACAGTTGAGATTCACCTCGAGTTGTGTTAAAAATTGTGTTATTTGATATGCAATTAAAGCTTTCTTAAAAGAAAGTTTTTATAAAAGTAGGGAATCTGCAGTATGGTTGTCAGATATTAAAAGATATATTAAAAAAAACACGTAGCCTATAATTCATGATTTAATGAAACACACAACTTAGCGTAGTTTGGCCGCTCAAAATCTCCTTTAAATGGTTTTGACAAAGACAAACTCTACTTTTATTTGAAGGAAAGTTTATCTTCTTTAAAATAAAACAATTTTTAATTACCAGAATTAAATATCTTTTGGATTATCGCTTTCTATGAAAGAGAAAACATGGTCATCTTAAAATAAGACAAAATTGGACTTGGACTCCGTAAGACGTACATCAAATAAAATGTTTTGTTGGAAATTTTGTCTAGAATTACCTCCCAGAGTTCGACCATTAAGAACCGAGGCATCCTGTGTAATAAATTTTACATTTCGGTATAGATTATGATATTTATATAATAAAATAATATATCACCGTAAATTAAACTAGTAACATCAGAAATTAAGATTAAATTTGGAATAAAATATGGGATTTCTAATACCAAAATTATATAGCTTTAAATTTATTTTATTAGTAAACGCACCCCAAATTACCAAGCAAAATTATTAAATAAAAAAATTGTTGAATCTAGCTTTAAAATTTTAACTTCTTTTATCCAACTTATTTTATATTAACTTCTCCTTTAAAATTCCTATAACGATGGTACATACAACTATGATATAGTCAATATAATATTATTATAAAATTTGTATATAGTATACTACATGAACAAAAATTTCGTAATTTATAATTTTGATTTAATTTATTATATAAATAAAAATTGAAATAAATTAAAAATGATATTTTTTTATTTATTTTAATGACTTCGACTTAATCATGACAATCAAAATATATACATTTACTCTTCGAAAAAAACACCGTGTCCTCCAGTCTTATATGAAACAATCAATTCCTCAGCAGACACGGTACTTTACCTTGGACTCACCTTCGACAGAAGGATGTCATGGGGCCCACAGTGTTGTAATATGAAGCGTATGACACTTACCAAACGACCTCAAGACTACTCTTTACTTTCTTTTTGCCAGATCTTCAAAAACTAAAAACTAAAACAGAAACTGAATACATATACATTACTTATGAAGCACATATGGACTTACTCATCTCACAAATATACGGCATCGCTAAAAAGATCCACCTACAAAACTTCTAAACGTTCAATCAAAATTTATTTTGCGACTATACAAAAGCACTGGTTACGTGACTAACAAAACTTAATACTGACCTCCACTTCCAACAGTTGACCAACATATAACGACCTCTATCAACGATTTTTACAAACAAATTTACTAATGGACATAATAACAGACTTTTAAGAGACGTGGCCTCAGCTGACATACATCAGTACATGAGGAGTGAGACTAAAAAGGCGTTGGATGAGGTTCTTCCTTGACAAACCTAAGTAATTGGGACAAGTTATGGAAGAGGTATGCTGCGTACTTTCCTCCCCATGCTGTCATGTCATTATATCATTACGCCCACCATTTGCTGATTGTCAACTTATTGTTGACAGGCCGCAAATACCTTATTTTATAGACCAAAAAAAAAAAAATTAAGAAAATTTCAAATGTATTTACATAGAAAATACAACAAGTAAATTGTGACATTGCAAAACATGACATGTACAACATGAAGAGAAACTACCCATTGGTAGAACTCAAATAATGATATTTTTAAAATACTAATCGTTTAGGATGTATACTAATCCTTGTTGATGATTTTCGTATGAATTTTATTACATTTATATAAATCAGATACAAATAAATGTTTAAAAACTAAAAATTAATTTTATTATTTACAAAAAAATAAAATAAATAAAACAAGAAAAACGCAACACGGGGGATGGTGTATAGGACAGAGAGCTGTAGGCTGATGTATTATAGGCTGGACCTGCACGACTTCACTTCAATGCGGGTCGTGGTTTTCAGGCGCTGGGGTCACAATCCACAATGGAACAAGAAATTTCTTATTCTCTCCTTCTTTATGTTCTTTTATCCTTCTCTTCTTCCATTTCTCAGTTCTTTGCCGGTCCAAAAAATAGAGTATATTCAAAAAAATAAATTTGAGTTTGTAAAACTAAGATTAGATCAGAAATATTATTGTGTTTGAGCGGTAGAAAGACATTAAAAAAAAACACCATATGTTATTATAACAGACTAAAAACTACTTTAAATATTTCTTAAAAGTAATATATTTAATTAATATATGAAGGTAATAGATAAAATCCATGGGTCAGATTTTTTTAAATATTGTACTTCATATGTGCATACTTCTCTCATACGTTATTTCCTCTATTTTATTAATATCCTTCTAATTTATAACATTTAACTGTTTAATTTATATTAGTTAGCTGTTATTAGTTATATCAGTTAAATTTTCAGTTTTAAGTTTTTAAAGAAAAGTATTAGTAAATTACTTTAGCATATTTAGAAACAATTAAAATTACCTTCACTTTAATTCGACTAAAGGGCAACCTGTAGCTCACATGCCAACATAAAAAAAAATCTTTAAACTAACGACTGAAATTAATGTGCTTGCTTTTTCAAAATCATCAAACTAAATTACATATACATACTTACTTAAACCCGGTTTTATGGTTCAGCGAAAAAAACGCTCTTACAAAAAGTACAATCTCAAATTATAGGACTAATAGCAGACGCTTCCTTAAACGTAAATAACAAAATCCTACATAGAGACTTACAACCAACTATTGATCAACAGATACGTATTTCCGCTTCCATAATAAACTTCAGGAACAAACTGATAAACGGTCATAGACTCACATGGTTACCAAATGCCGATTGAAAAGTATCTGGATGAGAGATCTCCTTTCCTGAATGAAGAAAGATAATATTGACCGGAAAGAGATGCTGCTGGGTACTATTTTTCCTCATACCTGAAATACCAAAACCTAATTCAATAACGCATTTGGTGATTCTCATATCCATGACTGGTATAAACGAAAATATGAAGAGAAGGAAAAAAAACATTAAAATTATTCCACAAATCACTTATAAAATTTATATATCTCTTTAAGAACATTTCATACTTTTTTTTTACTGATAGCTTATTTAAAATGACAGAAATGAATGGGAATTGCTAAATATTTATTTATTAAAATTCTACTCTTTTTCCAAAGAGATATATATTTAATTCATGGTAGTAATTTATAATTAACGGTTAATAAAAACTTCGGCTGTTAAAATTTCTAAAATTCGTTATTAAAGTCCCATTACTGTCACAGGCTAATGGTAGGAACTAAATTTCCGTTGACTGTCCGTTCATCTATAAGTGATTATATTAAAATCGGCGATTGAATAATTATTTAAAATTTTGACCTAGATAAAATAAGCATTTAAAATTTACTGCTCCCCTATTACATTTTCCGCTTTAAAGATTAATTTCAATGAAAATTTAATTATTATTACTATTTAACATGCGTACACTCTGCCAAAATAATATTCATGAAAAGAAAATGGGATCTTCTTTACTTCGCTACCTTACTAATAATAAAAAACCTATTATTTTGGTTTAATTTGTTTTTAACTGTTACCGATTGGATGATTTACTGTGTATGTTCTGGCCTATTTAGATACTAAAAAAAAAGTAATCTTTTGCGACGTTGAAATAAGCATGTACCTATTTATTTCTTTATTTGAAAATGGGGTTATAAATACATAATGATATTTATTAATTATTATGTAAACAGTGACAAAGAAATCATATATTTTTATTGATAAATAATTTGTGGTAGCGAAGCAAAACAGAGAAATGTTATAAACCATGAACAAATGCAAATAAAATCGGTAATTTTTATTATTTTTGCGACATTAAGAAATTAAAATATAAATGCTCTAAATAAAAATAACGATGTATTATTGTATGGTGTATTAATGAGATAAGAATATTTCAAAACATCATGATTTTTCTATTTATGTGCATTTAAATGATTGTATTCATTTTTTGTGAAAACCTAAAGATTATATTAGCCTAAATCGAATTAAATTACTCGAAATTTGTAAAACTTACAACAAACAAATATTATTAATTAGTAATTTATATGTAGTTTTTTATTATAAAAAATATTTTTTAAACTAGAAAGTATTTTAAAATTATTATGATTACACCTATATAATTCAATTAATCTTTCATATTATTTAATATTATTATCGTAGTTTCTGATAACGCATTATTTATATATTTTAAAAAACAGAAGATTAATGATAATAATTTTAACAATTATTATTATTATAAATTAGAGTACCTAAGGTTTTATTTCTCTAAAATTGTATTATAACAGTATTATTAAAGAAAAAAGAAAATTACCATGGTCACTAGGTGAGCTGTATAGTGTTGAGCGGTTCGCTAGACGAGAACTAGGAAAGCTCCTGGTAGCTCCTGTATTCCTGATACCAGATAGTGGAAACTAGTTCTCTCTCATAGTTTTCCGTGCTCTTTCCCCTTAATTCCTATTTTCAATATTATAGATACTAACTGGTAGCTATTGGAATATTTTTTATCTCCATATTATCTAAATTATTATTATTTTTTCTTTAGTTAAAGTATTTACATAATCTATCATTATCATTACACATTTTTCTATTTAATTAATTATTCTAATAAATGTATTAAATAAAATATTGTATTCATGATTATTTATTCAGCATTAATCAAATTACAGTATATAATATACATTAGAAACTATTTTTTCCTCCAGTATACTTATATTCTAACTAGAAAAATGAAACTAGTTTTTAGAGCTCTTGCTAGTCTCAACCTTCCTGATACAGAATAGTTTACTTCTAATTCCCACAACCACATGGATTTTTTTGGTTACCGTTGAAGTCAAAACGATCAAGTTGGTATAAGGATAATTATATAAGAACACATATTCCGCTTTCCGACGGCTTAAATATATTTTATGGAATGTAACAGTAATGTATTCTCATCTTAAAAGAAAACAATTCTCTGTATCTCTTTATTCTGGTGGGATTTCATTTTTACAGACCTTATTTATTAGATATGTTGGCTTATAAACGTCTAGCGTCTCTTGGGGACTTGTGACTGGAGCTTCTCCTAAAAGCTATGTTTAAGTTGTTTTTTTTTAAACTTCGTCTAATACAGTTTGTACTATAAATAAGTGAAAATCATCGTGTGCTGAAAACTTGATTACCTTTTGCCGAAGATTTTGTTGGTATCTATTAAAAAATAACTAATGATTGATTAATAAAATTACCAATCTTTATTTCTGTACGCATAAAAAAAATAAATAGAAAAATAATTTTAAAAGGCAAAATTTTATTAAATTACACTGTATTTTTTAAAGTAAATTTATATACACTCCCTAGTTTATAAACATATTAATACTACTTAATTGTAAGTATTCGTTAATTTAATTTAGTTATTCAATTTAATTAATTTTTTTAATTGTTCAACTTGGTTATTATTAGTGATATTTCATTCGATTTTCTTTTTAAATATTTTATAGTGGAATAAATTAAAACAGATTATTATGGCAAAAGTACCCAGTACAATATTGAATATGTTTGCACACCATTATCATTTCGTTACGCATTCGTTTATGAAATTCTTCACTAAGAAAAACAAAACAAAGATTATTAGTAAAAAATAAGAAAATTATTAGAAGCGATAACTAATAGAGAAAATTTGAATAAAGCTATCAATTTCATAGATAGATCTTATGCCAAATAAATAATGTATTTCATTTAATATCATATGTAAAGTATTTGTTCCAGTGAAAAAATTGAATAAGAATTATTGGATAAGAAGTATTTGAGATATTATTCAAATAAGTTAAATGTAGATTTTAAAAAATTTAAATTAGATAAAATATCATAGCAATAATATATATACATATGAATTTATCCCACAAATATATGCTGTTGACTTATTATAATTTTATATTTTATTATATGCAAGTATCATATAAAATAGTGAAAGAGTAAGTTACTTGAGATTTTTCAAGACAGCCAACGTAGAGAAAGCCTAGCTATCACAGCAGCTATCGATGTCACGATTCTTTTTTTTTTTTCTTTTTTTTCTATAAAAATGTATCTGCCTCTGTCAACTTCTTGTTGGCCATGTCTCTTATCAGCAAATGTGCTGGCGACACAGGAAATAATGTCATGATAGACCTGAGGAAGGAAAGTACTCAGCAGTACCTCTTCCTTAATTTGTTCTAATTACTTAGGTTTTTTAAGAAAGGAGATCTCTCATCCATAAGGAAGGAGTCTCCTCATCATGTTCTGAGATATGTCAGCTGTGGCCATGTCACTTATTATGTCCGAAAGGGTCGTTATATGTTGGTCAACTGTTGGAAGATGGAGGTCAGTAGAGTTTTGTTAGTCACGTACCAAGATGCTTTTGTTATAAGTCGAAATAATTAAGATTGGAGCGTTTGAAGTTTTTGTAGATGGGTCTTTTTAGTGATACTGTACATATGTGATGAGTACGTCCATATGGGTTTAAGTAAGTATGTATACATATTCAGTTTCTGTTTTAGTTTTAGTTTTGAAGATTTGACAAAAATAGAGTAAAATAGTCATGATTCTTGAATACATATTTCAATAAGAAACATTTTTTTTCATGCACATTACGAAATTGTGGACATTAAAAAATGACTTTTAACTTCTAAAGCGATTTCGTTACAAGCATATACAGCTTCAAATTTAATAAATCCACAACGCATTGCAACTGCATTTCTTTTTTTCTTAATATTTTCAAATTATTCATGATATGCTCAAAAGTATTTACCAACTGAATATTTCAGACAAGAGCTGTTAGGAAGAGTGGGGTCCAGAATCATGCAGGAGGTGAATATGAACTCATATTCAAGCGAAAAATTAACTACTTTTTTTTCATCAAATTAAACGGAATGAGATTCGTTCGTAGTCGAATAAGAGATAGAGAGGATGCGAGGTGCCGCTTTGCCCTAGGGGTATGTTTTAATTTCGGAGGTCCCCATAAATCAGGGGGCCAGGTGCCCCTGGGGGCGGCTAAATACCAATTAAAACCACCTCCGCCCCGCCCCCCTACCTTTATAATGTCCTGCTGCCTCCGGTTCTACCCACGATTCAGTCTTTTTTAGTAAGATTTATATTCCTTTTTGGAGAGGGTTGTACCTTAAAACACTTAAATCTCCACAAATATCATTAGAATATTTTTTAAAAGTTATTATTTTGTTTTCTCATATTGTGAATACGAGTTCTATGTTCATGTCGCACTACAACCTCATAATATCGTAATAATTTTATCAGTTGGTGATGAATTCTTGTGAAATGGTTCTACTTACCAAACTTTGGATAACTCATAATCTCTCAAAATGTGTATTTGATGTTTTTCATATTAAAATTCTATTATGTAGCTTATTTTTTAAACTAATTTGTGAGCTGAATAAAATCGATGAAATGAGTATTAGCCAGATGTCTTGAAAATAGACTTGTATGCGGCTTTAGACTTCTGCTGGCGTCAATATTCTTAATTAACAAAGTTATGTTAAAAACTACATATTTTTTTTTTTTTTATACAATTAACAAAAAACAATTTTAAAAAATCCAAATAACTGTTTTCCCTTTCGTTATAAAATAAATTATTTATACATTTATTTTTGTCAATGTTTCGTCCTCTTGGTTTTTAGTTTAGGTAACAATAAAATTAGCTTAATATGTAATAAGAATATTTCTATTTTTTAATTTTTTTTTATAAAAACACATTTGCAAATACATTTTATTATATCTACATAGCATTATCCATCCATATTATAAAAAAAACGAATTTCAACATAATATGAATTGATTTTTCAATAACATGAATTGTTTTTCAATTTTCATAGTCAATTTAATTTTTTTTTTCTCTATTTTTAGTATTATAAATATAGTTTCTTCTATTTTTGAATATTTTATTTTATCTAAATTATTTGCGTTTTCATGAAAAAAATCATGGTTATTTATATTGGTTATTTACTATGTTAATGGAAAGCTGTTATGTTAATGTTTTTAATATTTATACAATTATTTTTATAATGTGTAATTCTAGTTTCTAGTGCTTTGGAGGAATTAATGTGTTGAAAGAAATGAATGTGTTAAGATGATTTATTTTATTTTTACTTATTGATTTATTTCTTATTTCGCTTATGTATTATTTATGTGTGTTATTCTATTTTTACATATACTTTTTCTTAGTTTACTCATTTATTTATTTTTATTTTTTATTTCCCTATTATATGTATATATAGTATGAGTGATCACATTTAGCTTTGTTACTTGATGCCCTTCAATATGGCAGATTGTACCGTTTACTGTCCAATAAAAAAAAAATAAAAAAAATAAGTGTTTTGGACGTCTCTTCTGAGTAAGTTTTTTTACAATTTTTGCCTTCAATTTTATGAATTACATCCCGTTTTTCTTATATATCCATTTTATCTTTCATGTTGGCTGAATATTTTTGTTTTTACTTTATATATCATTTTAGCAAATTCATCGATTATTACTATTATTCGACATGGGTTGTTTAATTATGAGTGATAAATATTTTAAATTAAAAAGTATCACTAATATAAAATCGATTTTTTTTTGTTGCGCATCTCCGTTTATTTCGCATATTTTGATTGTATTATAGAATTTCTAATTCGTTTTTATATTTTTAAGGTTTTTTTTTTATTAAATCTTTTTATTGAGAAATAATACATTTTTCCACATTAAGGGCACTGAGTACTAAAACTGAGTTAGGCCCATTCATACTATATATACAATGCAATAAAAAAAAAAATAAATAAAAAAAAAATATATATCTATATAACAAATTTAAGAACTATAAAACCAAAGAAATGTTACTTGAAATCAAATTAAAAAAAAAAAAATTCAGAAATCGGTAGCAAATTAAATAAGTCGTAAGTAAAACAAATAAATATATAAAAAAGAAAAAAATTCATAATACTTAATTTACAATTTAACGTTTTTAGGATTATATTAGAAATTTAAATTTACAAATGATGTTATTGTATATATATATATATGTAAGGATTCAATACATGTCAAATGAATTTAATAACTTGGCTTTAATATAAAATATTCTCAAAACATTCCATAACGTAGTAATCGATAAACATACTTAAAATAGGAAATAAATAGAATTTAGAAGAAAGGGGAAGGGAGAGGGGAGGTAAATATTGTAGAGTTATGAGGGGATGGCTGCTTCGACAGGGGAAAAGAGATTGGCTTTAGCCTCAGCTTATAAGCCGGTTGCTATGGTAACTGCTCTACACACCTGCAAATATATATACCTTTCTTCCTCTCTGCTATACTCTCTGCATTATCTGCCTCAACTTCCTCGTATAACTACAGATTTATTTTATCAATTATGTAGAAACTAATAAATAATTTTTTGATGTGTGAGCTAAGAGAACGTGACAGTTTTAATTCGAAACTAAAAATCTATAAGATTCGTAAATATTAATTAAATGAGGTTGATAATACAAACAGTAAACATTTTTCTAATTTTCATTAAAAATGAATCCTATGAAATCCATAGGACTCTTACCAGCACAGATTAGTCTTTTAATGGCTTGTTCTTTATCCCATAAATGCCAATGGAAAATATTCGTCAAATTGTGAGGACATTTTCGGGAATAAAAATCTATTTAAAATTAGTTTTAATAATTTTAATCAAGATTTTAATTGCTATTTATGATAAAATTCTTTTCACGTTTCTAATCAACTTACTTTATAACTTAACACTCCATTAAAAAAATATATTTATTTTAAAACGTTACAGCCATTCCTAACAAGGGAAAAATATATAGAATAGCAGGATCGACAGTAAAATCATATCGCTAATTCAAATTATGTATGTTTTAAGGAAATAAATTTCTATAGGTATTTTTCTATTTTTTTTTTTTTTTTTTATGTCATTACAAAGTTTTTCCATTAAATGCAATTCTATTGTTGTTTACTTTAAGTCTAATTATACAAAACCAACCTAGGTCTTAGTATTTTATTTTATGGAATGTTAACAGTCCATTTTAAGCAATAAAAGAAGACGGACTACCTATTATAGGGTTTTGGAATTGTCATACATTTGATTAATTGATTAATTGCGAATAAAATGCTAAAAACAAGGTTGTTTTTGTATTCTTGGACTAAAAGTAAACAAAAATAAAAATGAGGCCATTGGCTCGAAACGTGGTTATGACCTAAACAAACGGAAAAATTCCAAGAGAAATTATTTTCTTTGAAAATACCGTATACAATTACATTAAGTGCAGTTTATAAAAATTGTTTACAGAATCCTGAAAATGGCTCGAGAAACGTTGACAAACAAAGAAATAAAATTAAAACGTACCTTATTAATGGCCTGTGGTCTAATATCTTTTAAATAAAAATTTTAAAAAAACAATAATAGTAACTTATTTTTATAGTTTTGGAGATAGTTTGTAATTTGTAATTAGATAAAATCTTATGTTCATATTCAAGCAACGTAAAATTTTTATATTTGATAAAATTTATTGTTATTATATAATAATGCATACTTGACAATGGCTAAGTAAAAAAAAAATGTCGATATATAAATAGGTTTTATTAATTCATTTATTTATGAATGTTAATAATTAAGTAATGGTTCTATTCTAGTGCTTTCTTCTTAAGAAATCAAGTAGTATTTTGACGTTTAGCAGAAAACTTTCTGCACTGAGAATTTTCCTTCAGGGTTCCTCCTGTATACTGATCAATTGATCGGAACTTGGGAGGTTGGTATTCTGAAAACGCTGCCTGTAAACTTTCTTCACAACTTTCTTTTCTGATTTTCATGGTTTTACTTAGAGCCGGCTCTTAGAACTTCCCTTATATTAACTAACCGACCGTTCACTAACTTCCTTCTATTTATTTATGGCTCTGTTTATATATTCAGTTGCAGTAAATCTATTTTGAATACAAAAATAAATGAGATTCTGTCATGCTCACCATAAGTAATTAAATATTTCGCCAAAACTGTCCTAAACTTATTGAAATACATTAATTGTCTTTGTAAACTATTTTAATTTTTAAATTTGAATTCGGCACCTTGTTATCCATTCTATTTTTAACGAAATCTCAGCTATCGTTTCTGTGGCATAAAATTTTATTTATAAAAAGAAATTCTTACAGAAACATCTTGGTATAATTATAGATTTTTTTTTCACAGAAGTAAATAAACAAAAACTGAGTTTTTTCGAGGTCTTGTTCCTATCGTCAGACAACAATATAATCACTAAAACGAGAAAATATGCCCAGTATGAACTAATAGACACCTCATTATCTACAAATTAAACAACCATTGACGAAATTGTGTTATGTACTATTTAACCGAATAAAAATAATATTTTACATAGAATAATGACAAAATTAAGAAAATATTGTAGTCTTGTAAAGAGAAAAGATCCAGGAACATCTTTCTTTTTTTTTATTCGATTTAATAAAATAAATTAATAATTAAGAAATTTCCAAATTCAGCAAAAATGTCTACATTATTACTGAGGTTTTCCTAATAAATATATAACACAAATAATTCATGATTGATAGTTTTTAGTATAATGGAATTCCTTCTTGAGAGTGTAATTAATGTGGATGCATTAAACAAGAATATATTAAGTTGGGGCAGCTAACGGCTGCGAGAAGAGTGGGGGGGGAGGGAGGAGAGGAGCGATGGAGGTTTCTTGTAGCAACAGGAAATCCATTAGGGTGAGGCTGAGGAGGATTGGTTTTTGGTTAATTCTGACGGCAGTGGCTGAAGTTGCTTTCATCGAGAGGCTGTCAAAATGTTGTTTTTTTGGTGGGGGGGGAGGAAGGAGGATATGTTCGTAATATATTACTCGTATTATACACTACATTACCGTATTACTAAGTTACATTTAAAAAAAAAGAAGTATAAATGTTGCCTTAAGAATGTAACTAGTGTTTTTGCAAATTGGCGGTAGAACCCAATTGTGCGCAATACATCGCTATATTATTTTTCTTACTATGTAAGGATGATTTTTTTTCTTCCTAGCCTTTTGGCCTTTAAGGGATTTTACCGGACCAGAGGGGGAGGGCGGGGGATTAATACCAGAGTTAAAAGCCCCCGACACACACCGGGACGCTAACACGTAGTTACTTTTTTTTATTTATTTTTTATCCGAGTTGCAAGGCATTTGCACACCCATTAGCCCGCTCTGCCACACCGACTCAAGGTGGATCAAACAGGTGAACGTTAGACCTCAATAATGTATCAGGTAAATTTATTTTATGCTATATCAGCCGATAATCTATCCTAGGAAAGGGACTCCCTACTGGTGTTCAGTAAGGTATTATAGTGAGTATATGGTTTTTCATAGGATTTGTTAGATAACCTGATGCTTATTACTTCTTGTGTAATGATGTAAAAACAAAAATTATTTATGACTCATTTCAATAAAATAACTAGGAAACAGTAAAAAAAATATATCAAGTTTTTTTCAATTATTATTAGCGATTAATAGTTAAGTTATTATAGTCCGTGGTACAAACCTCTTTTTATCAAATTAACATCTGCTTGAACCTTCGTAAATAGCTTTATCTCATCGTAACCTATAAATATTGTATTTACGAAAATTCTCGGAACTGGGGCGTTTTCAATCTGGAGATGAGCAAACTCTTTATATTTAATTAGAAACTAAAAACTCTGAAATACTCATTTGCTTTCCGCTTGGATCGTGACATAATTTCATCGATAAAAACGGTGACCTACAATAATATTGGGTCGTTTGGTCTACATGGTCGTTACTTTGACAATTTGAGGTTGTAGGTCACGCCAAACGGCATAATATTTTTGAAGGACCTCTTTTTTTCTGAACGCTTTGCTAAAATCTTACAATTCAAGTAGGAAGTTAATGGGTTTACTAGTTTTCAGTAACTAACTAAATAGAAAAAGTTTTCCGATTTCCAGATTGAAAACGCCGGTCTCCAAGAATTTTTATAAATATAATATTTGTATGTTACGCTGAGATGGAGCTATTTACCAAGTTTCAGCCGGATGTTAATAATTCGATAAAAATGGGTACGGACTATAATCTTTAGAAGAATAATTAATGTATAAAATCAGTAATAAATTTTTGGTATATTAATATTTTATTTAAACATTTTTGAGCTACCTAGTAAATTAGCACAAAACAAAAAGCTAAATCGAATAGTTCGGGTAAATCCAGATACATTTAGAAAACGTTCATCAGGTAGAAAACTTCAGAGCAAAAATTAAGATGGGATGAAGTCATACTCAGAAACTTAAGATTCGGACATTGCGAGTTTATCGAGTTTACCCATTACCGAGTAACTAGAACTGTGAAGCACACACCATTAGAATGTAGTAGTTTCAAAAACTTAAAAATAGGAACGACAATGGAAAAAAGCCTCCATGATGACATAAAATAAATGGAAAAACCTTAAGATATTTTTTTAAAAATTAATTCACAGAAAAAAAATAGATTAGGTAGTCACCCTTAGGGATAAAGATGAATGAATAAATAAATAACCTGTTTTATATGGGGTTTTTATATATGTTTTCTGGTTATTTATTTGTTATCATTATTATTTTTAAATATAAATGTTTCGTGTAATTCTAGAAGACTTTGTGTAATTTAGTGCTCTAATAAGAGAATTTGTGTAGAATAAAAACATTGCGATAAGACTTGAGCCATGTGACTAAGTAATGTGGCCGTTAAGTAGCTGGAGTTAAGCCCTAAGCTCCGTGTCGGCGGTGCTTCCCTAGTGCAAGAAGCTGCGAACAATGGCCCGTCGGAATGTGGGGGTATAAAAGGCGCGAGTGGGGTTTTAGGTCCCCCGGGAATGGTAGCCATTTAGCTGAGCGGTCCGCAGAGTTTCACTTCCCGGTTAAGCCTTTGTTTCCCCCGGGATTAAGTCGAGAGCCCGGGACTTGGGCTTTAAGGCTAGGACTTGAAGCCTGCTCTAGGCGATAGTGCCCTACAGTAAGTCAGTTATGTCTTCGATCTGTCCCTTAGTCGAGTTTGTACAAAATATTAAAATTAGAAAAGAAAAAAAAAGTTTCTCTTCAATCTTTTGAGAAAATAATAATGTTAAATGTAAATTGTTGAAATAAAGAAGACCGAATATTATTTAATAATAGAAGCTCAGCAGGTCAGTAAGTACTGGTATCTCCCGGGTCTGGATACGACTGTGGGATCGGTAGAAACTTATGAAATCGGTATCCTCAATTAGAGTAGAATCTCTGATGCTTGAGTATAATTATGGCCAAATCACTTCCTTTTACAACTGCTGGTTAAGAAACACTGAAAGTAAGGCACTTACTTCATAAGTTGACGAAGTCTAGGATTTTTTTTATTTCACTATTGTAAGAACTTGGACTTCTACAGGTGATATGGCTAATCAAAATGGATTCAAAACAATGGGAAAGTTTTTAAATCTATGTCTCTCTCATCAATAGTGCCATACTCCGTATTCTATAGAAGTCATACTCTATTCGATTTTCCTATTCCCTCATAAGACATCAGGAAAATATCTTACCAAGCTCCATGCCTTGTAGAAGGAACCCATGCTGTGTTCCAAAAACTGCTGAGGAATTCGCCATGAACTTCCCCGTATTTGAGACACTATGGGCCAAACTATTGAGGGAAACCGTACAGAAGACAATTTCCCAACAAAGAACAAATACTTGTACTTGGTGTACGGATTAAAGGAAGTAGTGGGGCAAAATCATTTTAATCACCTTCATTAACAAGAAATATCAGGAGGGGAATATAATAATGGAAGGATGGAACATAAAGATAAAAAACTAATGAAAGAAGAATACTAATAGGTAGAGATGGCAGGTGCTGCTTTTTATGAAATCCTTATTTTTTCTGGAAGCAAGGTATGAAAAATATAAACAAATAATAAAATAATATTTTATTGATATAGAAAAAAGAGTAACATGATTCAGAAACAATGCGGTTCCATATTCGCTATTGAATTCCACTACTCTCTGTATCCAGCGTGTGTAAGCTATAGTTTTCATCATAAAGACTGTTAAAATTGTCCTTAATGAAATTAAAAATATGATCAGTAAATAAAAATTACTATTTAATATATAAATATGAACTTTTAAGCTTGTATATTATAATGTGTTTGTTTCCATTTTAAGCTGGATGAATTACGTTAAGTTATTCTTAATAATTATCAGTGCCGGCCTTGGACATTCGGTGCCCTCAGGGCAATGACGTTATCTCTCTCCCTTCAGAAAAATTCAATTTATTTCTTACTGTTTTATATTATGCAGTATTTGAATTGTATGTCATTCAACATTTCTCTAATACAGTTACTTGATTAATAGGTTAAAATTAATTATTTTTATATTTTTTAAAATTTCTAACAATTTGCGAGCGCCCCTGAGGATCCGCTCCTCCGACAGGCGCCCCTCCAGGTCGGCACTGGTAATTATTATCCTCTCTTAAAGCTAATATAACTGCAATAAATACCTTTAATAAGAACTACTTGTTCTAAGAGGAATTACTATCGAATCTTTATTAGGAAAAAGAGAACCTGGTGGGACGATATAGATTTTCTTGAAGTAGCAATTTCCAAGGCAGATCTCTATCTCCACGGCACTGTTTTATAGCTCATAGTTTTCTGCATGGTAGACCTTTTCAAACTTTATTTTCTCCTTTCCTCTTCGAACTTCTTGATCTGAGTCCGAGCGCCTTGAAGAGGATTATTAAAACAACAAATCGATAAATCCCCTGGACGCTATCGAGTTTTATCCCGGCTTCTAATACGGATTAAACATTTGAGTGTCGATTGAAAAGTTAACTACGACATCTAACTTCTCAATGCTTTCAAGTGCAGAGTGCTTTCGAACCTTTCCAAGTTTAATCAGAAGCAGCATAAATAATACATAATTATAAACAATTTATTCTTATTGATAATATATTTATCTGGAATTCGAACCATAAATTAATTATGATACAAACATAATTTAAATGATTTAACTTGATAATATGACATTAATGACAAGAATGAGAATATAGAATTGAATCTCGGAGGGATTCTAAAAAGAATTAATCATTTTAAATATCTTGGTTCCATAATTGAAATACATGGTGCATGTGATGTGGAAATAAAAAGAAAATTTTCAGATGGCAAAAAGACCATATCAATGCTCAACTCGGTATTATGGAACCGGAACATTATTCCCAATACAAAAAAAAAACATCTACAATAGTATAGTTCTAAGCATTAAGACATAAGGGTCAGAAACTTGGACCATAAAAAACAACTTCTAGCCACCAAAATGGACTACTGGTGACGAGCGGCGGGAATATACAGATAACGAAGTGGAGGAATCCATGATAGGTCATGGTCTACGGAAAGAATGGACCTTAGATAGGATATTATGGAAAGAAGCAGTCAAAGGTTTAGGTTAAGGAAACTCATTATTAGTGGAAACTCCTAATAAAAAAAAACTTGATAATGGAAGAACGATTCCCACATAAGACAACTTGTCATACAATATCATTAAAAATTTCTCCATAAACCCTGCTTCAATGCGGACGTGTTCTTATTTTTTGTTTATATGTATATATAAACATATAGATATATAGATATAGATTTATTGTCAATTGGTTTAAACAATATTGTTATTCTTAAGGTTCCTATTCTCAGAATAAAGAAGATTTTCTATTTCTATTTCTATATATATTGTAGGTATATAAATTATCAACAAAAATATTCAGCAGTATCCAAATTACAGACTATGTATACATATTTTTTATTTTCTTGTATATAATATCATTTTTAATTTATTACATATTTTCTCTGACATGATAAATGATAAGGGAATTTTATTATATATATAAACAAAACAACAAAATAAATCCGACAATTTCTTTATCATTTATCGATGTCAGAAAATATATGTAATAAATAGCCTGTAAGCTAAATACTCGTGAATATTTTCATTAATAATTTTCTGATTTTATTGTTAAAATTATTATTGAAATTTTTTTTCTGACTATTTTTTATTAACAATTTGCTATTTTTTTCTCTTTTTTATAACTTTTGCTCCTGGTGGTATTAAAATAAGTCTTCATTAGCACATTAAATAATTTATATGTAAATAGTGCTAATGGGATTCTCACGTTTCTTCACCTTTTATGTCAACCAGGTCCCACTTAATTTTTCAGTGAGTTGCGTTTGGAAACGGCTATAGCATGTAAATGCTCTTAAAACTTTTTCAGAATCTAATGCAATTAAATAAGTGTCAAAGTTAGTCAGCTAGATATCATTCTTGTGAGTGAATTGTAATCATGTATAAATTAAATTGTTGTGAACATAAAAAAAAATAATTTTTAAAACATATTCAAAATCTTCCCGAACAGAGTGAACACTATTTTTACTTTTGATTATTTTATTTAAATTTAATTACATATTAACTTAGTCGCATTACTATGTATGTTTAATTATTGATTTCAGTCCTTAAAAAACATCAGTTTTAATTATTTGGGTTTATACTCGTAATTAAAAATAAATTATTTTATTTGTTTTTTAATCCTTCCTTTTATTTTTTAGTTCAAAAAGTTTTACAGGCACATTCGTGTAATTGAATACTTTAGACGTCTTATTGCTTATTTTCATATACCTTAAATGATTTTTTCACTGCATATTTTATATTTTATTAATGTATATTTTATATTATTATTGCATTTTAAACGGCATGTCGGCATGAAAATTCGGACCCTGCTAATAAAACACAAAGTCCGCCAATTATTGCTATCACAGCAGAGGTTTAAATTAAACCATCGTTTACTCAAAGTTTTGTTGTTTCCAATAATATCCCGTCGCTTCTAGGAGTCACTAACAGTATCAAATAAAAAAAGGGTATATATATATATATCTTGATTTATTTTTTTCTTTGGAAATATCCTTTTAACCCTCAACAAACAGTGCAGACTCCATACATCTTGGAGATCTCCATTGAGATCTGCCCGGAGTAGAAGTGCAGATGAGATCTGAGGAGTTGGGGCTGTTACCCACTGCAGGCTACCGTATCCCGCCTGATCCTCCAGTTCTGATAGACCTCCTTGTCTGATGGAAGTTAACAAATCGCCTGCAGTTTGTCTCGGCTCCTATCTGTTGATACATTGAGCCTCCAGGACATTGTTCCTCCGCGCCTCTGCTAGATTACTACCGCCTTTGTCTCTCTACCTTTGTCCTTTGTCTAGTGCTCCTTTTTATCAAGGCATATTTCTTCTCCCTACTTCAAGATGGAATGATACCGTCTACTCCTATATATTCTTGGCAGAAAACTTTTAAATGGATATCATTTTCCTTGAGTAATGATTTCATGATTAAAATAATAGACTGTTTTATTCTTCCGTGTATTTAATTCTACAATTAATTCATCATTTTCAATTGGTTTTACTTCCATTACTTTGCAAATTCAATTGATACAGATTAAGATTAAATTCAATTTGATTAAGTTGAAAAATAAAGTAAAAATGTAAGCTAATATAGTGCTTTTTTAATACAGTTGTAAATACCATGAAGAAATAAAAAAAAAAATAAAAAAAAAATATAGTGCGATCATCACATGATAAACTCTATCGTATTTCTATATCTTATATATCGAATATATAAATATATTAATACATAAAACATATATAAAAATATAATTATATAGTTATACATATTTTATTTGGATATTAATACAATAAGAATGTTATATTTTATTATTAAATATTGATGTAATATTTTATTATTAAATATTAATGCAATATTTTATCACATTATTTCTTAAAATTTTACACAGTAAATAAATAAACATAGAAGACTGAATTGTTGATTGAAGAAGAAATGTTGATGAAATTGTAATTGTCACGGTTTAATCACTAAATCGACTTGTACAGTTGATTTTTATTCTTTTTTTTTTGTATTACTACTGAAATGAATCAGACGTAAATACTTAGTTCGCATTTCAATAAATAAAGAATACTAATATGATAATACAAAGTTTGTAGAAAAACAATACAAAAATTATAAAATATTATTAAATAATATATATATATATAAATGATCGAATATTTCCAATTATAATCTGACATTTAATTCACGTCTCACATTGT
The DNA here is from genome assembly GCA_928085145.1 of Nezara viridula. Taxonomy (NCBI): domain Eukaryota; kingdom Metazoa; phylum Arthropoda; class Insecta; order Hemiptera; family Pentatomidae; genus Nezara; species Nezara viridula. The sequence goes on along the minus strand of OV725080.1, from coordinate 96,997,739 downwards.
GTTTTTTGGTCGTTCATATTAATATATATATGGCTTAGTACGATTTGTCAATGGGACCCCGAGACGTTCTCATGTTTCCCACTACTACGCCGAGTTAGGCTCTTTCCCTCCTTCAGAAGACAGTACTTCCTAGGTACATTCCTTTACCAAATAATCTATAATCATCGTCCGTCCTACGCATTTAATCTCCTTCAATTCAAGTCATCTATCCACTCCCTCTCCACAAGATCTCGTCCTTCCGACCTTTATACCCCTTTCCACAAATCAGCCACCTTTCAACACTCCTTTATTGTCCGCTCCACTACCTTTTGGAATTCCACCCCACTTAAAATCCGCCATGCACCATCCCTATCCATATTTAAAACCCTCCTATTCCAATTCCTCCTTACAATTCAATCAGAAGCTGGGTAGCCATTTATCATGTAACAAAATTTTTATCTATTTATCATAAGTATATAAATATACATTCTTTTTTGAGCATGGAAAAGATGTCTAGTCTCGTTCTGTAATGTAAATACTTCTGCTATCACTTAGTTTTTAGTTATTTTTTTATTGTAATATGTATTTTTGCCAAATGGAATGTTAATTTTTGGGACTTTGTCCCAGAATAAAGTTGATTCTTCTATTCTATTCTATTCTACATATATATATATATATATATATATATTATATATATATATATATATATATATATATATATATATATATATATATATATATATATAAATATACTCATCAACAAAGTATTCATTTCAACAATGAATAACGAAAATTCATTCAGAATTCAGTGACATGGGATTTCAGGTTGCGATTAAATTTGGATGAGAAAATAATTATCTCTGGATTATTATATTAATGGTCTCAGAAATATTAATTAACAAATCATTAAAACATTACACGTTAATTAAGCAAAGACTGTTTAACTCCATTGTGTGCTGCGCTTGATTGTAATTAATTAAACTTGGCAACAGACATCTCATGTTACGATGGCTGACAGTGCCTCCCCCAAGTCGAACGCTCATCCTCGACAGTGAGATAGCTCCATACACAGCAGCGTGTGTCTGTCTGGAACACGGCTTTATCGGATATACCAACAAGATATATCAATTTATGGAAATATTTTAAATAAAGAAATATTAATATAGTTTTTTTTACGATGAAGAATTTTTTTAAAAAATCTATTTTTTCGTTTCTATTTTTTGGGGTGTATAAAATGAATTTTTTTCTTTGTAAAGAAAAATAATCTACATCTAGGATCAAAGTTAATAGTAAAAGTTTTGAGGATACAGCCACGTCAATTTATAAATATATTATAACATAATATACAATAAATAAAAAAAAAATTTTTGACATGTTTGAAATTGTTGGTTGTTTATAGAAAAATTGTTAATAACTATTTTTTTTCAGGTAAGAGTTTTCATTGTGAAGTATGGTTCTGAAATTTAAACACCAGTAAGTACACAGACTCTACTTTATCGATAGTTAACCAATTCAAATTTGATAGTGTTTTAGAATTAGATTCAAACCATTTCTATATTTGTTTTTGTTTTTTTTTTTTCAATTTTTCACGCAGACATTTTGTCCATGGTTTTTGTAACTTCTAAATTTACGGTAAGATTGGCAAGGTCTTTAAAAAGATAAATAAAAAAAAATTTCTGGTTTAACTGGGTCACATATTTATTTTCTGAGGTTTCTGGTCATGGGTGTAACAAGCAATTAATCAATAAAATATGTTATTTTCTTTTTCATTTTAAAGTGAAACGTTCATTTTTAAATTTTAAATTGCTTAATTTGTTTCAAAACTTATAAATTACTAATTAACCGTTGGGCAGTTGTTGAAGAATTAGAAAATCATTTGAAATTCAATTTAAATTTTTTGAAAAAAAAATATATAGAGGATATCCTCTATTTATTGAAAAAAAGTAAGTATAACATAAAAAGTGCATTTTTGACAAAGGTTAACTTTCAAATATATATATTTCTGAATTTCGACTTTATTTATCTATACAAAAACGCTTTAAGTGCATAAACATGAAGCGAACCCTTTTATATAATAGATATATTTATAACAAACGCAAAATTTTATGATTTCTTAAAGAGAAAATTCTCCAAAGATCTTAATTATCTATGATTATGAAATTTCACTAATGAGCTTTTCAATAAACCGACAATATATTAAATAATTATTTTTTAATTTATTTGTTTCACATTTTGGTGCCATGGACCTATGCATTAAAGTAGAGACACTATTTCTTCGACATTTACAATTGCTTAAAGGTCCTAATTTACTTTAAGTGAGTTACGATGAAGTCATGAAATAGTTTGCATTTTTAAATGAATGCACCTAGCTCCTGTGCGTTAATTTTTTCATTCAAAAAATTGGAACGATAACTATATCTTTGATTAAATTTCATAGCCATTATTTGAATAATTATATTTTTTTAAATAAAACTAATTAATAAAGTTATAAAAAAGACGATTTAACGATTATTTAATATTATTATATTATTTTTAATTATCATAAATAACAATTTGGAACTTCAAGAAAATTATTCTAGACCAATAATATTAATTATAATTTATAAAATAATTTATACACCCTATATCGACCAAACATTTATCAATACTTACCTGACTGTAGAATACATATTCCAATGTAAAAGAATACAGTAAACGACAACTAAAACTAAATATTGAAGAATGGGGCTCCACTAAACTATCGAATTCCTCTCGTATCCAATCCTTACAATCCAAAATCCTTCTTAAAATCCTAAATGCTCCCTACTTTGTTACAAATAAAACCATCCATAATGACCTTAATGTTTCTTTTGTTTCAGATCTGGCCTAATCCAGATACCTATCCTTCCTTAATAAACGTTTCTAACCTTGCTTCCTCTTCAATTCCTGATAACCCTCCGAGGCGTCTGAAAAGAAGATGGTCCCGTGATCTCCTAATGTAGAGATATCATTAGAGTGCTACCATTGGGTAGTTACTCAGCAAGTGTTTTTATTCAATATATTGAAGACATTGTTCCTTAAAAAGAATAGAAGGTAAATAAAAAAAACTCTGAAAGTTATTACAGAAACAAAATTAATAAATTATATTTTTTTTTATTTCTTTATGACATTTACAACTGTATTACATAAATACATCAAGTAAATTTGGACATAATTGATATAATGACATGAATACACTTGCTGAGTAACTACCCAATGGTAGCACTCTAATAAATTATATTTAAGAAGAAAGATCGTCACTAATGGCCATGGCAGTCGAAGCGACGTTAAAAAACAACTAATAAAAAATATTAAAATTTATACTCCATATCTATAATACTACACATCATATAAATCCATCTATAAGTATTATATGCATATGTATGTGTGTATGTATATATATATATATATATATATATATATAAACGTATTACTATATACTCACACAGGTACTCCACATACCTACACAGCTAGCTATGTATTGTGTGTAATCATTCCAAATGGGCAGGCCGGACTGGACTTTCCGGAATCCATGGCCCTCGACATACCATATCCACCGCATCAATCACAACATACCATAACACAACACTAGTATCCCCCTATAGCTACGATTGCTGGAGTAGTCTTATTTCAAATAAATATTTATTTAATCTTTTACTTTGTTATTCTCTCGTATTGAATAATATTGTTCTATGAAATTTTAGATATAGTACATTCTTTTCGGAAACCATCCCATTCTGGTTGGAATATGTTTGTTATTTCCAGAGACTTTAATAACGCTTGGCAAACAAAAGTGATAACGATGCCTTCGGTCGTCTTACGACTGCGGAGGGGTATCGCAAGATCAGAATTGAAAAAAATAAATAAAAATTTCATTTTTTTTTTTTATGAAATTAATTATAATAATATAAATTAAGGCTATGTATGTTATTTTAGAACATTAATTTTCATCTTACATTAGTCCACATTTCGGCTAGGATGCCATTTTCAAGCCATGTGTAAGTCAAATTCACAATTAATTTCATACAATACTTCATTTAGCACGATGATAATGATGTTAGTCATCTTTTAAAATCAACATTTTTTAAATTATAACCCTAATTCTGTTGGGTAAATCTGTTAATTTACAAGATTTAAGTGAAACGAATGAGTTTACAAGATAGCATGAGCTTATCTTGTAAATAAAATTACACATATTAAGGCAAGGTTATCAGACATCAGTTCCAAGTGAATTTTAACATTATAATATATAAAAGATGGTATTGGGAAATAGACTATAAAAAGTATTTGTAGAATTTATCCAATTTTTTCCTCTTTAGGGATAATCTGATTTTAAATGTAATTTAAATTTTTAATTCGATAAATTTGAATTAAAATAATTATTGATCGAGAATGAAAAGTCTTTTTTCTACTAAACATTATAATAAAAAATTCAATAAATTTATTTCCCGCTAATAACTATTGAGGGTAAATACCAGCTGAGATAAATACTATTTAAACCTGCTCTTCAGCTTTTTTCTTATCCTGTTCAACATTTTCCAGCTCTCTGAATCACACAGTTTTACATATCAGTATAATAACTGTTATAACTGACTCTGGCTATAGCTTATAATAGAAACGCATTGTAAATAAAAAATATATTTATTTAAATTATAAAAATTATTACACTATGGGTTTATCTACACTAAGAAATCAAATTTTTTAACATTGAAAATTAAGAACCTGAAAGTAAAAGTGGTATGCTCATTCGTTTCTCTAACTCCACTTGAATTTTCCGACAAAACGAAAGACTTTCGTAAAACTCAATGAAAAAGGATTTCTTTTCAGACAATATGATTGCAAAGGCGCTTCTATAAAATGATAATGCTATTGTAAATTGATACAGACCGTTTACCTCCTTTACTTGTTCGATCTTCAATCGATACTTTAACGCCTTTTTCTCCGAATATTTAAGAAACAATTAAACATCATGAAACATGGCTGAAAGAAGTCCTCCTTCATTGAATTTAACAAAACTATTCCTTTTTTTTAAGGATTGATCAAGTAGAGTTAGAGGAACTACTGTGCATACCACCCATAAATTTAGACTTGCGGTTATATGCGGTTACTTGCGGTTATATAAAAATAGTTGCGGAATATGCGAAGATTAAGACTCAAAACGAGTGCACGTAAATGTCAGAAAGTTTGTGTAATACTAGTATATTGTACTCTTTGATTGAGATAATTAAAATTAATATTTTATTGAAAAGACCCACCTACAAAAACTTCAAATGTTCCAATCAAAATTATTGCTCATAACAAAAGCACCATGACTAACAAAACTCTACTGACTTCTACCTTCCAACAGTTGGCCGACATATAACGACACACTACCAACGATGTTATACAATTTTAAACGGACATTACAACAAATTAATAAGAGGCATGGCAACAGCTGGCATACTCCAGAATATGAGGAGGAGACTAAAAAGGCGTTGGATGAGAGATCTCCTTCCTTAAACAACCTCAGTTATTGAAACAAGTCAGGGAAGAGCTGCTGTTGACTACTTTCCTTCCCCATGTCTGACATGTCATTTATATCTTGTATTGCCAGCAAATTTTTGTGATTGTTAAAAAAAGTTAAAAATTTGTATAGACAAAATAAATTAAAATTATAATTTTGTTATTATTAATAGTGGCAGTTTCAGCTGCATAGCCTTTATAGCTGACATTAAGGTCTGGTAATAAATATTTATTGTACATTATATTAGTTTAAAATATTTCGAATCTGGTAAAAACAAATTCTTATAAATTCGATTGGGTCTTTCTCTACTGTTTACATGAAGGTTAACCTTAATCTACTCCTCTACCAGTGTGTTTGAAATAACCTGTTGAGTGTGTGATAGTTAAAAATGATAGTTTTATTTTTATTTTTTATTTATTATACAATTATTTAAAAACGTTAATCCAAGCTATAAATTATAAATAGCTATAGAGTATAAATAAACAATTCGTCTTAATCTAAATACCTAATTGTTATCATTTTATATTAACTTTTATTTATAAAATGATGATTTTTACTCCTTATATCAAAAGTAACTGTTATATATTTTTTTAATAATTCTCAAATTTAATCCCTGCCTTATATTTTATTTTCATTTAATTTTTCTCAAATCCAATATTTTTTATCTACAAATGAACGGTTAGAAGAACCCTTTACAAACCCTATATTACGGAAACTGAGACATTTCGTGTAGTATTTCTCGAAAGCTTTTCCGTGCAGCATACTACTGGATAAGAATCGCTCGAAATTCTGAGATAATTTTGGGTTCCGATTCCAAAGGGGTCAGCAATCTGACCAATGGATATTTAATTACATCTTTCTGGTCATTTCGACAAAAATTATTTTTAACATGCATCGCTGAGGGAATATTGTTAGAAATGTTTATGGTTTTCTTAATATATGTCTCAAAAGTTTTTAGAAGCTCTATGTTTATATCATTCATGTATTGAGAGTGGTAAAATAGTATGACTGAAATACCAGACTGACACACCTCCACCTCATAACAAAAGATCTTAACCCCAGATGTCAAAAGTGTGACCAGTCATTAACTATAAAACATATTTTGGAAGAGTGCCCTTTTTATACCGCAAGGTTAAACATCTCGGAATACGCCAGAATATATCAGCATCAATAGGAAATCAAGAAGAAATTCTTTAAAAAATTATGAAGTTCCCAGACAATGAAAAAATTATAAAACATATATGACAAGTTTATAACCAATCATCCTTTGTATATTTATTTATTTTATTTTAAAAGTTCATTTATTTATTAATTTAAAATCATTTATTAATTGTATTGCTATTTTTTAGTTTATTTATTTATCTATTCTATCTTATTATCTATAAGTATTTATTATTATCATTATTTATTTATTTTATTCAATTAATTCTTTTTATTTTTTTGTATCTTTTTTTTTTATTTTTATCTTTTGTACCAACCACCTGATGAACCTGAACAGTATAAAAGTAGTATTATGTAGTTGATCGGGTGCTGATGACCTGGATGTTTTGCGCCTAGAAATCCAAAGAAACAACAGTATTACTGTTTGATATATTTTTTTAAATTTATTATTCTCCGATAATCTGTCTTCAAAGTAACTTTTCGTTCATAGGTTCAACTCAAACTGTTTCTGATGATTATATTTAAGAAATTTTAAGATGAATCATGAAATAAAACATTGGATTGAATTTAAGCTAATTTAAGTTACGAAAATTGTTATTTTTTCTCGACTTTTTGAAAATTACAGATATTCGTATTTGATATAAGGCCCTCCAAATAATATTGCCATAGAATATTATTAACAAAATTCAAGACAATGGCGTTGCGCTCTAGTGGAAAAAAAATGAAATTCATACACAAAATTGTACTACAACAGAATATAAATTATTGTAAAACGCCAATGACCATTTAGGGTGGAGGAGAGAAAGATTATTAAAGAAAAAAAAGCCATTTTTAACACTTTATTATTAGGGGCAAAAAAAAAATGTTTAAGAAAATATCAATATATATAAAATATAAATATATAATTAAGATAAATAATCGTAAATTAAAGAAAAAAATAAATATTTACGCTAGGAAAACAATAAATATTCACACCTAAAAGAAACTATTTTTATCCTTCCTGACATAGAATAATTTATCAACATATTTAGTTTCAAAATTCTATGGTCGATTCTCAGCCACGATTTAATGTGTTACCCCAGATTTATTAATAACGATCCAAAAATGCCTTGGAAATTTTGAGAATCTTGGAAATTCGAAGGATATCCGTCTGTCGGATTAACAAAATTCATTAAAACTATTAACTATTAATAAAATTTGATGCCAAAGAATAGTAATGACATCACTTTTCGTGAAATATATATTGAAAATCCTATATTTTCACAAGCGACCTTAAACATATTTTTCTGTTGAGCTAGGTTTGATAAATATAATGAGGGAGGGATTATTATTTTTTCAAGAGTCGATTGTAAGTTTATTCCAATCAGGAGATAAATATTTTGTTTCGTTTTATCCGAAATATGATATATTGTAACTTATTAGACGGAGAATTACCAGCGTGCTGTATCAGGGGGAGGGGATGGGTGGCCAATGTAAATCAGGCTGAGATATTAACGACTCTGCGAACAATGGTGAGCAGTGCCAAGGTGTTGGAAACGCCTCTCCTGCAACCGACTTGTACAGTATTTATAGCTACCGGCTACCAGAGGGCCCTACTGGTCTTCGGTAGTGGATGGAATGAGAGGAAGCTCGAAGAAAAGAAATGTATAAAATAATGATATCATGGTAGTGGTAAATCAACAGGAAAAGAAAAAGTGGGACTTGTTTTCGCATAAATAATCATTAAGAAAATAAATAAAACACATTCAGGGCAATTACAAAAGCACCTTGGTAGGTTAGCTTGTGCTCCTTACACTGTGACCTTTATATGCCGGCTGTTAACGAACAGATACGAAACCGTTACATACGATTCCATGACAAATTACAAGGACATAAATGAAATGGTCACAACACGCATGTTAGATATTGTCGAATGTAATCTTCGCCTAACAATTAATGTAGATTTCACGATAAAAGAGGTACCGCTGAGTACTGACTCGAATACCATTATATTTTGTAACGTACATCTAATTGCCAGAGTGGATTTTAAATTCCCTGCCCTCAACCTTCGGCCCGGGAAAATCTCGTATAGCCTAAAAGGCGAGGAAGGGAAGAATAGAAAAAAAAAAAAGGACATCTATTTCACTGATTTTATTACTATTTTCGACAGGCGTAAATAAAAAATTACAATTTTTTTAAATTTATTTATTGAGTATTACAACAATCTGTCTCTTTGCATTGGTTATTATGAGGTGGGATGACACTCACACTATATGTACAAAAAATATAAAATAAATAGAAGCAAAATAAAATAACCTAAAAATAAGAAAATTTAAACTAACCAAAAAAAAAACACTTGCATACTTACAAATTTAAAAAAAAAGAAAAAAATTATAGCTGTTTAAAATATACCAACTTTTACTAGTACTCGTGACTAATTATTATTCAAAGGTAGTAGAAAATAAAAAAGTTGACTCACCTTTTGACAAATCGATCAGTGCAGATGGAACAATGAAATCAATTAATTCGTATCTAGGTCTCAGACAATCAATAATCAATTTTAAATATTTCGAGGTATGAAATAGTTAGATAGTCAATTTATTACAATTCTTTCCAAATAGAAAATTATATTCTCCAAAATTCAGTGGTCATCCTCATAGTTCCACTTCCAAAATGTACATATACCATATATACTATAAGGTATTAACAATCATTGTTTTAGACAAATTAAAGATTATAGTAAGATTTAGTCTTAAGGACATGTGTAAATCACGAAAGTGAGTCATCATAAGTAAAAGAGTTTATGAATGTGATCATTGGGCACTACGTCTGTTGTTGGAAATTTTATGTGTTTCAATAAATAAATAAAACGCTCTTTACGAAGTTTTAAGAAACTATGACTATAAAGATTTGTTGGCATGGACATTCCGAACGAATGGACATACTTATTTTTTATAATAGATATGTCGATATGAAGTTCCAGTCTTTTGATGACTTATCCTGATTACCGACGGAAATACTCTCCAGGTGTGCTCCTTTTGCAAACCTTTACTACTAAAAATCCTTCTTACCTTCTTGATTCGTTTACTCCTATTCCTCTGACACGAGAACCCAGTCCATAAGTCTGAATATTCCTTCCTATAGAAATTCTACGTTTTGAAAAATCCTTTATAATACGTGCTGTTTTGTTTTGGAATTCCTTGCCCAACTTCTTACGCAAAATCTCATCTTTAGCTTCATTTTAATACAGATCAGTTCTCCGTCTCCTCAGCAATCAATCTTGCAAATATTTTTAATAGTTAAATTTCATTAGGTTAATGTTATTATGACCTCATTTTATTGTTATTTCACAGTTATCTATATATTATCTATACTGCTCATCAGTATAAATATACTGGTATTTATTTATTGATAATTTTATTATTTTACTTATAATTATCCTTTATATTAATTCTTGTGAGTTTGCTCTCTGAACACTATTATAAATGTCCTTAATTGTGACAGATTGTAATAATTCTGAATAAATAAGTTTATGTTAAATTAATTCTAAGGTTACATCACTCTGTAATTTAATTATCTCTTGTCATTTTACGTCAAACTAATGACACTTATATCGTTCATTGTCATTATTCTAATGGAACTAAATATCCCAGGATATTTTTTCTTCTTACCTTTTTTCAATTTACTCTGAATTTTGAGATGTGCTCGCCGAAAGTCAAACATGGTCCAAAAGTTAGGTTTTACAAGTAGCATCAATTTCCACTCGCCTCAAGAAATCTTCTTTATATATATATCTTTTGTATCGAAAACCACTAGCCATTCTTTCTATAGTTCTCCGATATGTGGAGACTTATTCGGTTATTTAATGTTAAGCCCTACTACTATTGCTACTAATGCTGTAATTATTACTAGCATTAATATTAGTAGTAGTATCTAATTAGGGCTTGAGATATATATATATATATATATATACATTAGGCACTACCTCGACAAAGCAGTGCCTAACCCCAGCATTACGACTGATCTTTAGATTGGAAGGGTTACCAACTGTTGGGAGCGTAGAGTTGTAGAGAACCCGGCCCTATATTGGAATTGTTTCGATGCTGTCCCTTTGTACCTTAGATCCAATCCTCCAATACTCGTCGGACTTGGCAGCTCCGTCGTCCTCTCGTTCATATCAATCTGCCTAAACCTTCAGTCCAGGCTGGTCGATATTCGCCACGTGTTACTATACCAGGTGTTTCGATTAATTCGACCCCCCCCCTCTATCCACTCCCGACTAATCGAGTAATAGAGTAATCGAATTGTAAATGAGCTGGAAACTATAGCCCTCCCTGAGGTTACTATTAGACCGCACAGCTGTGCTTCTGCAATTCATTGCGGTCTCTTAAAAACTACTAGAACTGAGAAAGGTTCAAAGTTATATACTTAGTGTTTCTTAATTAAATTCGTCCTTAAAAATTAAGGTACAGAAGAATAAACAACTGTGTTAGCTTTTAATTATAATAATAATAAGTGGGTATGTCATTGATATAGCGGTCCCAACCGGTGATAGTATCGGAAAGACCTAATCCGAAAACAATAGAAAATATCAAGATTGATGCCAAGAGCTTCGGCAACTTTACAAACCGAATCAAGTACAGGTATATCTGATTGTAATTTCCAGTAATGGCCTCATCCCAGATACCATTCGCTCTGTCGAAAATTTGAAACTGTCAGAGAAAGTGTTGGAAGAAGGGCAAAAAGCAGTTCTCCTACGGACAGCGAACATCGTCAGGAAGTTCTTAAACGTAGTTTAACTTTTGAGCCTAACCCTTGACCTTGGTCCAGATAGGTGAACATTTCTGGCAAAAGCCAAGAAAGTGTGAAATTTGAAAATAATAATTTTTTTTTTATTGTACATAGAGTGTGATCTAGTCTGTAGTGTATAGTCTGATCACTATTATAAATGTCCTTTGAGACGGATTGTAATATTTTCAATAAACAAGTTTTAAAAAAATAATAACAATACGATCAGGCCTAATGAATGAACAAAACATACAATGGCTCATAATGAAATTAATAACCACCGTAAAAAATAGAAAAAATACTTAAATTGTTAAAGTAAACAAATAAAACAATAAACTCTTCAACAGATTTATTTTTAATCATTTTAAATATGAACAAACTTAATAAAATTAAATTATGCAACTGTGATTATTTTAAAAAATAATACAAGAAAATTGGATAATTTTACCTCACAGTCGGAATGACACACCTCACTTCTTACTAACTTTTACATAACATTAATTTATTTCAATACCTTGTAGGCAAGCCATTATTTTCTACTACTCCTTTCAGTCTGTTTGTAATGGAGTCGACCAATTGTTTGGTGATTCAGGTCGAAGCCTATTCCATTCTTCGAGAAGATATTTTTTTGTTTTCTTTGCTAGGAATTTCGTGTTTTTTTTTAATTTATACCTCCAATTTTTCTCACAGGGGTTGGTTCATGTCATAGCTTCAATTGGTGTGGATTTTGTAAGGATTGGATCACTGAATTTAAACATTTGTATAACAAATAAAGATTGTATTAAAAACAATGAATACAAACTAAAAAATAAAATTTGTGCACCTCGTCGATTTTAGAAATGAAGATAAAATTGCTAATGAATGAGAGAGAAAAAGAAAAATTGCAATTTTGGAGTTATGTATTATAGGGCTCAAAATGAAATAATTCTGCTTCAGGCGAAAATCATATAACCATCTATAGGCTCACTTGGTGGTCAAAATGATCTTGAATTTTCTAGGTCCCTTCTTCTCCACCATACTTCTTCCAAGAGTCTATATTTACTTAGGTTTAGAACATCATAATTCTTTAATAATGTCTGGTAAAAACAAATGAATGAATGAATTTCCACACTTCACTGTAGCCAATGCTTGACTGTACAAGAGGTCCAGAATTATATATGAATATTTTTTGCTTTTCCTGTGATTCAGGGGTTGATTCCTCAACACGCATAAGTCCCCACATAGCTTCGCCGTAATTAGTTAAAAAAAGGTAACTTCAAAATATAAAAGTATTCGAATTGATTTTATCAAACTTATTTTATTTTTTATAATCAAATTTTAGTAGAGGTTGTATGTTGTTAGATATTAAAATTCACTGATTGAAATTATCTAAAATTCAAGTTAATAGATGTATTACCATTTTTGTTTTGTTACATTTATTGCTTCCTATGCACTGAAAATAGCGAATAAGTTTTTTAAAATTATTATGACAGGTCGAACAAAACCGACTTCTGACATCAAAAGCAGCGTCAAGGGTATGGAGCAGGTAGATAAGGACCGACCCATACCTGGACCCTGGGGAAGGCTTAGAGTAAAAACTAGTAACGGGCTAAGTAACTGGTTCCTTTTAAGGTGTTACCAGTTATTGTGAAGTAATAGGGTGAAGTTAAGAACCAATGGAAACCATCCTTGCCCCACCCTGAATATTTGTATATAATACCCCGAGAAGAAAGAAAAGAGGGCTTATGATGATGTCCAGCCTTGAGGATAGGTCTTATGTTGAGTTCCGGCCCTGAGGATGGGTCTCATATTTTCTTCCGGCTTGAGTACTGAAGCCTTGGCCCTGCATAGACCATGATGATCCTGGCAGAGCTTTGAACCATGACCAGATGATCTCGGATCTGCAGATGCAGCGATGAAATCTTCCAAACACACCACTTCATAAACAATAGATAAGTTGTAATTCCCAATCCTAATATTTCATGGCAAAAATTCTCAAAACATGAATCTGAAATCATGCCTTCACAGTTCATTATTAAATTCATTGAAGCACGTATTTTGTTCTTGTAAATTTGTATATATTCTTTATTAAACATAGAAATAAATTAAGTTTTTTTAGTAAAAGTTATTTTAATTCTGCCACCTATTTCTATGATGATGATCACAGGTAATGTGTGTAATTAGAAATCATGATAAACACAAACCAGCCTTTGAGAAAAGAAATTCAATTAATTAATTCTAGACCAATCAATATATTATAGATCCGAATTTATTTTATTATTTTTTATTAAACATTTCTTTGTAATTATCATCAGTAATTATCCAGTGGCATCCCGCATAAAATAAAACAACCCCAAAACGTAGCATTTTTAATGTTAACCCTTTTGTGGGGATAAAACATAGTATGCTTAAAATAAAACTATACATATTACAGAGAGACATTCATTCCAACTTCTGCTATCCCACCTCCTGCTCGGATACTTGCTCCAATCAAACTTGAACTATACGGTAGGACGACTCTCCGAAAAAAAAAACGAAAAACAAACGGTTCCGACTGTAAGAAAGACAGTAAAAAGGGCCCAGAGACACCTTTAACAGTTCCCGAATAAGCGGCTATCTGATTTTATGGCCGTCTCAGTACTCCTCGTAAAAAAAAAGCTAGAAAAAAAAGAGGAAATACAAGAAGGGACTTTATGACTTTCTACCCGCCGAAAAGGTGTTTTATAACTGTAAACTTTTAAATACGGTCAACAAGATATTTTTATAGCTCTCTGTGTATTTTCCATAATATTCCAGGGCGTTTTTATCTTTTATTTTTCTTACGTGTGAAGCCAATAAGGGGCTATTAGATATGCTGATGTCAAGCCGCTAGTGAACGATATATAATCCCCGTCACTAAATATTCTTAAAACCAAAAATCCAATAAAGGAATCATTATAGTAAGGATTAAAGATGGCTTTGTCACGTTCTTGGTTTTTAATATAAATAAAAGTAAATTGTTGTAAGAATCTATCATAAAATAAATATGCTTGATATCGCTGTTATGGTATTATTGCAGACATTTTGAAAATCTATAAGGTAGATCTTCATCAAGCTTAAAAATTAATGTGAAACAAGTAACTCTAAACTAAAAACAGCATAGCCTTGTAGTAACTCGAAAATATCTCAAATTATTATTTGTGGTTAATTTATACATAAACTAATAGTGTATGAGTATTATTTTTTAACATTAAGATTGGTTCCAATTTAAGAGAAATAATTTGTTATTCAAATCATCTCGGTTGTATGGAAAAAATATTATAAATGTCAAAGCTTTTACTATTATAGGTGTCAGTAGTTTTGATGCGAGACGCGACTAGTTAAATATAGCCACGAATTAAATATAGCAATTAAAATTAACTGTAGTTAATTAATAATAAAATGAAAGCAGGGTATCATGTTTATTGATTAGGCTAGGTTAACACTTCATCGATATGAATAACATCAATTCAACAGAATATTAACCATTATTGGTACTTACTTCAAACATAAGAAGCAGGTACATTAATTTCATATATATTTTTACGTCTATATAACATTGAATAGAGAGATAGAATTCCAAAGGTTTATTTTCAATTTTCTTTTAAGATTTTTTGAACATCTTACTGATTTTGAGAGAAGTCCTTTCATTTATTTATTGTAAATACAAAAAGTGCCAAAGAAAAAATTAATATCATATCATTGCCAATCTATAACATCATTCTTCAACATAACAAATATTTTTAAAAGAGAAGATTTAGGAAATCATTGTATTTGAATCCAATTATAAGATAATTTATGATCTAGAAAAAAAAAATGGCAAAATAGATTGCTGATGTCCAGTCATTAGTTATTGACTTATAATCCCCACTATTAAAATTTTCTTAAAATCGAAAATCGAAAAAAAGTTTTAAAGAATGATTAAGGCAATGGCTAATAATGAGAAAATTGTGGTATTTTTTATTGAAGTATCGCCAGTTACTTTTAGTAAAATAACAGTTATTATTTATAAATCATATGTCATAAAAGAATAAATGTCTTATGGAATATTAATATTAAACAGCAAATAAAGACAAAATAGGTTAATTCGTTTTTCGAATTCTACGTATCCTGAAACGTGAAACCTCAAATTTTGAGAGGGAGTCAAGTTTTTGAATTTTTTGGTTGATTACAATGGTTCATTATTAAAAATAATAAACCAATATTCTATATATTTGAAAATATTAATCTTCAAAAGACCAAAAGTTCCTTATTGTCTGTAATAGTCCATGTAAAGTCGTCCTGTAACATTTCATTGTTCTGTGAAATAGTTTCTTCATCATAATTTTGATGCCCTTCATTTGTGATGAAAGAATGTTCTTTCATTTCAAGAAGTTAATTTTTATTTTTAATTTCATACGTTCATGAATAAGGTTGTAACATCATTATTAATAATTTGTCAAATCATGTGTATTTGACTATTTGTCAGTTTTAAATAAGTGACAATAAAGTAACTGGTGACAGTTAAGTGAAAAACACCCGTAAATTGTAGTCAATTATATCATAACCAATTGTTTCATATTTTTTTCAAAATGGCAATGATTATTCAGGAGGTATGGGAAATCATTGTTTGGATCCAATTAAATTATATAGAAAAAATTTACTAATGACTATTTTTTCTCAAAGATATATATATATATCTTTGAAGATATAAATATATATATATATATATATATATATATATATATATATATATAATATATATATATATAGGGGGAGGGGGTGGAGTAGCCTTGCGGGCTAAGGCGCTTGCAATAGGTAATCGAAGTTAAGCAACGCCGAGCGTGGCTAGCACTTGGATGGGTGGCTGTCCACCAAGGAAAGCCATGCTGCCCGAGATTCCTCCTCTTCCCCACGGGTATGTGAGCCCTGTCAGCCTACTGGAGGCAACTCACACCGACCGGGCGTAGGATTGTTGACTCTACCCCGTACTTTAAATCGGGAATCGGGATGTGGTCTAGGAGAACACACTCGCGGTCAAAGTTCTTAACGGTCTATAGCGCCCACCGAAAAAAAAAATTATATATATATATCAAACATAAATTTTTAAAGAAATAAAATATTTTTTAAAAAAGACAGAACCAAGAAATAATAGTTTGGAAGATGTCCCTTTGACTACTAAGTATGTCCAAATGACATTAATAATATGAACTCCTTCTATGAACTAATATGAATAACATTGTTTGATTGTATTATATTTTTGAAAATGGTGGTATTAAAGAGGAGATTTAGGAAGCAGTGCAGTTACTAATTGCTCTTCAAGTCTAAAAGAGCAGAGAATGGGGCTGGAGATGAGTACCACTCCACCCGGTAAGCAAACAGAGCTCGCCTCGTCGGATTAAAGCACCTTTTAAAACTTTCACTGTTTATCCTCTCCTATACTTAAAACTATTTTTAGTTTCAGTTTTGAAAATTTGGTTTAATGTGCTTGCTCAACGATACTTAATGGTCCAATAACTCTCTCTAGCGATTAGAAATTTATCTGTGTTATGGGTATCATTATGTTCCTGTAAGCAAGAAAAAAGTTTATCGTGCTCTCTCTCTTTTTATTAAATTTTAAACAAGTAGTAGCCAACTGCTTCAACTTCGAAAATACTTTTTTTTATGTTCGTATAGTAACTATAATTTTTAAGTTTTCTTTCATCTTTCTTCTTTCGTATGAACGTGTTTGGGGATTTTTATGAAACTTATTAAAAAATGTGACGTTTATTATTATAAAAAAAAGGGTGCTCTTGTTATATTTTCTTCTTAAAAGGTATTGAAAATTATAACTAATAAAAAATAATAAAAACAAAATTAGCTGCTGAATTAAACATGTAAATAAAAAAATCAGTAATATAAGTAACTACAAAAAAACATGCTACCTGAACCCAGACTCAACAAATTGTTTCTTTAAAGATGTTTTAGATCATTCTTTCATAGTGTCCAGTCATTGAATGCTCGAAAAGTGGTAGTTGAAAATGGTCGGGACACAATTTTTGAGTTTGGGATATTGTTTGGGCTAGTAAGCAGGTAAGTGTATTAAAAGTCCCCACTCCTAGGTGTTGAGCCAGGTGTCTTTTTTCGGGTTTTCTCTTTTATCAGGAAAGCAATCCATCACATTGACAAAGACGTTCTATATAAATTTAAAGCTGATAAAATTTGCAATATAATTGTTTATATATTTTTTCTCGCTATCTCGCTTAGTTTCCGAGGTGTCCGTCTTCAATTATGGCTACTTTTGAAAAAAAAAAAAAAATGTCCTCATGTTTGTTGCATTTTTTTTTTTTTGTGTATATCTGGAAAACTATCCACTGCATCGACGTTCAATCGATTCAATCGATCGACGACGTTCAATATAAAATTAATGCTGGCAAAATTTGTGATTTAATTAATTATATAACTTTTTTCGCCATCTCGCTTAGTTTCTGATAAGCCCGACCTCAACAATCGCTAATTTGCCAACAAAATGTTTTCGTCATGTTTCTAATGTATTTGACTAGCTATCTAATGATTTCTTCGTTCTACGATTAAATCATGGGGAAAATAGTTTTAATAATTTAAATCTATTCAGGGATATATATTATTTTACTTGTTTATCTTAAACGGTTAAACAGTTAGATCAACATATGAACACATTGGTTCGTAGAAGACCTTACTACAAAAATCGATCTTGACAAGCATAGGAAGCAACATTATTTTATTTTTATATTTTTTAACTTTTTGTATTTTTCTTATATTTTAAAATTTGTAAACAGCATAGAATAATAGAAGATTGTATCTATAAATCATATTATTTATAAGCGCGCGCGCACACACATACACACACATACATACATACATATATATATATATATATATATCGATAAGTCATTTAGGAAAAAAAAAAAGATACTAACTACCTATATAAAATAGTGTTTAAGTGATTCTTGAAGTCCATTGACAGTGATTACTCGAACAATAATACTTTAAAAGATCATTTTTTACCATTTTAGGGAGAGGCTTAAGTCCTCCCCCCTTCCCGCCCCGTAAATCCGCCTGTGTTATATAATATTACTATGATATATGAGAATCTGAAACTCTGCTCAGCAACTGTAATATTTATCAAATGGATCCAAGAATAGAAACGAGATTTCCTCATAAATATTTTTCAATTTAGAACATTCTATGATACTGGTATTTCTCCGACGCGGAAACTTTATCATATAATATTTTAGAATAGAGTCAGAGGTTATGAAAAGCGGATTGGATAAAAGGTAGTTCATAAAGATTGAAGGGGTGTATATTCATTGAGGTATAAAATCACTGAATATATCTTGAAATAGAAAATGAAGCTTTAGATGTCTCGGATACGAATATTATATCATATCGTCTAATATACGTTTTGTTTATTTGTTGTTTGTCTTTCAACTTCTATCCGTTATATACTCTGAATGATAATAAATAAATAATAAAAATAGAAAATATGTTGTGTTAGCTGATAAGATAAAACGTATAATATAAAATGTAAATGTCAATGATATTAATTCAAGTCAACTGACATTTAATCTCAGATTTATGGCATTAAACTTGTTTCGATTGCTTTAATGTTCAATAATTTTCTTCTATTTCCTCTTTATTCATAATTTTATTGCTTTTAAGCTTCAAAATTTTATTCCTATTTGTTGATTGGTGACTGAAGTCATTGGAAGTAATATAATATAATCATATTTATTTTCTTTGTACCTACATTTTGACCTCAGTTTCAGGAAGTTCGTTTAAACGGATTTGGATATACAATATCATTGATAACTAAACTCGATTTCAACCATGAAATTCGTAAAATTCAACGAAATTCAGAAATAACATCTTAAGATGTGTTTGTCGATTTTTAAAATATTTATTTTGGATTAAGGATTTCATATAACGTAAGATTAATGCAGTCCACCACTTTTTTGAATTTGAATTTGAACTTCGGCCTCAATGCGTGGCTCCTTTACGAAGACAATGCTCATCGGATTGAAGCATTGAATTATATTAATCAAATTTCCTAGTTGCATCAGATGATTGATAAAATCTTATAACAACTTGTATAAGATTGGGATTTGCTAAACACTTAACAGGTCCATACACCTTTGGATTCCGCATGTTTGATCACTTCTTATCTACCAAGTTACCAAAAAATTGTAAGCAGATGTTTCTATAAATATAAATAAATTATTAATTCTTATTTAATTATTTTGTTGTTTATTAATATTAAAAGCTATCTTAAAATTTATTTCCATTTTTTAGACGCGTTTTGCACTTTTTTGTGGAAAGTGAATTAAATTGAGACGTGAGATTTCTGATGTGTATCGCTCCGGAAAAATGGGCTGGAGTCGACTAATTGAAGTGTTTTTGCATATGGATTAAAATAACTCACTAACTAAAAATCGGAGCTGCATATTGTCAGTGAGGGAAATGTTCTGCATTCATCCTCTTTGTTATGAGCTATTATTTAAAATTATATCTTAACGCGACGTCCTGTTAGGAAGACGAGAAAAGAAAAATAGTGCCGGAAACCTAATGCTAACGAGTTTTATTTAACATATGGATTAAAATATCTCAGAAACTAATTATCGTACTGTAAGCGAGGAAATTGTACAGCATTTCATAATGAGCTATTATTTATAATTTATTCTTCATATTTCCCCTTGTTAATGTTTTCACTTCTATCGTGTGGTTTAAAGCACACACCTGAGTTATTCTCTAAATGTTGGCCTTTCTTTTTTAATTTCTATTCACACTGAAGTGTATGCCTAAAGGTCGGTTTAATAATAATCAAAATTAGCTTTTGATAATTATTTATTGGACGTTTCGGGTAATCTGTGTCCATCCTTCTTCAACAATCTAAGAAAATATAACTATTATATCTTACGTTTAATTTGGAAACCATTCATTATTAACTAAAATACATAACACATAAAACAATTTTTTAAATAATTATAAATTATTTTACAAACATTTGTTAAAAAATATAGGTAACTTTCATTTTGTCTTCCCGAAAAATTTGGGTAAGTCACAATGATATAAAATGTATGGACAATGTCGTTATTTTCAACTAAAAGGATTATAGTAACAAAAAATGTTGAAAGTAGGGAAGAAGATTGGGATCTTAAATGTGTTATTTTATGGTTTGATTCCATATGTCATGAATGAACCTCAAGGCTTCCTTCATATTTAATGATTGTTGCATATATTTTTTATGAATAAGCTTTCTTTTATTCTTCTTTTAATTACATGTTTTTCATTGCCAAGTATTTTAAATATTCAAAGAAATACAGAACTACAAAAGAATACATTAACCTAAAAATTCCATAAAATACAACAGAAATCACACTGATTTAAGTACACTTATAGTTGAGAGTAACCGTAAAGATCAGGTTAATTTTGACAGAAAAAAATACAATGCAACTAAACTTAAGGCTTACAATTACTTGTGAATAGAAATTTAAAATGTATTATTACTTATAAATAAATAAAAAACAGCAGACCCGAAGGTTCGATGCCGACACCACCAATCGCTTATGACACACCTCCCTCCACCGTTCGCCGTCCAAACCTACTCCCCTCAGATCGGCTTTAATGCAAACTTCCCACCTTCGCTTCGGTCTACCCCTCGGACGTTTACCATTCGGTAGAGCAAATATTAACCTTTTTATTAGCCTTTTTTTTTCTTCTCGTTACTGTTAATCCACCACTCTTATAATACTCCCCTCCCAGCTGGGATTGGTCAGTGTTGCTGACCTGAAAGGTGACCCCCTCACCCACCGCCATGCTGATTCCAAACTCTCCTTCCCTTCCCCTCACCTCGCCAGTAACAGCGGTAACAAGTAGCCCTACCATTAGTGTGAGCAGGGAGCTCCTGACCGCAGCAGGATCCGCCTCGTTAAGAAGCCAACGTTTGCTGGCTTCGTTACTAGTTCCCTCGGCGGTGCGAGTTAGGGGTTGTCTGCTGGCCCTTACCTTCTCAATTGGTTTCCTCAGTAGATCAATTGGTCCCCTTTAGCAGGTGAATAGAAAGTCCTATAAGTTACTTTAATATTAGACTAGAATAGAAAATAAACTTTATTCTGGGATGAGGTCCCTTATGAATAACAATTATGAACAATAAATAAAAACCACATATGCCAAAAATTACATTAATCAAAATTAAAGAACATATGCAGTTTCTTCATTGAAAATATATTATAACAAATAAAAAAGTAACACAAACATAATATATATATAATTCTAATGAAAAGAAAAACAGAAATCGGGTAAAATAAAAAATAAAAATATTATAAGCATAAAATTAAAACTCAAACAATTTCAACAACCATTCACCTTTGGGATGTGAAAAGGAATTGTTAGAGATGATATTTGAATGATGGCAAGGAGGCATAGCGGATATAAGATGGCGAAGAATTCCAGAAGGCAGTGGATCGGGCAATATAGGAATATTCAAATGCCTTAATTCTATGGGAAGGGATATAAAGGTCGGAAGCACAGGATCTTGTTTTCTGGGAGTAAACCACGGGTTTGAACTATAGGAGACTGTAGATGTAGGAAGGATGTCGGGTCGGGTGTTGATCGTTTGGAATAGGAAAGATCCAAGGAAATATTGTATGCGGAAAAAATGGAAGAGCCACTTTAACTCGTCATAAAGGTGGAACACATGAGACCGCCTCGAAGTACCGAAGACAAATCTTAAGCATAAATTAAATCGCTCAAATTAAGTCGCTTCAATTTATTCTCGAGTACCGTCGGGATGCCTCTGTACACCACATACTCATTACTTACTTTAAATCGCAATAGGGTTTTTAAAAAAATCATTAAAAATATACTCTAAAACTGTTAATGATTCGTAAAATGTAATTAAGTTATTGCATCAATTCCCTTTTAAGGTAACTTCAATAACTCCTTTACATTTAAAAAAGGGGAGTAGTTATACACTAATTATACAATGACTTATTTATCACTCAGGCCTCATCGGGGTCAAGTTAATACTTGATTGCTGTGAGGTGAAGCGGTGCTGCCAACTGTTCAACAAGGCCCTTCCCTCCAACAGAGACTGGAATGGAAACTTAAATGAATGAAGTTGGCAACAGTGATAGCCCAAGACTGAAAACTTAATTGCTGGACGAGAGCATTTGCATCCTTGCCCTCCGCTAAGCCTCCATTCAAATGGCTACTCCCTCAGGGCTCGGCCCCACCCCTTCCATTTATATTAATATTTACCTCTATCAAGGAGGATTATTGTAGTCTCCACAGTATGTCCTGCCTCGGCCCTTAATGGAATATACCGTAGCACTTAGATGTTAACATAGCCTTTGCTTCAATTATACCCTCCAATAACCCCTAGTAATAATTTGCCTTGGCAGAAAATATGTTAACTCTTCTTTAATCATAGCTAAATCCTGTTTTCTGATTTGGATCTTCACTTGCTTTAATATACAGGTTGTCCAATAAGTAAAAGAAAATATTTATAGAGGTGGTAGCAGGTCTTTTTTTTTTTTTTTTTTTTTTTTATTTCTTCTGTCATTCTGTCACACGGACAATTAATATATTGGGAAAAGAGTACATTCACACCATATATACAGAAAATATTAATAAATAAAATAAAACTGAAGCAAAATAACACCTAAAAAATAATCAATAAGTATATACAATAAATAAAAATAAAAAAACGTAAAGTTAAGTAAATTAAAAAAAAAACACACAGAAATGCCTATATCTACAGTCAGGTAAGAAAACTCCGAGCCAGCCTAGTCCCTAGTCCAAGTGCTAAAGCCAATGGAGATTGAGCGGGAGCACTTTAGTCACAAATACTTATGTCTTGAGTACATGAGTATTTTCTCTAGAGGCGGAACCTTCTTTGAAGATTGTAAGAATGGACGGTGCTAGATTGGGATTGTATTAGATTTTTAAAGCTACATAGCATTTTTGTTCTTATAGACAATTGTTCGATTTACAGCAAAAAAGTATCATGTAATATCATGTATTATTCCTTTTTTTTATGAGCGTTCAACTCATGTTATTTATCAAATTACATACTTTTTTACACAACTAGATGTAAATTTCAACTTATTCCATAACATACATCAATTTGATTAATATGAACTAAAGATTAACAAAAATGTTTTTCTGAAGCTGGGATGTTGAAAAATAATGCATATTTGTATGAACAACAGAATTTGGTTTTGACAAAGGCAAACTAACATTTTATTTACATAACTATCCTGAATCCTACACAAATGTATTTTTTACATATGAAACATTTTTTAGTCACCTATGATATAGTAATGATAATAAATTGACCCGCTAACTAAAATTGAGGCAGTTAATAAGAAAGAGAGAGAGAGAACAACAATAGAACAAAGGAAGAGGCAAGCTGTGGCTAAGCTAGGGATGGGAGGGGGGAGAAGGAGAGTCCTAGCTAGCCGCGGAACCTAATTGATAAACAGTTGCTGCCATTAGGGCGGATTTATTTCAGTGCGGGGTAATTTGGGGGGCTCGGGAAATGGTTTTCGGATGACTATCGCAGGTCCTTGGCATTAAAAAGACGTCTCCCCGGGCCCCACCGGGCCCGCCTAACAGCCCCCGAATAAACATGGCCGCTCTTATCAAGTCTGTCGGTCTATCTGTTGAATATAGAAGGCAGTGGTGATAGTTACAATGACCAATAACAATGAGGACGAGAAGTCTTAACAGTGCTACTGTAACTGCACTCCATTAACGTAAAATATTTAACATCATTCACGAACTCGTATGAAGACATAATAACCAGTTACTTAAAGGTACATTTACATACTTCGCATGCTATGGGAAACATGAATGTGTAAATGGGGCGTTTCTCTAGACTAATATTTTTGTGCCTCTTGTTACAGTCGTAATTTGAAAATCATGTGCTCTATGGTACCATGATTATACGTGAAAGGAAAGATAGGAATGCCTACCATAGAGGTGGATGTTGAGCACCGAAGATGATTAACTAGTAGGCCTTTGGGGAATGGAAGAAGTGTGTTCCCTTAGAGCAATCAGCCTTACTGGAGTCAGCGATTGGCGCCCGATATCGCATAATCTTTGGGAAGGAAGGTAGGAGTTGTCCGAAAGGAAATAAGGAGTTTGTCGCAGCTAGAATAGGGTATTTATAGAGGACAAACAACAGAATTCTCTGTTCTCTGAGTGTTTGTGACTAATTTACCAGATCAGAGAATATAATTCAAGTTTAGGGACGTGTATATATATGTATATATATATATATATATATATAACAGATTTAAGTTTTTGTATTTAACATCCTAGTATAGATAAACTTCTTTTTTATTATTTTTTTTAAAGTGAGTGAAATAGAATTTAACATGTGTATGTTACTAAAAATATCCATGTATGCATTCCTGGACAATGAGCCAAAAGTAGTGCTATGTGGTGAGCATTTTTTTTTTACTTTCAAGATTTGATTTTTTCGCGATTTATATAATTTTGTGATAGTCATGAGACTTTAATTCGACAATGTCAATTAATTAGTAGTGTGATCTAAAGCAAATAAATCATAAATACGTTTGGTAATCTCAGAAAAGATCAGTGCTTAGTAACTTGCCTATGTAGCAATAACTAATAATAGAAAGCTTCTAGTTCATAGGAGAGAAACCAAGCCGCATGTGGCTTCCTTAAGCTAGGTACGCATGCGTTCCCCGTCAGTTTTACGCGATTTTCATTATTACTCTAAGCGCTATAGTTAATTAATATTTGATTATTTAAGTTATGAAACTTTGAAATTAATAGAATTAAGTGGAACATATGTACATTGGTGTGTATTTACTATAAAATAAAGATACTTACAATAAAACTTTAAAAAGAATATGCTACTTCCTAATCCTTATGTGGCCTCTAATGATAAAAGAGGTTCTCCACCTATGTTTAGCCTGTAATGAGAACTACTCGGTCAACGTTTCACCAATTTCAATCATCTTTAAGAATATAAATTATCAATCGTGTATAGCCCTGCTTAAATTCACAGCGGCGTTAAGCAGATATCTTTGAATATTGCCAATTCCAAAAACATGAGACGCTTTCTGCAACAGCCGTAGCCTTAACCTCGGTGGCACCCGCCCTAACGGAAGAGAATTCTGTTAACGACAGAACAAATTTGTATTCAGGGTGCGGGGGTCCGATGAAAGGGGGAGATGTTTCACCTTTTTGTCATTCCGGGTGGGCCCCCTCCCGAAACAATTCCAATATCCCAAACAGGATTTCCCTCCCTCAACAGATAACACAACTGCTAACTCTTTGCTTAACAACTTCTGTCCTCGTTGGAAACCGTGGCCGTAGACACCTTTCTAGGCTCGTGTAATATGATCGTAGAAATTGTAGTCAGCCATAATAATGGTATAATGGAAGTCCCGGAGGTCTAATATACATGACAAATTAAATAACTAACGGATTTCCTTAATAAATGGAACGTTAATAATTGGAAACGTTTTATCAAAATAGCAACAGGAATGGTGTAAGTCACAATTTTAATCGCAAACATACCTGTAAGCTAAAACACACAATGTAGAAAATGCTTCTTCAAAAATATCTTCTACTGAAATTTCATTCATAGGTCATCCAAGGGTTTCAAAGCAATACTTAGTTTTTCTCTCGAGGTGAGAAAAATCAGTATTTGAATCAGTTGGAGGTAGTAATCATATGTGAATTCGACAAAGTCAATTTATTAAGAATGTGATCTAAAGGAAATTGTTATTTTTATTATTTATTTATGATATTTACAATTGTATCAAGAATACAAATAGATTCAGTGAATGTGGTAACAGAAAATAATAACATGAAAATACTTATTGAGAAACTACCCACTAGTAGCACACTAAAAAATGGATTTACAATAGGAGACCTCGATGATATCTTCTTTCCAAACACCTCGGAGGATTATCAGGGATCAAAGAGGAAACAATGTTAGAAACGAAAGGGTTAGGATGGTTCTGAAGTTTATTATGGAAGGATAGGTAGGTATCTGGATTGGGCCAATTGAAAACATAAGGAACATTAAGGTCGTTATGGATGATTTTATTAGTGACACAGTAAGGAGCATTGAAGATTTTACGAAGGATTTTGAATTATACAGATTGGATACGCGAGGAATTCGATGGCTTTGTGGAGTCCTATATCTCAACTCCGTAAGTCCAAATAGGTGTTATTGTAGTCATGTATATTAGTCTTTTGTAATTAACTGAAAGCTTAGAGCGTTTGTCCAGTAAATGCTGGAGTAGTTGGAAACGTCGAGCGGTTTCTTGTCATTTCAGGCTGTTATGAGGATTCCAAGTTAGTCGGTTGTCCAAGTAGGAGGAATCGGATTTGTTCAACAGGGATAAGCGGGGTATTAGTAATGGACATTTTAAATACAGAAAGCCGTGATCTAAATGAAATAAATGTCAAATAAGTTAAGTGATCTCGGAAGTCATAATTAGGACTTAAACTGTAGCTGAGTTACTGAAAAAGGCGTCCAAAACAAGATACCCATTTTTAGATAAATTTAACTGAAACATTAGAGATAAAAATTAATAATTATTAAGATGAAAGGATGGAATTCAAGTACTAATAATATGAATCAAGTTTTCAACAACTAAACAGATATAAACATATATATGCACTTTTACTATTCCTTTAGACTATTATATACTTACTAAATAAATTAAATAAAACAAAAGCAAAATATTTATACTAAAAATAACTAAATATCTATAAACACACTTAAAATAATCAAAATAAAAAGTTATACAGGTATACTTATTTACAATATTTACAAACATTCATTCAGGATTATTCCGAACCGAGAATTTTCCCGACATATGGAAAGAAAATCAGAACTTTGTTATTTTGATTAAAAACAAAAATTAAAATAAAAAAAATATTTTTTTAATAATTGTTCCACATCATCCAGGATATGGCGAATATGAAAAACTATTCTTCGGTGTTTCCTTCTTTCTGCTAATCATTTTACTCTCTTTTTTTAGCCTGATGTTTTATAAACAATGTTATCGCGTATTATCCATGTTCCATTTGTTTATAGTATATAAATGACTCGAGCACAGCTCTAATCCCCCCGCCTCCCTCTTGACCTACTAACGAAGCCATTAGTGATTAATGACTGACTTCACTTACCTACCTCTCTAGGAAGGCAATTCTTCACCCGCCCGGTATTAATTACTGGACTTGTTTTAAGCCCAAGCAGGAGGAGGGCGCCTGGGGCAGCGAGGAGCTGTCAGAACTTGGTCCTTGTTAAAGTTATATCGATCCGACACCTGATTATGGTCAAACTCTGGTCAACTGCGCTAATCAATTTAGTCCAATATTGGTAAAGTTAGCACCATTCCCTATAATTGGCCACGCATGGGAGCCGTAATTACATCTAGATCTAGTTCAATGTCCATATCATAGTTCCGTAACATTATATTCTATTTTAGTGTTAATTTCTAAAAAATTATAAAAAAATTCATAATGATAGTCGAAGGCATAAAGCCTAAGATATCTCTCAAAAATAAATAAATAAATAAAACTTGTACCACTACAACCCATGAAAAGTCTTTGGTTTAGTACTATTACTATTTAGAGAATGTTCTGTTTCGTGGTCAACGATTGTGAAAAAAGATGATTTGACCAAGATCACCTAGGTTCTCCCTTAGTTAATTATTTAATCAAGGGGAACCACTTTATTGAGGCTTGGTGTGCCCCATAAGGGTCTGGTCACCTGATCTCAAGGTCACCCCACGGCAGATAAAGTAGAATAAATAATTGTTCTGCCATAAGCCGGGATTCGAACATGGGGCCTTCAGCATTGGAAGCTAGCGCTCTACACCTGAGCTATTCCCTCCTCTCCCCCCCTATCCCTTCCAAGATCTTTCAAACATTAATGAATCATTAATCTTCACTATTAACTATTCGTACAGACATCTGGTCAGAAGTGGAAAAGATGATAGCGATAAATACCGACAATAGATTTCATACAGTCTAAAACTACTAACCAAAAACATGTAATACTTTACCGCAAGAAGATATGAAGTTTTAACATAACTTTAAGAGGTTCTGAAGAAAAAATAAGGTAATATTGAAATAGTTGAGTATTTAAATTTTAAATACTTTAATGCTTTATATTAATATTCAAATACCTATCACATCTGAAAAAAATTATAATTAAAACGCTGATTAAAAATATCTATATAATAATGAAAATGAACTACACTAATAACAAATAAATTAAATAGCTATCTAGTTATATTTATTCAGGACGTAGGACTGATAGCCTAATCGGCAATCGAGATGTAGTTTTCCAAACTCTCAGTAGCCCTATTGAATTTTGGTCCATTGCCGGTCTGTTTCAGAAAAAGGAATACAACTCCTCGCGCGTCTGCTGATTCTGAACGGCCATAATCTATAGATCTGGTCGGTGGGAAGAACACTACCATGTTGGTCCTAAAGGGATCGGCCATGGAGCTATAGATGGCCTGTCGCTGGAGACCATGGTTCGTAGCAACGTGCGATTGGTTGACCCCCTCCAGGCTGCAAATCATACGTGTCTGAAAGTAGACCATGTTAGTATGCGTAATCTAGAAGCAACTGACCATGAAAAAGGTGCTACAAGAGGAATTAAAAAAAAAAAACATACTTTGTCCTCCAAAATTTTAATACATCTATCCGAATCGATTGAAGCATGTAAAATTACTAAATAAACTTGGAAATTATCTTACTCGGCAGAGGAGAGGGTATTTTATTCTGGATATGCGACCAACTTATTCTAACCAGAGACGGAAGACCGAAATTCACTTAATTATTTAAATGTATTTACATGAATGATTATATCTATGTTTGTATATAAATATTACTTGATTTCTCATTACTTCATGCAAGATAAAATTGATATTTTTATTTTCATTATTCTTCACTTACTTGTTACCATTATTTCAAGTTAACTGTGTTGCAATCTGCTTTTCTCTTTACTGATATGAGCAGGAAAAAAGTTCCAAATTATACTTTTCCCTTTGGTATTCCGTTCATTCTAGTGAAGTTTGTTTCCTGTATGTTTGTTTTGCTTTTTTTACCTTCTTGCTCAAATGAATAATTAACGAAAAAATATGTTCTCCTCATTCAGGCATTCTTTCTTTTCTGTTTTTTTTTTGTTTGACCTACATAAAGAAGTTGAACTCCCCCCCTTCGAAAAAAAGAGGGGAGTATCTCATGTCTCATTTTTCTCACTGATCCGGTCTCAAGCTGTAGCAACAGCCGCCCTGATCCCGCCATTCATTCCCCGACCCTACATTTTCTTCAAAACTTCAATCTCCCTGGAGCTTCTAAGAAATGTCTTCCTCTTTGTCGGATCTTTCCTTTTATTTTCCCTCCTTCGTGCATGAAAAAACACCGAGTTATCTTTAGCACCTGCTATCTCCTGCGAATTTTCCTGAAGACGATTGGATAAAGAAGTTTAGCTAGGAGACTAATATTCCCCAGTTCAGAGAAATTATATATATCTTAATATTTACTTCTTATTGAATGAATAAGCAGTGTAATAATAAAATAGATTTATCATTATTGAAACAAATAAATATATTAAATAATAAGTAACAACTGCTATATTGCTTGTTCCAAGCCCGAGTTCTCATTTCTAACTTATATAAGTTAGAGATAGATAAAACAGTAACTATCGAAAAAATCAATAGTGACTAAATCATTCAGGAAGATAGCAAACGTTAACAGTAATTCAGGCCAATTAATTGAGACGTAAAAACAAAGATTGATCAAGGATCGGAACGCTGTAATACATCACCCTAAAACAAATTAGGCTGAAGAGTCATGGAAGAAATTTTAGGCCACAAGATACAGAATATATATCGAACATAGTTCATGACGCAAAGAAAAGTAGAATAAAATTCCACGAGCATACCGATACCGGAAACAGGACAGACTATACAGATCTAGGTGTGCACTGAAAATATTAATAACAAGAAGTAGACTCTCCCCAAGGTCGATGGCACATAAACCATCCCTCCCTCTCCAAACATTGTATTACTCTCCTCTTCTTAAAAACAGTACAATCGAAAGTAGGATTAGAGATCGTAGATCATATACAATTACACTTGCTGTGGTCTATCACATGTTTTCCACCTAGTTTATCTTTTGAAACTTTACACCCAACAATTCATGGTCGAAATGTTCCCCCTCAAAAATTCAAAACCCAGTCGAAATGCGCCCTCTCAAAAATTTTGATGGCGCAACTTGCTCCATGAAACTCCATTCTGGACATCCCCTCTGTCTGGTATGCAAAAGGAGAGCGAGCCAAGAAAGTTATTTGTCTGGATGGAGAAAGAATTTTTAAAAATGTAATTAGTGCTAGAGGATTTTATTCAATAATATATAGGTTTTCATCTATTAATTTCACGCTTGCCATAAAAAAAATGTAGTTATTTTCTACGTGTGTGAACCAAGATCAGCATTTTGAGCTCTCTTTCAAAATATATCTTCAAATCTCTGAAAAACAAAGCAAAACATTAGTGTAGCCAAATATTGGTCTTAATCATGCAGTTTGCAAGACCAAGACCAAAACCGCCTAATAAAAAAAAATCGTGTTTGTGAATACAAATTAAGGCAAAATAGTTACTAATACTAGACAATTTTCATTACTATATGTGAACAATTTATATGAAGTAGAACCAGTATAGTTTTGCATTTATCTCTTTCATTTTGTTTTTAATTCGGGCTTTGTAAGATTTTCTCATTCTGAAAGATTACAGTAGTATCTCTATAATAATAAGCTAATAGGTAACTGCAAGACTCTTGCGCGAGACCACAACGAGTCTGGGTATCGCATTTGGGCAACACTACAAACCATTATTATAAAAATATGCACAATTGAGTTTATATTTGTGATTAAGGACTTAATTTATACTTTTTTAAAGCATTATTTTGTTTAATTGCTGGTCTTTACTGCTGATTTGAGGAGAAAACTGGATGTTCTTATCCAGTTTATCATTTTACATCTTTAATTTACTACTCTCTAAGGAATATAATTATTTTGGTCGGTTATTTAATTTGGTTTTTGATTAGTTACCTTAAAAGATATTGTATATTTTTATGAGAAATGTGAAATATCTTTAAATTGCTCTGTTTGCTTATGTGGATCTCTCTTGAGTTATACAGGAACCAAAAATTTTCTTATTCATACATTGTTTAAAATAAAAATAATTAAATCATTAAAATTTTAATCAAACAAAACAATCACATATACTACTGAGTGTTCTGCAATAATATGATTCGAACAGAATTTCGCTTAGCCCTGCCGGGAAATGAAGGAGTTTAATGCTAGAATATTAAAAGGTTCCCCTGTTTGTCCACCAGCCACTCTTCTATAGAACGGGACCAATCTTTCGACGGAAGGAAAACACAGGAACGATTTGGCCCTTTGTTTGCTAGCAAGGTTTTTGGTTCGGTTCAACTAAACATCCTGATAGGGTTCAATCCTTACAAAATACACATTTATATTGCTTTGTTTATGTTAATGATGAAAGTGTGTAAATGGAATGTTTAATTGATACGCAAGTTATTATTCTAATAAATCATTTTTTATTACTTCTTGGCCTACATCGACCAACATGTGAAATGCTAATCTGATCGTAGAACACATATCCCAGCGCAAGAATTTCTGTAAACAACAAATTGATGACAAAGCAACGAACAAAGAAAATAATGAAAAAACGCTCAAGTTCACTAAACAAATTAAATTACTAAGTTATATTTAAGAAGAAAGATCGTCGATAATGACATTGACAGCCAATGCGACGTTAAAAATCAACAAATAAAAAAAAATTATTATTTTTTCTTATTATCTTTTAATGTTAAGGGTTTATTTCCACCCGAAATCTGGAGTGAAATCACTTGCTAGAGACACTTAAAATTTTTTTTCAAATATGTGTAATTTATATTCAATTTTTTTTTCTTACGCCT
The DNA here is from genome assembly GCA_928085145.1 of Nezara viridula. NCBI lineage: Eukaryota > Metazoa > Arthropoda > Insecta > Hemiptera > Pentatomidae > Nezara > Nezara viridula. Next base: position 96,965,305 of record OV725080.1, on the reverse strand, counting down.
CTTGACTATAGGACTTCCACCATGAGTCTTCTAGTAGTTTGAGATGTTATAGGCGACATATGTGATTGATTGGACATATCTGAAACTCATCATGCGTTTAATTCTGTTGAAGATATCATAGGAGCAATTGGCTTTTACAATAATCGGACGCGATCATAATCACTCCTTCTTCATCACGTCGTTCCTGAAGGATGGTTGCCAATCCTTTGCAGTCTTTTTTTATTTTTTATAGTATACGATTATTAGTCCTATGCCCAATCCCCAACCTAGACGCCCAGGAGCTATGGTGTAAGACACAGGTGTCGCTCACCTCTTTGTGAATCTCTGCGAGGGGACGTTACCATGCGGGAATCGAACCCGCGCCGTAATAGTTTAAACAATCGATTAGCATCTGCACCTATTTATTATTAATTTTTTTTGTTATTAACTCCCGCGAAAGGCATTTGAACTCATGCCTCTACACGTTTAATGTATTTTTGCTGGCACCTTTTGTGAAGACGATTATTTTTTTTTTATCCTTGTGCCAGAGGGCAGTATAAGGAAAAAGCAACAAGATATATTACTTGTATTTATATTGTAATGGCTTAAAAATAAAATCGACGATATGAAAAAAAAATCTGGCACCTTAACTAGCTCGCTAACTGCTGCCCCACATATATTTCATGATTGACAATATTTAAAAAGTTATTGAATGTTTATTTTTAGCTTCTGTTAAAAAAAAAAAATAAACTACTCAAACATTTTTGTCTTTGTTTTCATAATTACAGAAAATTTATTTTTATATTTAATTAGATATATTTAATTGGTATTTAGAATATCAATAGTTTATATCATAGATATAAAAATATCTAACATTTTTTAAAATTTATAATATTTACTACAAACTTTATCGAATTATATATTATATAGGTATTTGTAAAGGTGTCTATCTATGCCTTTATAAATTAGCTAAAATATATATTACATACATTTTATTCCACGGAGCTGATATATAACAAATGAAAAAGTAAATAAGAAAGTCATGATTGATTACTGTAATAGTTAAGGTTGTTGTGTGTATTGCACAAATATTTGTGAGAGGTGAAAGTGGAAAGTGTTGATTCTTTTTCCTAAGCCAAGGTGATTCCGCTAGATTTGCTCTGAACCATCGTAAACCCTTTCTGTTCCCAAGCCAGCTCGCTTTATCTCTCTATTCTTTTTCTCTCCTTTTCTACTTTCAAAAACCGATAAAATTTATTGTTATATTGCAACAATAGTCGGGATAATATAGTTTTTGCGATCAAGTCAACAATTTTCAAGAGTTTGGGGAGGTTTCTATTTGTATGAATATAATCCAATAAAACGTTGTTTAATTATGATATAGCGCCATTTAATTAGCACAGAAGCTTAAAATATAATATTTTAAGATATCAGTGTCCTTTTAATTTATTTATTTTAATCAATTCAATTAGTATCTTAATTTATTTGATTTATTTATTATATTATATTTTTGTCACCTCTGGAGGAAAATCAATCTATTGGAAATGTATTTTACGTTTAAGATAATTATAAAGGCTGTTATGGAGAATAATTCACGAATCTAAATTGGTTGCCAACAGGAATATTACAAGGACAGTTCATGTATGAATATTTTATTTTATTTCATAATTTTATATTCCTTCTATTTTCCACCCCTTCCATGCCTTTCAGGTTCTAAGGAGATTTTTCTGAACCAGGGGAGAGGGCGGAGGATTAATACCAAAGTTAAATGCCTCACTCGTATTATTTTATCTTGTAACTTGTTTATCACCGTGTTTGGCGCCGTTACTGCTCGCCACCCCATCCGCACCTATACAAATATTATAAATGGTGGATAACTGGTGGAATATTTGTAATATATCTCCTAAGGCCAATGTTCTTCGTGCTACTTTTTCTTCAGAACTCTGCCTGTTCCTTTCATTAGATCCCTCTTAAGAATTCTTGCTTCCAACCTCCTCCAAATTCTCTACATCCAAATCCTCCACAAAACTAGTTATATCCAAAACAGCTCCCATCCTTCCCCTCTATCCTTTCAGAAAATATTTCCAGAAATCTTTTCTTGTTGAGCAGAACGTGACCATGCAGTCGATCATGTACTATGGTTTTTTTTTCCATTTGAAGCTAAAGTTACTATTCTCACATTAATATTCTAAATCTTGTTTTGACAATATACATATTAATCACTCTACGGGACTAACTATACTCATTATTTATATTTTATTTTCCTTATCTTCGTTTCATTTTTACTCATTGTTTGAAAAAATTTTCTTCAATCTTTTAATACATTTTTCAAATCTTCAAAATTATATAATTATTACATCACACATTACTCTATTGCAAATTTATGAATATTTTCGCATAATTAAAATTTTTGCTATCAGCTTGATTTTCTTATTTAATCTCTTTATCTATTTGTATTTTTAAATTTACGATTATCCTCATATACTCCTCTAATGCAATATATATTGTATATAAATATATAGCTAGTTAGTACAGTAGAATACTAAAAATTCTATAATAAGGTCTATATGAACTAAATATCTTTAATTCGCCATCAAACGACCTTTTGTTACCTGCTAATCGTTAATATTATCTTCATTTTAAAAATTATTTATAAAAATAATTTCTATAAAGCTGATGATTTTTAGCCAGAATTTTTCAATATTCTGTATTAAAAAGATAAGTGGATTGAATCCGAGAAATCTTTTGATACTCACTTTTTTATTATGAGCTTAGTTTTCTCATCTTGAAAAGAATCGATTAAAGAGAGATTATTGCTGTCTCGTTGTTAAAAAAAAAAAAACAATCAGTTACATTTTCTCAACTCTTCATTGTCCCATGAAATAAAAATAACTGAGGAGAAGATTGAAAAAAACAAACAGAAAAAGAGAAAATCATTTATAATGACATTCCCTGTATAAAAAGAATATAAAGCTTGTTTATAGCGGCTGCTTCCAGTTTCCAGGTAACTAGCCTTGTCCCCGCTCCCCCAGCTAGAATTTCCAGCAATAATAATTTTGAAACATTTTTATCATAATTATCCACCCCATTTGCCTCAACCCCCCTCCTTTTTCAGCTCGATCCCCCGTATTTTTAATTTCTCAAAAAATGTTTACCGCATCTTGGTAGAAAATAAATTGTCTCTATATAGCTCTCCCGACCAGCCAGCCCTTAAATCATAAAAGGCGAGGAAATTAAAAAATAATGGAGATTTTAAATGGGATTCTGGATTTAATGAAAAATTCTCAGCTTTTTATATCTCCCCTTTAATGGCTGAATCTCGAAAACATCACAAGAAGATCCATCCCTAAAGTATTTTTTTTTTTTTTTTTTTTTTAGGATAAATGCAAATTATCTTTCCGACTACAATTATTATCATTTTTTAAAATAATTTCAGGCTGTTTTTTGAAAATATGTAGAAATAATATATAACAATAATAATAATAATACTTTATTTATTCTGGAACGAGTCCCTTTAGAATAATACAGAAAGACATAAATATGGGCTAAGGAGCCTCGAAGATACATAAATAAAGATACAGAACAACGCTAAGCGTGGTTAGCACTTGGATGGGTGACCGCCCGAATCGTTTAATATTCTTACCTAAACCGTCCACCAGGGAAAGCCACGCTGAGCAAGAGCTCCCCTCGGTATGTGAGGCCCATCAGGCTACTGGAGGCAACTCACATAGACCGGGCGTAGGACTGATGACCCTACCTCCGTGTACTTAAATCGTAAATCGAGAGGTGGTCTAAGAGACCACATCTCGCGGACAAAGATCTTTGTGGTCTGTAGCGCAAACCGAAAGAAAAAAAACAAGAATATATATATGTGTGTGTATATATATATATATATATATATATATATATATATATATATATATATATATATATATATATAATATATATATATATGGCAACAAAATTACACTTCAAATACCACTATACACAACGACATAAACAAACAGTAAAATCCTACATCCACGATAAATTCACTACATTTCATTCTTCAACTCAAAATCAGTTTAGTCCACCAGCTCTTTCTATTTTCTGCTCCCTGTTATCTTATCGACGCAGAATAAAAAGAAAATGGCCATGAGACCTAATCCTACAATCATAACAAAATGAAAGAAAGTTAAGCCAATTCGAAGAAAAAAACAATTAAATCAAATTTGCTAGATGAGCTGCAGCGCTAATTCAAATTGCATAGAATATATTTATTTTTTTAAATCTTATTTTATTGAGAAAAAATACATTTTGCCTCAATCAAGGGCATTGGGTATTTGTGATGTGAGAAACTCATTCATACAATACATACAATTACAAAAAATAATAGAAATTACAAAAAAAAATAAGAAAAGAAAGCTTAGTAAAACAGATGAAATAAAATATGATACAACACAAATTAAAAAAATATATAAATAAAACGTTGATGCTTATTTCATCATAGAATTTTAAAATAAATTTTAATTTTAACTATGGAAAAAATTAAAAGATAAATAAAATATAATTATGTAATATAATTAGCTTATAAAGCATTGCGAGCCTAAAAATAGTGATGATCGTGTGGATATAATACACAGATGTAATTCAGAATAACCTGCTTCTGTTGTCCAGAGGGAGGGAAAATGAAATTAAGAAAGATCAATAGTATATACTAATTATATATAATTTTTTTTCGGTTGGTACTCCAGACCTTAGGGGGAAGGATAACCAAATAGGTTAACGGGTGTGCAAAATGTGCAAAATTTGATGGGATCATAAAACTTTGATGTTATTTTAATTCAGATTTCTTATTCTTACCGACTTATATAGTCGGCCTATTAAGGTCTTAAGCTTAAGACCTTAATAGGCCGACTATATAATGTCCAGTTCATCGAGACCCCTCGTCCTTCCCACTGGTATCTTACTGAATGAATAGAACTCCTGATTGAGTAGTCTTCAAATTTCGCCAACTTTCACTCTGAATAGTTCTTCAAGAATCGATTGTAATTAAATACACAATCAAGTCCCTCAAGTCCACATAGTCTAGTTCATTCCCTGCTCAGTAGCTCACCCCTTGCTGGAACGGGGGCTAATAAATTTTTCTAATTCCCCGTTGTCAGGGGGAGCTATGGCCACAACGGAGAGATTATTTACGAGGCGGAGGCCTATTGTTCTACCAACACCTGTAAGTTATGAGCTCGCTGGAGGACAGATATCTGCTCCTGACATAATCGCCGGGCTTTATCCTGTTCCTTACACGTGTGACACGGTCCGTCACCTACTCCTGTAGTTTGGAACAGGACAATGGAGGCACGCGTTGATGATGTGTGTTAGTCATTTGGTTCTGACTAATAAACATGAAAACATGCAATAATACTAACCATCTCTATAAGTAATGGCTATATCTCTGTTCTAATCCTATGCAAATCTTAAAACAAGAATATTAAACAAATAATGATTTAAAAATATAAATAATTTCTTTTTTTAAATTATTTATATTTTTTATTCAATTTTTTAAAAAAAAATTATACATTTTTTTTTAAACTATGCTAAAACAGCATTAATAAAAAATACATTAAAAAAACATTAGTTATGGATAGTATCATTTACAAAGTTATTTAATGATATATGTTCCTTGGAGAATTTTATATATATGGTGCATTAATATATTCTATATTTGATAGATTTAATAAAATACTTGTAATTTATAATAAATTATCAAAACCTTTTTTTTTCATGCATACATGGGAAACAGTACACTTTACATAGTAAAGTTATAGAACATATAACAATTTAACAATTTAATCAGAATCTGATATGAATAAAACCTAATTATGGTAAATGGCTGACTTGCTTAGAGAGAATAGGTCACGCTTGAGAGATCTTGATGAGAGAATTGAACACTGCTAATTTACACATGGCTACCTTTTAAGAGGTTTCTAAGGGCACACGTGCGAAGAATATAATAATACATCTCAAACTGTGAAAAACCTTCTGGTAGAATGTCCACAATTTTAAAATTACAGAAATGAAAAATGGATCGGGAAAAAACAATGAGAGAAAATCTGCAAGATAATGAAGAACGAGTCTCTTCTGTGTTTAAATATTTAAAGTTGACAAATTACTACAACAAAATATAAATTATAGTAAAACGCCAATAACCTTTAGCGTAGAGGCGTGAAAGAAAAAAAACCTTTAACAAATATTCAACAAATCAATAAATGTAATATTCAACTAATTATTCCTTTTAACTCAACATATTCTTATAATAGAAATAAAAGAATTTGTAGTGGGTTTTATTAAAAAGGGTTTTTGATTTTGCTATAAAATTATATTTTATTATGTAGCGAAAGGAATTCCATCTTAATTCATATTTAATTTTGTTCAAACGTTTCAGGAATGAAAAACTACATTTCTCATTCAACTCTACATAGTCTTGAAAATTGTAGAGAAAATATGACTCTTTGACTAAATTGATAAAACTAATGATAATAACCTTTAAATTTAAATATTTCAATAATCCATTCCGTTCAATACAATAAAATAAGTCAAGAAACAATCAAGAAGTGGCTAACTAGATATTATTGTTATAGTAATATATTATACTTATATTTTTAAAGATAACTTTATAATAATCATAGAAACCTAAAATGTGTTAATTGATTTACACATTTTAGGTTTCTAATGACTTAATAAAGAAAGGACTCATTGAAAGTGCATCTCTATGGAATAAAAATGAACAAATTACGAGTTACGAAATTATGCAGAAATTACAAATATAATAATTACGATTAAGAGATTACTGAAACCAAGTTCCTAATAAATAATCTATTTTTGCTACCTCTTATATGAATTAAAGTTACCTAAGATCATTTAAATTTTTCTTCAACCTTTGAATCTGTCAGATTTTACTTAATCAATTAATCAATAGAAAGTTTATCTTCTTGGAAGACATATTTTATAATGTTGTTTTTTTTTTTTTTTGTATGCTTTTCTGCATAAACTAATTACAATTTAATATTATTATAATTTTAAATCGTGATGATATGAATATTTTATACTATACCATTAAAAAAAATCATAAGAAGAATCAAAACAGTAAAGTGCAGGCGGCAACGTTTGGAAAAATGGAGTACAAGAGGAAACAAGGAGGAGGGAGGGATGACAAACACAGAGCAGGAAGGGTAATTTTGAAATTAAAAAAAAAAAAATCTTTTGTCCCAAGACTAATGGCCACTCTTTTGTAAAGAGGGGAGGGGGTACTTTTGTCACCCCCTCCTCCCCCCCACATAATGTATATAAGTTTTTCAAAAGACTAGCCAAAACCCCTACAAGCCAAGCATTTAGCTCGAAAGTCAAATTTTAATTATCGCCTATTATTTCCTGGTCTTCTATAAGAAATATACTGACTCTGACGGTATCTTCCGCTCTCCTAATTAATTATGTACTTTATACTCCATTGTCTCACTAATTGAGGATGAAAATTTAAATATCTGCTGTTAATTAATGAGAAAGCCTGTATATTTCGTAAGGGAAGGAAGTTTTATTATATATATATCTTTTTTTTCCTTTTTTTTTTCAATCATTTGCAGTATAATAACTTATCTCATAAACATAAATTGTTAATAAACTATGATCTATATTTACTGATGCATCCATACTCATCCTCAAAACACTCCAGTTAGAAATCTCAACCAGAGAAAATAATGATCGCGATTTATTTGGGCTCGAAGCTTATGCACTTCAGCAACCCTTACGAAAATCTTCAGTCAGTGAAATCATTCTTCTATACACTCTGGAAACTTTGATCAGAACGATAGTTTTCATACGGATACTAAGCCATAATGGCATAGTCGAGAATGACATGGCAGAATGATGAAGCAGCACTCTTTCTCTTCACACCCTTATTGACATGATATGATGATATTCACGAAATTTTATAATAATTTTATAAAAGGGGTCTGTATCACGGACTACCACCTTCACGGTTGATTTATACGGATTTGAAACACTGGAAACATTTCTCCTGAAATCACCCAACGTTTAATTCGCTAATCATTGCTTTATTATTTAAATTAAAACTAAATACAAATGCTTATAGTTAACAATTTATTATTTGCTTTAATTGATATTGATAAATAATTTAAATCTATCAAAGATACTAATGACAATGAGTCCCTAACGATTCTCTTTCTACCTGAACTGTAGTCTTTAGGACGGTAACAAATCACATCAGAAAAAGAGTACCAGGAAAGAGAATAAGCAAATGAAGTAATTGCATTAGTGGCTTTCAAGCAGAGCTCTATTGAAGGGAAGCGAACTGCTTGCCAAAGCTGGCTAAACACTAGGGTCTCTGCATTTAGCCCGATTGGGTCCCCACTGTATTTATACTCCTTTCACTGGCTTTATATAAATGTGCCTTACTCCTCTCTATCTATCAATCTCTACATACATATATATATATATATATATATACATATATTTTTTTTTTCCCTACTTGGTAACCCCACACAAGGATCGTTTATTTGACTTTCCTTCATGCTCCATGCCTTAAAGACATACTACATGAATTACATTTGTTTACAATTTTTTTTTTCTAGTTTTACATGATATACATTTTTAGTTCAAATTTATATACATTAACAAACAAAAATATAAAGAATAAGCACACAAAATTTAAATCGGAAAATTAAATATTAAACACACAAAGTCAATCCAACAAAGCCAACAATATATATATATATATATAAGTTAAGCGTCGGCGGACTTTAACAATAAAAAAAAAGAAAGGAAAGGGGTTGAGATGCAACACTCACGGCTTAAGAATAGATACTGCTTTATTCATTTAGTAATCCTCCTTATATACATTTCTTATGTTTATTTACATTCAGGATGGCATTAAGGCTGATATCGCCAGTCTCCGGTCTTTATCTTATATACATATATATATTTTCAAATACATATATATTAATGTATGATGCATCTATATCTCGATAGTATCTATATAATTAGTATGTGTCACTATGACATTCGCCGGAATATGTGGAAAAAGACTAGCAGAAATTTTTCTTTTTTTATATTTGTTTATTTAGAAATATTACATTCTGTCACATCAAGGACATTTATAATAGTGTTCAGAGAAAGTACACTCACACTCTATTTACAATAAAAAATAAATAAATAATACAGAAACTTAATAATAATAAATACAATAAAATAAATACAATAAAATAAAATAAAAATAAATACAATAAAATAAAATTAAAATAAATACAATAAAATAAAATAAAAATAAATACAATAAAATAAAATAAAAATAAATACAATAAAATAAAATAAATGTATATAAACAAAAGAACTAACCTAATCATACACACTCGGGCTTGAGTGGAGGATCTGGCCACTGCCAAAACTCCAATAGATGCTTATTTACCAATAGGTCTCTGGGCCACAGCCGCTTCAACCTTCTAGGAGGATTGTAAGGATGGGTGGTGCTGGATAGAGATTGTGGAAGGGGATTTGGATGATAGGTAAGCCCAGTTAGTATGATAGTATAGCCCAGTTAGGTGGAGAAGGTTTGGTAACGGGTTCAAGTGAAACATTAAGGATTAGAGGACTATGGTCAGAGGAAAGTTCATTTAGACGTGTAATGGAACAATTGAGGGGACTTAAGCCGACTAGCAGAAATTAAATTTGAAATATATTTAAGATAAGATGTTTTCGTCTTTCTCCTATAACATATATATATATATATATATATATATATATATATATATATATATATATATTTATTTATTTATTTATTTATATATGGATATTTCTTGAAAGCATTATAAAATGTTTCCTTTTTTTAAACGAATAACATACTCCTTAGTATTAGATATCTTGCTTAGAAGTCGACGATCCCTGAAAAATATTATATTCGAAATATTTCTTCATAAAATAAGTTATATAGGTTTGTTAAATATAAGTAAGTAAAAAAAAAGGTAGTTAGTTTTTTTTTTATTGAATTTAGCTACAACTGTAATATTATTAAATTCTGTTTTCACATGTTTCTGGTCAAAGAATGATCGATTCCAGAATAACGAGAAGTTTTTGAGAATTAAATATAGTTTGATAAACATATTTCATTCTAGCGTTGAAAATGTCGGATTTCACATTCTATATAAAGTGGAATGTAGATTTAGGGAGCACTAAGAAAAAACTTTTATATTGATTTTAATTTTTAATGAAAAATATATATCGACACAAAAACTATTTGTATCGTCAGGAAAATCGCCGAAAGAAAAAAAAATATTGGAAGAAGGCCAACAGAAATTTGAAATATCTTCAAGATAAGGTCTTTGTGTCCTTCCCCTCCGACAGATAGAAAATTGTTTTCGATGAAGCGGAACCTCCAGTATATGAAGAAATGGGATGGGTCCTACCGGTCAATAGAATGAAAGAGGCCTGGATTTGGCGGGCAGAAGATCAGATCAGAGACAAACGGAGCGGAAAATCTTTTCTAATGGGAAATTGTAAGGGGGCCTCAGGAGCGATAGAAGGTCCTGGATTAGAGGAAAGAGTAAAGAATGGCAACAATTATCCTGGGCCACCTCTTGCAGACCCTCCGAACAATGGTGAGCCTCCTAATACCCTGATTGGGCCATCCTCTATATCCTGTTTGGTTATTATAGGCCTCAAATCCAATCATTCCTGGGCCGGTGGCTGCAGTGCACAAAAGGATGGTCTGGCCTGGGACAATGATAAAACAAATCCATTAATGGTGATGGATAGTGTAGATGTCTAGGCACAGGTGAAGATTAGAACGAAATAGAGGCCTTGATGGGCGAGAGTATTAAGGAGTTGTCTCCTTAGCAACCTCTAGCCTAGCAGCGCAGTTCCGAATCTCGACCTTTCCTCTCTGGTTAAAGAAGGTTGAAATCAGTAGAATAAAAAGAGTCATTGATATTAAACTGTATCTGTGCATAATATTCTTGTAAATTGACCGTAACAACGACCACGTTCATTTAATGCAATTATGGGGTAGCTGAACGATTAACGTTTACACAACATGCAGGATTAACTGTTAAAAACATTCTCTAACAGATAAATACAATGCTGGGGGGAAGTTGAAACGTGTGAATAAATGTGGCATGATAGGACTGTTCAATTCTTTACAAAGTTGGTTGTTGCATTAGATACTGATGCAATTAATATAGCTAGAAAAAAAAAGTCTAACAAAAAGCAATGATCCAGTTTATTTTATGGTACACTGAAAACAAATACCTGGCTGGCTCTGTAAAAAAAAAAATAATATTAATCTATTCTTCATCTAATAATTATAATTCAACACCGGTCTAAAACACATGAAATTAAAACATTTATTGTATACAAAATATTGTATAGGTAATAACCTAAACTCATTTTTATTGATTCAGATTACGCACTTCGGTATTAATTTTTTTCTCTTTAAATATTTATCCGCACCTGTCATAGTATTGTCAAGTTAAGTTACGTTAAGATACAATTTGGATAATAGTTCATTACATAGAAGATGAAATGATGAATATTTCCCTTGCTAACAATATGCATTTCCGATTTTTAGTTTTTCAGATATTTTAATGTATATGTAAGAGCACTTCAATTAGTCCACTCCAGCCGACGTTACCCGAGCGTTATACATCGGAGATTTGACGGTTCAATCTAATTCACTCTCCAAAAAAAAAAAGTGCAAAACGCGCCAAAAGAAGTTTTCGCTTCAAAAATTTAGTTAAGTTTAAAATGTTAGTGTTTAAAATATTAGTTTTCTCTTTAAGCATTAAAGCCATTTATAAAAATAATATTTGAAGTTAAAATTTTTTGTATAAATAAATAAATAATAGAATAAAATTTTATTTACTGACATTTCCCATTGTAGAACTCCTCTTCCCTGCTCTACCATGATTAAAGAATTATAAAAATATACAAGTTTATGAAAAATGTTTTAAATTTTGAGCATGGATCTTTCTTCAACATAAAGGACTGCTACGAATGAGGAAATTGAGACTAAGCTAATTAAGGTAAAGATAAATCAAGACAAATAACGAAGAAAGAAGAAGAGGCAAGAAGAGGTAATTACAAGAAGAGCCCTAAGATAGGTTTGCTTAACGAGTTCCCACTGTCTCAGAAGAAGTTAAACATTGGCTTCATCAACATCATCATGAGATTTTAATTTCCACAATATAAACATCTCGTAATTTTCCACTTATAAAGGCAGTGGAAATATCTTCCGAGCATACTCTCCCGGGTATTTCTGGAAATTTATTAATTAGCCTCGGGTTATTGTAAAAGATTTCCGTTAAACCGAGTTTAAGTAGATCTTTCAATCTAAAGGGACTTTGTTACGACTTGCTGCTCTTTCTCTCTCAGAGGGAACAAAAGTCGTTATTAATTTTATTAGGTTAGGTAACTGTTTTGTAAAAGCATCCAGTTGTTCACCTTTCCAACGGTTTCTTGGAAATTTTTTTTCATTGCCTTGATGACATGAATATATATATGAAAATATAAGATGGAATGACAGTAATATTCATTAAGCTACGTTTACACATTGTTCAAGCCATGCCAAGCACAAGCATTGAAAGCTTTGCTTTGTTAGCGATTTCAACAGAGATATGCGTTTGTGCTCTGTTTTTAATTTTTTTTTTTTTTGTAAATAAAAGTAGTTAAAAAAAATATATTTCTGTTGTTGCAATGTGTTAATACTCCCACCATGTTTGTAGTATTATTTATTTAATTTGAGTAATTATTTTAGTTTTCAACATTTGAGAAACGCTGTAAGACAGCTTTTTATATAAACAAAAACATTTTACCAAATTTCATTATGTTTTGTGAAGAAAGGATCACGGGTTTATGTCAGAAGAAATTCAACAATCAAATAACATTAGTCTCTATTTCTTCTTTAATTAATTTACATTTTCTTTTTTAGTTTTCATTTATCCAATTATTAATACTATTAAAAATGTAATTGTTGTAAATAAAAGAAATTAATGGTACTTTAGGAAAATATATTTTTCAAAAACCAGCATTAGGCCTCTCAGTCTATTTCAATGAAATCAATACCTAACTGATATTAATTTTTTTTTAACTATATCTGGATATAACCAATAAATCGTTTGAACAGTTTTCGAATAAATTGTGAAATCAAAGTTACAAAGTGATCAAGTTACCTCCGTTAAGTTTACTTTGAACAAAAAGTTACTGTGATATCTGGGACATAATTTCAATAGAGTACGATTCTTCAACTCAGAATATCTTTAGGTTCAGGGAACCTCAAAAAGAAAGTTTTCGTTGAAAATTCGAATTCGATTTTTTTTTATTGTTTTATATTTTTCTTTAATATATATTTCAAATTCACTCAAGTGAATGTAAAAGAAAACTGCTAACAAATATTGTTATAAAGAAATTAAAATTTAGAACCAGAATAAAATTTATGAAGAGTAATGACAAGTTATTAAGAGTCTTTGCCTGATAGATTACGTCAAATCCCCTCTTCGCGGAGGAGAGGGGAGAATTAAATTTGTCCGCCAGAGATAATTATTAAAGTAATTGGATACCTGTTTTCAACAATAATTGGTTTAACTGCCCTCGGGCTGCAATTTGAATTTGAAACAATTTATAGTATCGAGATTCTGCTCACATAGCCCTCATTATTGAAAATTACTTCCATTAGTAAGCCCTCTAATCATATTAAGCTCCCAGTCGTTTGTCATATGGGTTCATTACACTGAGTGCAATAGCTTCTATCTCCCTTCCTCTCTCTTAAATACAATATTTTACTAATTTCTTCATAACTTATAAAATATAAAACATTGCCAGTATTATGGCATATAAAAATACCCACGTTAAAAAAATTATGTGTGTGAGCATATACATGAACATTATTTTAACCTTTTGGACCAAACTTGAGGCAATTTTTGAAACTAGATCGAAAATTTCTCGCAAGCTGTAAAGTTTTATTCTAGTAAGGCAATGGCTTTTTTTTTTTTTTTTTTGTTTTTCCTATTTCCTAAATCATTCTATTTTATCCAAAAATAATTTTTACAAAATCATTTCATCTTTGAAAGCTGTTTCAAGTATGTTTAATTAGTGGGTTCCGTTTCTCGCTAACACGTAATCTCATGGGCACTGAAACTTGGTTCACTTTAAGTTATATCCACGGATAGTTTTTCCAAATTCATTAATGAATAGGCACAAATAGTATATTATTCTATTTGGCATTTTTTAATTTATTATTAGAAAAATATGTTAATTGTACCGTCTCCAAAAAATATACTAAAATTCGTACCAGAAGCATACCAGGTACTAACTCTGCAGAGTTTTTTCATATATTATTTTTCTATTTATATAATTGTTAAGTATAATAAATAAAATTTACTCGGAACAGATTCTCACGGTTTACCAATGCGGTATCAGGGGTACAACTGATCAAATCTTTGTCTTGCATTAATGTCCACATGTCCTCATGCTATTTATAGATTTTAAGCAAGCTATCTAAGCTATCTATAGATCGTGTGGATAGAGTTCAACTATTTAATTTCCCAAAATAATTTAAAGTTAAGTTTAAATTAATAAATTTAATAAAAATGACAATGTCCTGGACACAGACTAGTGTAATCATTGGTAATAGAGTTAGCAGGAAAATACATTTTGCTTCTGGTATAAGGCAGGTTTAATCTTGTGCTACATAAAGCACTACAAAATATCGTGTCTAGAATCTCAAATACTTGGGTACATATTGGGGACGACGTTGTGGTTCAGGCAAGAAGTGAGAAGGCATTGAAGGAAATTCGGGCAAAGATTGTGCAAGAAAGTAAAATTGAGATAAACCAACCTAAAACCAAATACATGGTAGCATCAAGCTCTGAGGCAAGAAGAAGAAAGCAGGATTTTAAATATGATGGCCATCCATTCGAAGCTGTTGATCGCTTCACGTACCTTGGCACTGAATAAACTGTATGGTTAGGGTGAGTAACGAGATTATGAAAAGAATAACACGTGGCAACAAAGCTTATTATAGTCTCTATAGGTTGATTAAATCTGTCCTACTATCAAAACGCACAAAGCTCAAACTTAAAGACCCTTCAGGCCCGTTGTATGCTTCAGCGCGGAGACGTGGACGCTTAAAGTAGCCGACCATCAAGCACTTAGAATATTCTAAAGAAAAATTATGAGACGTATTTTCGGTACAATAAATAAACTATGCACGGGGCGCATTAGATGTGACCAAGAATTAGATGACCTTATACAGCATGTAGTTATTCTAAGGTTCATTAAATTAGTTGGCTGGGTCATACCGAGCGAATGCCAGATGAAAGAATGACCAAAAAAGTTCTGCGCGAAACGTTCCCAGGAAAAAGAAACGCCTACGTACATGGTGGATTAAGGATGTAGATGAGAATCTTAATCGAATTGGAGTGACCAACTGGAAGAGTCAGGCCTCAGGCCTCAGGAGCCAAAGTTCACCTTGTACGTAGATCCGGAGAAGAAAAATTTATAAATTTTGTATTTTGATGAACTAGACTGTATTAATGGGTAAATCTTGTTTGTCCTTCATCTATCTTTATATAGTTCATTCTTTGTTCTTCGTCTAAAAATGAGTTCTTTCTTCAGTCAAAGAAGATAAGGATGTAATGATGATTAACATTACATAAAATGTGGCTCTGAACATTTGACTTTATAATGCAATAAGTAGTTTATACTCGGATTAAATTAAATATAACATTGTATGTTAATGCACGAGATAAGAGAAAACAGAAGAATTAATTCTGACTTTGAATTTGACTTTTAACAGAGGTTTTTGCCCTTTTAACATGGTTACTTGAGTGAAGAAGCTTCAAACGAAACCTCAAAAGACCTCGATTGAGGACTATGAACTTTGTTAAATGTTGACAAGTAATTAATCATCAGTTCTGTTAATTAACTGAAGCCCATTTTAATTAAATAACCCAAAGAGCTTCCCACAGAGAGTCTTTGGAAATGTTCTACTATCTCGAGAAAATTACCCCTTTATGGAAAACTCGCCTCGGGAAACCTGTAAGAAGAAAAAAGCTCAAAGGAAAAGAGCTTTTAAAGTTGAGCGGGTAGTCTCTGTAATTCTTTTTTTCACCCTTAGGACAGAAAGTGGAGATGGCTATAATTTTAGCAATTCTTCTTACAATGCCCTTCTTATGATTTAGTACAATCTGAGCTTTTTTGGATGAAAAAAATTAGTGAAGAGTTTGGGGTCATTTATTTTCTTAGCTGAAGTTCAGAATCAGTTCCTTTCAAACAATATTCCTTTATTTTAAAAAAACAACTTAAGTTTAAACCTTCAGGTTCATTCAAAATCATATTTTTCAATAGAAAATTAACTTATTGAAAATCATACTTTAACGTAATATATATAAATAGAAATAGAAATAGAAAAATAACTTTATTCTGGGACACAGTCCCTTGAGAATAACAAAATAGAACAAAATTAAAATATTAAATCTGGCCAAAATAAAATCAATCGAAAAAAAGAAATAATGTAAAAAAAATATAAGGTAAAAAGTCTATATACAAAACAAACTATACTATATACATAACCATTAATACTATGACAAAACACTTAAAGCTATTTGCTCTTATAGACCAGTATACACTTTTACGAAAAAAATTAAAAAATAAAAATGTATCAAATTCTCTATTAAAATCAGCTCGAATGGTTAGCAACTATCTGAGTTTTTGGGATAGGAATTGGAATAGGAGGGTTTTGAATGTGGATATGGATGGGGAATGTTGAATTTTGATAGGGGGGAAATTCCAGAAAATGACAGAGCGAACAATAAAGGAATTTTGAAATGAGGCAGATCTGTGAGAAGGCATGTAAAGGTTAGAAGGTCGAGATCTTGTGGACAGGGAATGGACTGAGGATTTGAACTGAGGATATAGACTAATGTATCTGTGTATCTACTTCATACATGGAGTATTTTCAACATTTAGTGAATATTCAACTATGCTATGCCGCCAGTAGATACCATGAAGTGTAGTATAAGCTTTACTTGTATTTTTACATTATTTTTTTTTAAATATTTTTTTATTTGTGATTTTCTTATTTCATCTTATTAATAATTATATATAAATCAACTGACTCACCAAAGATTTTTAATTAATAAACTCCGTGAAAAGCATTAAAACACATAAATTATTTCTTCATTTCCTTCACTACTTCCGATTTTAATATTAAATATTTTGATATAAAGATAAATAATTTAAAATAAATGTTAATTTTAATATTTTGATCATGACTGCAAACTTTATTTCCTGATTACTGATTATTATTTTTATTCAAAAATACAGTTTTATTCTGAGATTTTTAAACAACCCGAAATGTAGACAAATATTTTATAAACATTATACTAGTTCTTTAGATGTATTTTTTTTTAAATCTTATTTTATTGAGAAAAAATACATTTTGCCTCAATCAAGGGGCAAGTTTGTGAGAAATTCATTCATACAATATATACAATTACAAAAATAATGGAAATCATAACAAAAATAAGAAAAAGAAAGCTTAGTAAAACAGATGAAATAAAATATGATACAAAACAAATTTAAAAAAAAATAATAAGAAAAAGAAAAAAAAACATCTATGCTTATTTAGATGTATTAATTTAGCAAAATGGTAATAATTATATTAATTATTATTATATCATGTTAAAATTTTTGATACAAATCATCAAATTTTAACCTAAAACAAATAAATAAGCTAAACAGTTTTAATTATTTTTTTTTTCTCTTAAGATATTTTATTATTATTTTATTAGTAATAAAATATCTATATAATAAAATAAAATATATTGTAATGCGATTTGGAATTTGTTTAAGTCCATCAAGCCTTATCCATTTTTCTATATATATAATTCTATATAAATTGCTTTAAACATCAAAACGGTTTTCATATAATCGAACCTACATATATCAAAGAATTTCTTAGTAAGATTGAATTATTCTTACAAAATAATACTCTATAATTTCTATAGATGTAACAAAAAGTCTATCTAAAACCTATCGTCACGGAAAGAGCCTTTGTTTTACATATGAACTTAAATTGAAAAAACTTTTTTATCCGTTTCAAAGAGAAGTAATGTATACCTCATTTTGAAAGAAGCTATGGTGTTACCCACAAGATTGGAAGTTTATTTTCTAACATCAGTGAAATTTTCATATTAAATTGGTACTTTTTAAATAAAATAGAAAGTAGAATGAAAAATAAAAATTTGACAAAAAAAAGTAAAAGTACGGTATCAACAATTTAAAAAGATTATAATTTAGTTTTTTGAGTTTTTTCAAAACAACTAGTCGCTTAAAGTTTGTTAAAGTGGATGTAGCAATATTGAACTCTAATACATGTAACGCCCTTATAAATTGTTTTTTGTACTCCTTCAATTATAAAAAAATTACTATAATTGTTATTAGTTTTATATATATATATATATATATACATATATACATATATATATATATATATATATATATATATATATATATATATATATATATATATATATATATATATATACATTATATATATTCATGCATATATTTATTTTTTAAATAAATATTTCATTCTAACCGGATTACGTTATAACTTTTTCCTTATCATTATTTCTCAGTTCAATTCCCAATGATTATTCGCTGTTAATAGCCCTATAATAATAAAAATAAATAAATAAGAATAAGTTGATAATGGCCCATCAACACGAGGCGACAGTTATTGTTCAACCTTAATCGGACTAGGCACGGAAACGTTTGCGTGACTGGTGAGCTTCACCACCACTACGACCGCAAAAAATAAATGTAAATTAATATCAAATTACTTAACCAGCTGAGGTTTGATGACCTCTAGCCGCTAAAATGTTCCTATAATTCATTTACGTTTAATGCTGTCTCGTTTCGGGCATAGAAACAGGTATTAAAAAAGAGATAATATATTAGCGTTATGGAATTGGGACGTAAAATTAAAAAAACTGAAAAATTTATATTGCTTGTAACGTAAATTATAAATATTGGGTTGGAAAATAAATCCTTTCGGCTTTTTTGTTTATTTTTATGTCACTCTAATATACCTCTTATGTGATGAATTAATCCCTAAGGTGTTTGTAATATGTCAACAACTATATCTGTTAAATCGTGTTTAAACTAAATTAGTATTGTATTTGCTATTGCAATGTGAAAATGGAGGAAACTTCAACCATTCATAATCGGCATATTTAGTTGTATTATTTTTAAAAAGTTAAAAGCGTGCTTCAGAAGCTCATAAAAAAATTTGCAGTGTTTGTGGGGATGATGCCTTAACCGAAAGCTCCTGTCAAAATTGGTGTGCCAAATTTCATTCAGGAAATTTTGACATCAATCCCAAATCAATCAAAATTTCATTCTATCAGTGCGAGAGATTGCTATTTACTTTAAAGACATTGGTTCTATTTTTATGTTTGGGCCCCATGTAGATTATATCTTAACCTCATTTATTGTTTCAGTTAGACTCGAAATCGTTTTTTTAATAGCATTCTCCAAAAAATTAAAACTTAATGATGGAAGGTTTCTAAATCGCATATACAATGAAAAAACAATCAATGAAATCGGACCATTACTAGCAAAGGTACAGCCACTTGAAATTTGTTCATAATAAAGCTTACTTACCTCGAGCGCGCTGGAGTGCAGAGAGAGTAATATTTTATAAATAAGTAGGTGAAAGTAAATATACATTTTCCTTCCCATAATGTATTGTAATTACTTATTTTATTATTATATTATCATCACAGACCGCTTCGCACGAACAAGTCACTATCTTACGGGTAAGTATTTATGGGTAATCAATACGGTTATAAAATCAAGTTGTCTATTAATGGCATGGGTTTATTATCGAGATGTATACCAGGACTATTTTTCCTGGTAGTAAAATTATAACATATTTTTATCTTATAGATTAATTTTTTATCTTAGTGCTAAGTATTTGGTTACTAGCGAAAAATATAAAGCTGATTTTTTTTTTTTTTTTTATATTTCATCGATCTTTTTCCGCTCCATTACGAAGTTCAAAACTATCAGTTTAATAGCTAGCAATTTGCATAGAAATAGGAGGGTCAAGGCGGGTATGGAATACAAATTATGAAATAAATGCTAATAAGTTTGTCCAAGGCCTGTGCGATTCAGCCATAGACCTTTGAGCTTCTCCAGTTATTAAGAGCTGAGCCCGGTTCATTCGGTATTGCCCTAAACCGCCGCAAGGTACTACCTGAATAATTTACCTGTTAATAGTCTTGTTAGGTCAGCCCTGATTGCCTTAAGGTCACCTCTTTGTTGCGAACATGAGGTGTAGGTTAGCAATATTGCAGAAGAAACCATTCAATAAGTAAAATAATATAATTTGTCTAAAAATAAATGGATTCCTGAAATAAAATATTTTAGATTTGTAGCGTTGAATAGAAACTTATTAGTTTTTGAAAAAACATAATTTTGGTATTTGTTTTTTTTTTCTTTTTTTTTTAATTATTATTTAACAAATTTACTTGATGTATTCATACTAATACAGTTGTAAATATCATAATATAAGTTTAAAGTTTAAAAATTATTATTTCTTAGCTTAAAGTATTGATTGTCGTTCTTTCCCTTGATATTTTATTTTATTTTATTTTTTTGTTGCCCATGACTTCCATTGAATTCCTCTACTACACATATTATTATTTTATCAAACCGTGTACTGAAGGTATTAATGTAATTTTTTAGCAGTATATTCTTCATTATTTTACCTATTTACATGTAGGCTGAATCCGATTTCGGTCCAGATCTGCCAGGGTATAGCTGTGATATTTGATGCATTTCTGTGTTATATGTAAAGGGATCCTCTATGAAGTTGAATTTACAGTATCTATCATTTTAATTAACTTTAAACCACGTTTTGTACGACCATGTAAAATTCTCAATCTTGTTAGTATAGATATTTCTTGTCAGTTTAGCGTTGCACTGGTATAAGAGAACCGTGGGCATAGAGAGACGTTCGGTAAGATAGGCTCATGATCATTGCCTTTCGAACTGGACTCCCTGACAAATCATTCTTGCCATTCACCTATATAGTCTTTCTTTTACCATCTAAACAACTTCTTGTGAAGGTATTTCTTTACATTTGTGTTCTTCCTAAACTGTATTGCTTTCACGTCAGGTCAGACTGCTTCTTCCAATACACAATCAACATTTCCTGTATTATGTTGTTTATTATATATGATCAAATATGTTATCGATGGATGTGTTTGAGTGAATAGCATGGAAGAGAGATTTATAATAATTACGAATTTTGTAATTTTTATTTTCTGTTAGGCCATACGTTTATTGGGTCGTCCACTAATTTCGTCGTTTTAAGACTTGGGATCAACGTTACGTCTTAGGTGTTAGAGGATTTGACCAACTCTGGAGATTCATTTCTTTGTCTGCCAAAGTGGATAAGACCCATGTTCCTTTTTTTAGTCTTCATTCTGAATAATAAAAACAACGTTTCACTTTCAAAGATATAGTTTGATAGCAATAAATTCGAATCGAATCATAAGCGCCGGGTGGATAAGGCACTTTTTATTCCCTCCACCCTCCTCCACCCCAATATTTCATGAAGAAGGACCAGGGTTTCCCTGGATTTCCTATATTTCAACGTCACCACGATTAAGTCCTTTAATGAAGATTATTAAGTCACCCACGATAGCCTGGTTAGAACACCAGAGTGTTCTAACCAGTTGGCTTCTGGTAATTACATCCATGTAACAAAATATTTCGACAATATGTCTACTAAAATGATAAATCATAGTAACTGTTTTTGTATCCAGATTTCGTCTCTACAATATTTCTTTATTAGATCACAATGGTGCAACCATTGGCGCATCAAAATTGATGAATCGAAATGTAAACATTACACATCTTCGACGAAGATCCTGTCCACCAATCCTATTTAACTCTATTCCACTTCTCATCTTAGGCACTGTTCGGTATTTTGGCTTCCTTTTAGACAAAATGCTGACTTGGAATCCACACACCAGTTTTAAAAGGCAAGATCTAAACTTACGATTCGGCCAGTTATACAGATTACTATACAGAACATCTCTTCTTACAATTGAAAATAAATTATTAATCTACCAGACTGAAACGTATCTCGACCTACGGACTTGAACTTTGGGGGACAGCTAAATTTTCTAATATCAAACGTATCCAATCTTTTCAATCCAAAGTACTCAGAACAATAGTCGATGCTCCTTATTATGTCACAAACAAGACACTATGAACTCAACATCCCATATATCCTTGACGTTATCCCGATCAGATTTACAAACTTTCACCAGAATATTAATCATCGTCCTAATCTATTAGCTCAATCCCTATAATCCTCCTCGCAGATTAAAGGAGCAGTGGCCCCGAGACCTTTTGTAAATATACTTTTGGAATTCTGGCAATGGCCGGCTTCTCAACTGAAGTCCTGAGTGTCTGTGACTCCATTGCCCTCTTTCAGTTTCCAGTGGCTTCTAATACTGTGAAGCGGCTGGAAGAGAAGCATTGGGAATTTCTGAGTCGCTTTGTTTTCCCCTTGTGAAGGACAAAACTTGCCTCGGAGTTCTCAAGACGAATATAGATATTGTACATAAGTATGAATGTGTATAAGATGATTTACTTTTATTTATTTATATATATTCTTTATGTTTATTTCCTATTTTTGTATATATTGTATGAATGAACTCTTGTAGTCCTAATACTTGTTATCAAACGTATCCCTTCATGAAGGAGATTGTATTAACCTTCAACAAACTATTAAAAAATAAATCACAATATTCTAATCGTTTTATTGAAGCCTAATAAATTGTACGTAAATAAAGGTTACTTACTGTATGACAGTAGTTGTATTTAGTTGTAACGAAAAAACCAAACAGGAATAAATTTATTAGGTAAGAGCCTGGTTGGAAAACAGACTGAGGTAGATAGATAAAGTATACATTTATTTATGAGGGTGAAGACGAGACGGAAGAGCGGCGGAGCCTTAAACAAGATCCTAACAGCGGAGAGAACTGTGAAGGCTGCCAGTTCATCCCCTCCCCGCCCCCCATCCTCCTCTAAACAGTTTTAACTTGATCCCCACAGCCGGGGATTATAACTTTATACTGCCTCTTGGGATAAACCTCAGCCGGCAAATTAGTTTATTTACTGTTCCTCTTAGGACACACAGCTTCCGCTTTATTTATTACAGCACAACTTTTTATTATAGTGTCGTCACCCAGATTATAGATGTCCCCGAAAACTTGTGGAAAATGTTATGGCGGATTTATTTCAGCTATATGAGAAAGAAAACACAATTTTGCGAAGGATACGCGTCTTCCACTAACCAAAATCGATTTCCACTACCGGTGGCATACACACACAAAGCGATTCGCCATCTATGTATCAAATTGCAGTGCCAGTACCAGATATTCAGTCCAATGAAAAAATGAAGTTATACTCTTACCCAAGTAATGTTCCTTAAATATCGTAATTAATAACCACTATACGCGACTAGCTTTTTTTTTTTCATTTGCACAATCATCCTCTTCCAACAGACCTATAACTATCAAATTTTCGAGTCATCATCAACCACACCAAAAATCATGCTTATCTTCACCTCTTATCTGGTAAGTACATTAGAAATCGAAGGGATCTATGCGTTTAAGATGAAATATATAAAATACCTTGAAAGAAGGGAGCAGAGGTCCATGCGCCATCGACTTTGTGGTGGTGAATGTACACCCCTGGCACTCGTCTTTCTCGTATTTCAATGACAATGTAAATTCAGCCCCTACTCTATTTCATCTTCCTATATTCGGACTTCACACATCTTGGTTCCCCACAACTGGGAGGGAGGGAGGGAAGGAGGGTAGGAGAGAGAGAGAGAAAGGGAGGGGGGGTCGAGAGAGGGAGAGATAACAATACATATCTGGCTAAAAAACTAATTTAATATAAATTCTAACAATATATGCAATAATTTAAATATTAAATAATAAATAATTTAATGTATATATACACAGATAAAGATTATATCCAATGTCCAAAAAAGAAAATGTCCATTTCAGTGTGATTCATACTTTTGATGTACCCCATCCAAGGGAGTCTTTCATTCTTTATTACCCGTTCGGGTATAATTCCTTAGGCTTCGTATTCCTTCAGATTCTCCATTGCCTTTGAATCGAACTCAAAACCTTTCTTGGAATATTCGTATATTCCTTATAAATCTGTGTATGATACAATATATTACTTTTTCTGGCCTTAGCCCTTACTACCATTTGGCTGCATTTATACATGTATAACGTACCCGAAAAATCTTAAATTATATTGTTATAAATTTAAAGAATATGTTATCCTTAACAAGCTTGAATGTTTCAATCTTTATATACATTGAATCTTTATATTATCTACGATTGCTAAGATTTTGTATCCAAAGCCGTTTTGATGATATTTATAGTACTGAAGTGAATAAAAATAGCATAACTGAGAATTGGAAGGGGTGAGGGAGACAAACGGGATGATCTAATACCTGTATATAAGGAAGAATTCGGAGCATGAGATTTAGGGTACCTGAGGGTCCAATTTAACGAAAATAGGAAGATTAATGAGGAAAATAAAGATTGGACAAAACTAGCCGGTAAATGCTTCCTTTCACATTTGGCTTATTGTGAAAGGATGAATCTACAGAAAAAGGTTTTAAAAAGTGGAATCTAAGGCTTTTACACCTTACTGACCTGAGCTATTGGGTCCTATACTATTACCTCAAGATACAGGAAGTAAATAAAGAATATAAATACCGAAAAACATAAGAAGGCACTTATCAAGAGCCTAGGAATAAATTTGAGTAGACGAACAAGGAAGGACTAAATTAAAGGTGTTGGTTCTATTTTTCTTCAATCATAGTTATTCTCTACGAATTATCGTTACATTTAATATTTAATAGTTGACCGTTAAAGGAAGGCTAAATAGTGGCAAAACTATTCTATTAAAATCCAACGTTTTAACCCGACTTTGCAATTCTTCTTCAAGGAGGTGTGTTCAGCTAGGAGTTTCACTTAGAACCTTAGTAGGTTCTAAGTGAAACACACTTCCCTGAAGAAGACCTGCAAAGCCGCGTCAAAACGTAGGCTTTTAATAAAATAGTTTTGCCACTATTTAGCCTATTTATGACCGCCACCCCGGACCATCTCCTTCCTTTATTATTATATTTTATTAAGTTATTTGATATATGTTAACTTTTAGTCGTTCGTTTTACTTATGTTCAAAATATGGATATTTTACGAATAGGTTTCGCTAATTATTAATCTTGAATCCTTTATAGGAAGTTATATTGAACTGAAGCTATTCTTTTGGTTTCGAGATTTTTCTCAAGGAAAAATGAATAAATAAAACCCGTTGTAAAAGATCCATAATACCTTCCTTTAACTGAATATCAGTTGGGAAACATTGAACCAAAACAATTTTTTGCTACTGTTATGCCGTAAGCTCTGCCAAAGCTTTCAAATCAATTTGGGCAAAAGGAAGGATTTGGGAGATTTAGCCATCACGTGAGCGAATCCTGCTAAAAATGGAAATTCATTAATAGGCGGTCGGTATTTCATTTTGTTTAGGCTGGCACCTGAGGCAGCTATTGAGGCTTGTCAGCGGAGGATGTATCGCTATGGATTATCTACACCCCTCCCCCCTCCCTCCCCATATTTATGGTTATAAAAATGTTCCCTCTAATAATATATATCTATCTGTGTCGAGAGGAGCTCACGGTGACATATTATCGTCAAGATAACGCCGTCGGTTATTCAACGTCCCTTTTCAACGATAAAACGCTTCAGTTTTAGCGATACCATAAATCTTTATATTCTTCTGTAAAGTTATGGCCATTCAGCCATTAAATAAAGAATTTCATGATGGAACAAATACTATTCATTATTTTCGGTATTCGATAAAGCTCAGTCTAATATATCTATATAACATTGATTAAGTATAAATCCGTTTATCCATAATATAATCTGTTTTAAAAACTTGAATAGATATTAATGCAAATGGTGGATAAAATGTGTAGTATATAAGTTAAATATTAAAAAATGTATAATGAAGAGAAGAGAAGGATAGTTGGGGTGATCAGTACTGAAGGAAGAATATGGATCATGGCTACCTGAGGGTCCACTTTAACGAAAATGGGTAGATTAGTGAGGAGACTAAAGAATGAACAGTCAATTCAAGCAATCTCTTCGAACATCTCTGATGAAGGCCTGAACTTCAGATCAAAACTGCGGTAAATGTTAAAATAAATATTATTATTTATTTTTGCCATTTTATTTCTGACTGATCACCCGAACCATTCTCTCTTCATTATTCACGACAGTCAACCATCAACCCACAATTTAAAAAAAATATATATATAGTTCTTGTTTTGGATGAAGATATGTGTAATTTTAAATTTATAATGCTGTTTTTGCTTCTCCATATTTTCTTTTTATTGGAATGGTTCGACTGTTTCACCTCGTAACTTCATAGAAATATTTGTATAGCAATGAATGTGAACCAACAAATTTTTTTTCTCTAAAACCAGCTTGATCAATTGCTATTGGAAAATCATTTATTTACTCCTGGTTAATTAACAAATGAATGATAAACAAAAAGAAATTATGTTTGTAATATATAAAACTTTCTATATATAATATAGAAATAATGAAAAACAAAAAGAATACAAGATTGAATTTGGAACATGAAATTAAAAAAAAAAATTATTGTATATAATAAAACAACTTTTTGATTTTATCGACTAATTGTTTTTCTTTTTTTATATCGTGTTTAATAAGATCAAACAATAGTAACTAAAACGAAACACTTAATTCTAATAACTAATAATAATGAAATAATACAACCATTCACAGATTACTGCTATAATAATTATTCACTGTTTAACCCTGTTCCCAACCTTTATTTAGTTACTTTATTCAGGTTACGAGTTCCCTCGTCCAGCTCCTTATCAGTCATCTTGTGAAAGGCATGTCACCCATGGCCCTTTGTTTATCAGTCTGTTGTGTCCCTAAAATTTATTATCGAAGCGGGAATAAATATTAGTATTTGTTGATCGATATTTGGTTGTTCTAAGTCGATATCTATAGTTTGGTTATTTGCAAACCAGGGACCATCTGCTATTAGCCCTGAATTTTTTTTTTTATTGAAATGATAGTAGTTTATAAAATTCGTGTCGAAGACGTAAATTGGTATTCACAACCATATTTTTTATATGATATTTAACCAAGAGAGCATTGCACAAGTTGCTTGGACCTGCAATGTTGAAAACTTAATAACTGGCCAGGGGACGGAGATTCACGTGGCAGTGCACGTGGGAAAGGCGGGTTTAGTATCAGGGACCCCTTGACAACACCCGCTGACAATATCTCTTCCCAGCCGGAGGGAGAGATTTCCAGTCGCAGTTAACTGGTTCTCAGGTTTTACGGGCGGTCGTATATTAGGCACGCAGGTGGTCACCGCTGTGCCGGTAATACCCTGGGGGTGCCGATCAGTCTGGGGGCCAGGGGTTCGATAGGGTTCGCCTCCCGGATTCACGTTAATTAGTAGGGAGTGTTTTATTGTTGATGATGATGTCACCGTACATTGGAGGGTGGGCCTTCGTATAAGGCACATGCAGGTTATGACTGTAATCATTTTTATACGCGTTTTTTAATGTCTAATTTAGCAATATTAAGTAGAATGCATTTGTTTATAATCTTTTTCGCACACGATACGTTCGAAGTTGAAATCTTATCCTGGCGTTGAATTATTAGAATATTAACTGAAGCACATAAATAATCTTCATTAGTGTTGCCTAAATGCGAGACCGAGACGAGTCTTGATCTTGCAAACTCAGTCTTGGTCATGGTCTTGGTCTTGCGCAAGAGTCTCGCAACTGTCTTGCAGTTACATATCAGCTTATTACTATAGAGATATTACTGTTATTTTTTTAGATAGGAGAAACCTAACTAAGCCCGAATGAAAAATTAGAGGAGTTAAATTCAAAAGCATATTGGTTGGTATTCAAAAGCAACTAAAATTGTTGAGTATTAGTAACTATTTTGCCTTAATTGTTATTTAAATAATCGATTTATTTTACAAGTCCTAGTCTTGGTCTTGCAACAGTTAGGGGGCCTTGGTCTTGATCTTACAAAGTGCAAGACCAAGACCTATTTTGGGCAACACTAATCTACATACATAAGTCTGAATTCCGACCTTTAATCAATGGAAAGACCAATTACAAACGTTCCAAAAAGTTACTAAGATATCGAAATATGGAATGTTAGTCTTACTTGACGTGTTATAAACATATCGTCATGAAGCAATACTATTTTTTTAGTTTCTTTTTTAAATGTTTACAAAAAAATTGTATTTTAATATTCAAATTTTATAATTCTTCAAGAGTTATTTTTTTTATTTACATAAATATGATTATGATCAAGAGCATTGATTTTCATCTGTATATTTGCTACAGATTCTAACTGCGTTAGAATAAGTTAGATGTTTCATATCGATTGAATTATATACATAGATTACTATTATAACAATTAAAGCTATATAAATTTATATTAGCAGACGAATTAATTAGCGCTGTAAAGTATTTTGTTACTGCTTTAAAAAAGTTTTTTCTTCTATTTCAACACACATCTGCTAGGAATACCAACAACCAGGGATTCTGCTGTCCCTACAGCACTCTTCGCCAAGAAGAGTATGGAGGAAAATGTTGGTAGGCCCGCGGCATCCCTTCCTAAATTGATTGATATTTATAGGAGATCACTAATCCAACTTCTTTTAAGCCTCGTATGGCTGCCATCGGGCATGTTCATTGTGGCCATGCCTTGAGTCGATGAGTTGGTATGTCCGTGTAAGTTATTGTGAAATCTTTTGTAATATTTTTTTATAAAAAGTTAAAGTCTAAACACTTTATTTTGAAACACTAGATATTAGTTTGTATATAAAACAAATTAAAACACGACATCTAACGGCCATATACAAAAATGAAGACATTTCACAATATTTGTAGCTGACACGGTCATAAAAACCCACTGATTCAAGGCAAGGCCACAATCAATAACACCCGTAGGAAGCTCACAAGAAGCTGGATGAGGGATCTCCTCGCTTAACTATACATATTAAAATCAAGATAGAAAGGGATGCCGCTGGGCACTCCTCTCCTCATACCTATCCATGTATTACTATTATTATACTTAGGAAAGAATATGTCTGACAGTTGTAAGTGGAGAAATAAAGTATTTACAAAATATAAAAACTAAGATGTGTGAGTTAGATCTCAGGATAGAAGTGAAAACATAACATCGACAAGGCAAGATTAATAGCAAGATTAATAATATAAAATATAAATTATAAATAATAACTCATTATGAAAAATCCCTTCGCTTATAGTATGCAGGTCCGATTTTTAACTTCTGAGATATTTTAATCCATATTTTCAATACAACCCGTTATCATTTGGTTTTCGACTCTATTTTTCATTTTCGCCTTTCTAACACGGCGTCGTGTTAAGATACAATTTTGAATTATAGCCTATTACAGAGAGGGTGGAATTCTGAACAATTTTCTCGCTTACGGTGAGCAGGCCCGATTTTTAGTATATGATATATTTTAATACCCGAGAGTTAACACATCAGAACTCTTACGGATTAACCTAATTCACTATCCACAAAAAAGTGTTAAACGAGCCTAAAGAAGTTGTAACATAAAAAAAAATGTTTTTCATTTATCTGTATGCGTTGACCAAGTGAGAGGTAGTAGGAATTTGTTATGACGATTAATATTGGATACTTTTTGGTTAAAGAGGAAATGTAATTTATTTATCATGGATGTTATATTTCACTGTTTAAATGTTAAGTGGTTATGGAAAATGCGATTAGAAATTGGTCGACTGTATGGGTTTGTATAAAGTGGTAGACGCAGAATAACAAGAAAATGGCCAAGATATCTGGTGTTTCAACCTTACCTAAATCATAACTAAGTCATTACCCATCAAAATAAATTAAACTAATCATTTACACCAGCTTTGCTGGATGCACTACTGCACAGTTGCAAATGGCGTAAAAGGACATAATAAATTTTAAAAATATTCATCTTGTATACTTGGAGTGAATCGTAATATAGCACGAGTAGTTTTCGATTGAAGATTCGTTAAATAAAATATGAATAATATAAGGGCAGGTTTAAATTAGATTTCACTGGAGGAAAAAAAATTGTACGAAATTTACTTTTTGCAGATGAATCTATAAGCTTGATAATCCCAAAAATAAATATCCTCCGGAGAGCTTTGTAAATGAGAAGAGGATGAGATTGGAAGGCAGGATCAGATATGGGAGTGACGCTCCAACAGGTCGCCTTTGATCCAAAGAGAACTAACAAGAACTGATGGAAATAATCCCGAAGCCTCATCAGCTGCGGACATAGGCTCCTTTAATTTTCCGTTTAGTCCCCCCCCCCCTCATCCCTCTCCACAGGTCCACACACTCACCGGCTCTGCTAATGCCCTTTCACCATTCTCTTTGATTCCTGTAAATAGTCCTCCTCTGATTATCGGTTCGGTCCCAGTACACATTCCTGATCAGTTACATTACATGTGTTTATACGTTGAAGGCGCGAAAATTACTTGACACATTCTGAATATAAACAACTTCAATGACAGATCTAGAAACATCAATGAGAAAAAGGAGATAAAAATGCTTTGGTAATGTAGTCATGTGAAGGGAATGAAGAGAAAATTAATAAAAACAAGATATTTGACGAAGTAATGGGACTGAAGAACATTAAAGGATATATGCTGAACAGATAAAGGAAGAAATAGTAATAATTGCGATAAGAGAAGAGGCCCTGACATTCCATTATAGGGTGAAAATCAGAAGAACAGTGAATAAGATGAAGGTGCTTGTTGTAGAAAAGAGCAGAAAGGAAAGGAGGATATGGACAGAAGAACGTTGGCTTCAAATAAAATAGTTGTTTCCACTATATTAGTCTCTTTATGACAGCCACTCCGGACCACCTCCTTCCTCTAAAATATACAACAGTCAACCACAATGTTTTCAATATTAAAGTTTTATCTAAAATCAAACATATGTGGCATATGGATACGACAATTGTTCCAATTTATTCCATGTTTATATAAATTTTTCTCTGAAGACAAATCTCTCCTGAATATGGTCTATGTAAATATAACCCAAAACAATTTTATTAAAAACTTATTGATATTTCAGTAATTCTTAAGCCTGTCAATATTATTCACGGAATAGTAAAGGAAACACTATTCATCGAAAATCGGATGATAGTTAATAAATACTTCTTTCTTATTATTGTGCTGTAATAGTACATCACTCTCACTTTCCGAAAATAAGGAAATAAATTGCGACCGTGAAATATTTTGATGTACTAATCCGATCTATATTTTAATATAAAATATTAATACTAATGATATTTTCTATACATAGGTCTGCTGTGTCCGAATAGTCTTAAAAACAATAAATTGAAGGTAACTGAAATTTAAGGTATTTTTATGCTGGAATGTAGTGAATTTTTTATTATATTTACGAGCTTTATATCTGAAGGCAATTTTTAAGTTCTTTTTAAGAAAATAAAAAAATAAATGAATTACTTTTAATGTTTCGAAGCACTTGGTTTATAACTGACACCTTGAAGTATCCATTTTTCCTATTCTGATTTAAATTGCTACCCACTCTGGTACAGTCTCTTAAGGTTTTAACTAGCTCCTAAACCATAACTTCAAGTATGGAAATAGGATTAGCTCAAACTGTTTATGTGATGAAAGCAAGGGATTATCCTCAAATAGGATGGCAATAGACCTTACCTTTTCAGTTATTAAGTTTTAGCTCAAGTTGGAAATTTAGTTGGCAGGTTGGAGGAGGATGAGGATCCTATATCCCATATCTCGCCAAGTTAGACCGTTAGGGCTCAAGAGTGTTTAATAGTGTTCTCCAGGCATCTGATTCCTAGAGGGGAAGGGGGCGCTTTTGGAATTTATTTATTAGGGGCTATGTATGGAATATCTTAAGGAGGGGTGTTTGCCTCTGGAATCTCGTCACTTTATTATTTCATGAGGATGATTTCTACAACAATAGCATTCAAATTCATTAGACCCGAGGATTTCTTATTTAAGAGAATAATTGAATTTTATTGAAGAAAAATAATACAATCAGCCACAATCTAGAACATTGAGTATTAAGGCCTAATGTTTACATTCATACATTTTATATACAAATTAAAATATAAATTGAGAAAAAAATAAAATAAGGAGAAAACATGTAAGTAAAAATATATTCATTAAAATAAGAAAAAGAAAAACTTGTAAAAAATAAAAAAATACATTGAAAGAATGGTAAAGAAGGAAAAAAAAATACTTGTAAAAAATACACACATTCATTCCTATCTACAATATGTATAATATGTGAATGTAGATTCAGCCTAGGGAACTCTGAATCATGCCTTGCCACTTGATGTGGAAGGCAAGGTAGGGCTCAAAGAGATCCTGATCGCTTCTCTCCCAGCCGCATCCCTGTTTAAAAGACTGCGGAGACTAAGTGAGAATGCTGAAGCCACTTACGCTCAGAACTTGAGTGGAGAAGCTGGCCACTGTCAGAACTCTAATAGAATATATATAAAAGATTTCGAAGACATTGCCGTTTCAACCTTCGTGAGAGATTATATGGATGGTTGGAGCTGGAAAGGAATTGTGCTAAGTGATTAGGATTATGGATAAGTTTTTGATGAAAGTCTAAGAATTTGGACGGTATTCCGACAAAGACAAAAGGGAGATCATGATGTTAGGTTTTGTTTATGACGTGGTACGCATCAACTATTGGACTTTGGATTGAAAGGATTGAATACGTTTGATGTTGTTGAAAATTAAGTCCATACGTCCTCTCTTAGTTTAAATGATCCACTGTGACACCCAATGTATGATATTTCCGCATTATTATATATTCCAATCGTTTATAAATCTAATATTTATATCTTGAATGTTCATCGTAGGAGAAAATTTTATATTTTTTAAATCAAATGATTCATTTTTTAATATTCAGAATTGATCCCATTTGAGATACATTGATCCTATACCTTATCAGAATATTATGATTAATCAAATCTCTGCATTAGCCATTATTCCATTTCACAAACTATTAAAAAATTAGGCGTTGATGACTCTAGGGTTTCACGCCTTAAATTCCAAACAAACTATTACAAAATGTTTTAATGTCAGTATGGATATATCTATGTGCATGTCCAACTTCATTGGCAGTTTTTGGCGTGTCTTAAATAATTCCTTTTGGTTCTGTTTCATCCTTCCACATCGGAAAATTTGCAATGGAGGGTTCTAAAATAAACTAACCTACATTTATTTTCATCTTACAACACACTACAATAAAGGATATCTATATTTCACTTAAATTGCTTAGCTAAAAAAAGGGGAAAATATGCTATTAAGAACTTTATTAAAAATCTTTGTTTTACGAAATATCTTAAATGTTTCTTGTAAACTATAATAGAATCTTCTGTTTTTATTTTATTTTTGTACCATGTTAGAATCAATCTAATGGAAAATATTTGCTTGCCTTTTTGAGACCTATCGAGTCGTATAAAAATGATTTCTTTCATTCCAATAGTCACTTTGAATATCTTCAGACTTCCTAAAAGTAAAAAAAAATGTATGAATAAAAAAAATCTGAGGAACCGATCGACCGAGAAATCTTTGAGGCATTTTTTATTATCAAAGCCACTGTTACCTCTATTTGTTTAAATCTACTCATTCATTTTAATTTTTTTTTCAATCAGCGTTTCCTAAAACTTGTGATTCAATCTGTGGCTTTAAACTGTAAAAAGTAGCTAGAAGAACAAATATTAATTTATTCTATATTTCTCAATAAATAAGTTTATATAAAAAAAATATTCAATACGACAAATAATATATAATGAAGATTTGTTTTCCTAGCTATTTTCTACAGATTTAAGTCATCGATTTTTACTTTACTATGTAATGCGTTAATAATGAAATATGTCAACTGTATGTTTCTTTTAAATTATTCTAATTAATGAAAAATACTGTTCTTCGAAATCGACATTTTGCCTAAGTATGATTCCAATTTAAGTAAATCTTAATATTTTATTTTTTTAATGCTTGAAAACTGAAAGCTCGTATCTTACCAGTTATTTAAATTATTACAATTGTTTTTCCCTCAATGCTCAATCAATGGCATCATCGGTTGTATTGCTACGTACGGAATGCACTTCAAATGCAGTCCCGGGACCCCCAATGACTCCCGCTTCCAATCGGCCCCACACAAACTGCGACCCCAGGAGCTACAAAACAGGCAGGTTAGGCTCGCTTTGTTTGCCCCAGGAACAATGGAGGCTTTGTGGATCCGCAGTGGGCCCCTTTGTCCCGCCGGTTTCCTAATTACCCGCACCCCCTTCTCCTACCTCCCTTCTTCCCATCCACATCCCCTTCCTATCCATCCCCTTCTCCTATCCACACTGTTATTAATTTGTTGTCCGGGGTTAGTTCTGACTCCTTTGTCGAGTTACTTCTGCCACGGTTCCCTCCTCCAGAGGTGCTGAGGAACAGAGTCTATAACTCCTCGGGTGTGGGGTGCGACACAATACTTTGCCGGGGCGAAATGGTAGAGGTGGTCGCCGTTCAGGCAATATATTCAAATTAATGCAGTTTCAAATTTGTCCTGTGCCATTTTTGAGAATACCAACATAACAATAGGAATATTATTTCATATTTGTCACTTCTCTTTGGTTACCGATTTAGAAAGCTCTTAACTACTTCCATTTTTTTTTCTTGTATGTATATATTGTATGAGTGGATATTTTTAGCTCTAATGCATGTTTGAGTTGACATTCAATAAATAAAATTTCACCTAGAAAGCTTTATATATCATTATCCAAATTCATGTATGGACTATGCTAAAGCGTTATGTATATCGATATGATCCTAGTATAAATATATTTTTCCTGTGATATTTAAATGTATAGTTAACTATACAATTATTCACTGAGTTCTTTTTCGGCTTTCAGACCAGTTCTCTGATGATGACTCACATCATCATCAACACTCGGCTAACTCATAAAAGAAATTTTTGATAGCAAATCCTAAAAATTTTTTTTTCATTCTTATAATTTTAAGTCAACTATTTATCCATCTCTAAAATTCTTTCTGTTCACATAAGTATGTGTAAAATAGTGGCTCAGCTACAAATCAAAGCTTTTGTGATATATTTTATAAGGCTTATGTTTTAAAAAGTATCATGTGATATGTTTATAATACAACGATGTATGATGTCATATATTATGAGGTTTTGTATATTGTAGTGGTTCTGATTTTATGACTAAGGTATGTTTCTAAACTCTGTCATCGTTTCGCCCAGTATAGAGACGGATTCAAAGCTATCGATGACCTCAGCATTTAATTTAGAAATCCCTATTAACATTGAGCTCTGTTGTAAACCACTCGAGTTCAGAATAAAGTATTATTTCAGATAAACCACACTCAAGACAAAGTGGAATTAAGGGATGTTGGATTTTGTGTATCTACCTTTCAGCTCTACAGTGCATTGTCTAACGTCTTTTCCAGTCAATGGTGCATTTTCGAAAACAATGAGGAAGTAAAATTATGATTAAAAAGTTTTTCGTCTATAAAAAAAAATTAATAACACGACCTAATTCAACTTTTCTCAGAAAGGTAGGTTAAAATAATTGACAACGATGGCCTATATTCTGAAGTATAATTTTAATTTGTAGTTTATATATTTTG
Organism: Nezara viridula; assembly: GCA_928085145.1. Lineage (NCBI taxonomy): Eukaryota > Metazoa > Arthropoda > Insecta > Hemiptera > Pentatomidae > Nezara > Nezara viridula. Next base: position 96,929,427 of record OV725080.1, on the reverse strand, counting down.
AAAAAAATTGTATTTCTTATATTTTATGCATAAAACCATTTGTGACGACCAAATAAAATAAAATTCGGAATGTTTATCGGTAATTTCTTTATTCGAATTTATATAGATACATATATACCGTAAATACTTTTATTAACAAATAAATATACCGTAAATACTTTTATTAACAAATAAATATACCATAAATAAAAAAAAAAACATAATACCATAAATTTTGTATGTATAAACCTCAAAAAAATGAAAATATTGAATTTTTTGGCAAAACTGAAAATTTAAGCTCATTTACCCCGAACAGGCTATATTTTACTTAAAAACAATAGACTGGGAAAATATTATTTCGTGTATATTGAAGAATATAAAGGGGTTAAGCTTAGTAAAAATAAATACATATATTTTTTTTTTTTATTTATTGTGCATACTTTTTAATCATTATTTTTTTGTAATTTTCCTTCTTTTATTTTATATTTTTTTTTACTTGTACTACTAACATGATGTTACCTCCTTATAACTATTGTCCAAGTGACAGACTGTTATGTTATTTAAAAAAATAAAAATAAATACAAAGTGAGTTTATAGTTGGAAAAGAGCAATTACAGGTACTAAAATTCTTTATTTTTTAGTATTATTAAAGGATATCATCTACAAAGTCTGAGAATATATAAATATGAAGTAAGCTTAATCTAATTTACCACACTGCAAAAATACCAAATATTTTCTATAAAGAGATAAAACATTATTAATGCAAAAAATAAAATAATTGTCAAACAGATCCGTGGCTAATTAAACAAGACAGCTGAAAAGCCTACCTCAAGGAGCAAGCCGAATTAATTAATTATATCTAATTACCCCCTCTCCCCAAGTTATTAAGATAAAAATTTAATTACAAGGACTCTAATTAAAGGAGTAGCCGGCGTGGCTTTGATGAAACAAACAGCCAATTATCGTTTTATTGAAACAGCCATCGTCAAAGCCAAATTACTCATAAAGGAACAGCTTACAGTCATCTGTATCATATGTTCACAGCTTTATTTTTATTTTCTTCTACTTTTTATGTCTTTCAGTACAATGCTCGAAGTCATACATAAATAAAATGAATAAATAAAAAATAAAATAAATAAAACACCTCGTACATATATATATATATATATATATATATATATATATATATATATATCGTGAAATAAAATATATAAAGTAGATCAGAATTTTTTTTACCATTGACAGTTTTTTTTAAATATTTTAACAACTTTATTTGCAGAGTAGCTTCGGTGTCCGTGCACCATATTCATCTATATAATAATAATATATCAAATAGGATACATTAATTATGTATTTAACGACAATAATAATTCATTAATTTTAATTTACATACAATTACTATCACATCATGCCGTACCTTTTTATATTTTTGTCTATTGATAAAACATAAAAGATGGGAACAGTGGTCTTTTTCTTCGTCTCACATCATCTCTGAAAGGATTTTAGGTTACAAATTTTGTCTTTTAACAAATAAATAATTGAATAAACATTTGTATAATGACATCTCAGAGAATAGGACTTCTCTTTGTCGGACACCATTTTACTGATGGGTGGGGGTTGCTGGGGATTCATTGTCAGCAACCTCTATATTATCGCAACTATTTGGCAACTAAAGTTACTCTACCTTATTGAATTCACTGTTATTTAAATTTTTATGAATGGCTATTATATGTAAATAGTGTTATGGGATGTGGGTCGCTTCCTTTTTTGAATTTAGCTCTTTTTTTTTGTCATATAGATGGATTCTAAAATAATTAGCCTTAATAAGTAGGTTGATTTATGAAGTATTTTAATTTTAATTTTTTTTTTTTCAAAATCTATTTTCTGTATGGTTTTTAACATGGTTTGATAAAGCGGTAACAGTTTTCCAATTAGGTTTAAGAGTACTTTTTTGGTTATATATTCTTGTTTTTATATCTTTCGATATCATTTCGATTTACCTCAATTTTTACAAATATAATATAACAAATATAAATATATATATATATATGAGATATAATTATTAAAAGTTATTGAATAATGATAAAGACATTTTTTTTTTGTTTTTGTATTTTCAAATAAAAAATTTGTTAATTTACAGTTTACAGTAATTACATAAATTAGCATTACTGAATCCCCTCTGATTTAATAAAAATTAAAATATGATTAAAAAAAATTAGTAAGTATCGCTATTATATTAAAATGCTTTTAGTGACTGTTTTATCTTTTATATTACAAATACTAAGCGGGACGGACCGTAACGAAGACACAACACTTCTTATTCCCAGAATGATTTCACCCTTGTTACGGTTACAAATTAGTAATAAGAATGATTATGGTTATATAATAATATAAATTGGCAATAAGCCGCGATGTAAAATATAAATTTTTATAGACATTAAAAAGTTGTCCGAACTGTGGTTTCGTTCTGTTTATTTTTTGTTAATAAAAAATAAATCAATCTGAACTGTAATATATATATATATATATATATATATATATATATATATATATATATATATATATATATATATATATATATATTTCATGTAAAGAAACAAGAGTTATAAATGCAATTAATACTAAATCAATAAGTTGAACTTTATGATCAGTCAGTGGTAGCTATCATAAATAAAACTGAAGCATTTTTTTTTTTTTTAAATATATATTAAATTGACAAAATGCATTTCTCGAGTCGTGAGAAAGTATAAGAAAAAAGGGTTTTTATAGTATAATAATTTTTAATATTGTATTGTATGGGATTCGAGTATAGCAATTCTGATAGATTCCGCCTTGATCGTCATGACCTTGTTTATTGCAAGGGGACTGAGCAATTCAATTGAAAAAGATTCTAGTTGTAGGATTGAATGTTAGAAACAAGGTAAAGAATGTAAGCTGAGATAATATTAACTACGAATGGAAGGAGAGAGAAAATTTTACAAAACATCAGTTCCAGAAAATGAGGAAAGACGCAGGAAGCTTGTAAGTTTGAGAGGAAAGGAAACGCGTAAGTTATTGATATGAAATAACTTAAGTTTGCCTATTAACCATCAGGAGATTTGGACCGCCTTGGAATTTTAGAAAATGAGTAGTAGAACGTGATAAAAAGTTCATTTATATCAAGGCATTAATGAGTATATAGTAGAAATATAATTAATAAATAGATTTTCAGGAAATTTTTAATTAATAAACTTTTCCATCTAAACTTCTCAGAGAAGTTTCTAAAAATATATAATCTCCTCCTCCCTCGATCCCTTCAAGAAAAGAGGAAAGAGGAAAAGAGAAAAGTCGTAGTAAAATGCTTGTGAAAAGTTCTGCTATTGTAGAAAGGGGGGGCAGTTTATTGCTGACAGAACTGAGGCCGTTTTAAATCTGCAGGGCTCTCCTACCTGCCCACTCCTCTCTTGATAAAGGGCTCAACTTCAGGATTACCCTTCTCTCTCCTCCGGCTCTTCTGCGCCGGGTATGTTTATTCTTATCTTTCAATAATATTCGCCATGTGAGACCAGCCCACTGGTTTATTGTTGATCTTTTAAAGACAAAAATTATATTATCAAATATTTATTGTTTATTAGAACAATTCCAATAGTTCTTTCTTCACGTTGGCACAATCTCTATCTTCTGAAACTTTGTTTTAAATAATTAAAATTAAGTTTCATTAGACTTCTTTGGTGGACTTATCTGACTACTGCTTGAAGCTTGTATTTCCTGTCTAGCTTTGTACTCTCTTCTTGAATCAGCTATCTTGTTCATCTCGCACTTCTTCCTTGTCTTGCCCTCTTACCTTTTCTGGTGACTTTCCTGATTTGTTTCTCTCCTACAAAAAGATAATTGAGTAAGACCAACTAGTTTTGTTCACCCGTACACAAATGACATATAGAGTACTGGTCGTGATCCTTCGTTATTAGTTGATGAAGATGGTTCTCCGTCAAAAGGTAGAGCCCTGCCTTTCTCAGCAGTTAGCCCTCAGTGCCTCGTAGGCAGTACATATAAGTGCAATAGATTCGGCGGTATCCAGTACTCCACAACTTATTCATAGTGGAACCATGTCCAACGAACTCGTAAACCTCCACGCCTCTTGAGGAACTGCGAGACCCACTAGTTCGGGACTCTTGTAGTTTCCATTCTCGAACCGACGGTGGATAAGTATATCTTAAGGGTATTTCCTTCATGTATCGTCATCCATAACAGGTTCCATTCCTTCAACGTGTTCTACCGAAGAATCTTCTTCCATCTGCTTGGGTCTTCACTAATCCTCATATGATGATTTTTCGGTAGATCTGACAGGCCTTATCTCTTCATCTTGTGCTGAAAAACAGTCATCTCACAGAATGAGATTATTAGGAATTCTTACGTCTGAGACGTCATGTCCCGCTTTATGAAAAGTTGGTCTGTACGTTTTAGCGATTAAAGCTATCTGCTGGGTCTCTGCTAACATTTTCTTTTATTGGTGCGAGAAACGCTGAGGACGCATATCTCAGGATACCGAGTGCTTCATAAAAAACATAGTGGCTGATAATCTGAGTTAACAAAAGGCAAATAAGATCGATTCCATCTTTCTTCTCAAACAGTTTTTGTGAGGGGTTCTATTTCAATCGTTATCCCAATGTAAGTAAGTGACAACCTCTCTCGGACCTATCGTTTCTTCTTGTATATTAAGAGTGAAATCGTAGGCTCTATCAGTCTTAAACCTTAATATAATACACTAGGATTTGCCACTAGAGGTTATTCCGGTCAGATGGTCTATGTAAACCATAGCAGGAACCCGCTCCTCTTCCAGCAGCACATCCAACACCTATTTCCTTAAGGCTGAAGCAAGAACGGAGGCCTGGAGAAAATTTTATAGTATCTTTTACTTCAAAGAAGTTACCTTATATCTTAACTTTATCTCCCTAACGGGTCATATAACTTGCTAAGATTCTCAGCGGTTTAGGAAGTTCTTGAGAAACTATTAATAAATCCACTATTCTGGTCGTCTTCCAAAATACAAGGAAATCGAAAACCCCTCTACTCGATGAACGATCTGTGGTTTTCTCTCCTGGTGATAAAATATGGTTTAGCTGACATGTCTTTTTCACTTCTATGGTTCAGTTATAAATAATTCAAAACGTGTTTATCATAGAATTAACAAGGAACCATGTTTATTAAAAATCTCATTCAAAGTTCTTACTAGATGATCTTAAAATTCTTGCTGTAAACCGAAAAAGGCTTTTTTAAATAAATTTAAATAAGAAGAAAACAAGGTATGTTTTTATTGAAAATACAATTTGTGTTGAGGGATTGGTTAACCATAGTAGTGAAAAGATAACTCAGCTGTAACTCGATATAAGTGAAATAATGCTAATATTTCTAATTACATTTAAATTCTTTAATGCTTGTGTTACAATTATTTTTATTTAATTTTTTTCGTATTAGATAATAATGCAATCTGCCACTTAGAAGGCAATAAAGATTGAGGCTAAAAGTACTCATTCAAATAACAAATACAAAATAGAGAAATAACTACAAATAAATAATAATAAAAAAAATAGAAATAAAAATTAAATACATTTGAAAAATAATTAAAATGAAATAAATCTTCTTAAATACATTAATTCCTGTGTAAAACGTATCATGCAACTAGGAATGATAATTGCTCAGCCACATAATTTTTTGCATATGATAAATATATTGATTCATTGCTCAATAATGTAACGTATTTATGTTTATAATAAGGGCTTATCGCCTATATGATAATATATTGGATATAAAATCCCTCACTATGAGATGGTAGAGGCGAGATAGGAGGGAGAGAGAGGGGAAGAGGATATGATTGACGAGGTTGCTGTTGATCACTCAGGCCGAGGGATATGCTCCGTATGGAGCCGCTTGTCTTCTCCATTATACTTCCACAGGTCTTCAATCTCTTCTCATATTGTTCCGTCTACCTCAAAGAACACCTTGTCAAATAGACTAGTCTCGGTTATAAAAACATATATTATGAATCTATATAAAATAATTAAATATTATATGAAGATATATCCCAAGCTTTGCTGTAGAATATTTCCTATTTAAAATAATATATATATATATATATATATATATATATATATATATATATATATATATATATATATATATATTATATATATATATATATATATATATATATATATATAGGAAATATTCTGTAGCAAAGCTTGGAATAATGGTTTTATTTATTTTTTTCCAATGCGTCTATAGAGTAAAGTATACAGAATAGAATAGAAGAATCAACTTTATTTTGGGACAAAGTCCCTTAAGAATAACAATTTTGTACATAAAAATTAACATAGCATCTGGCCAAAATACATATTACAATAAAAAAAAATAATCAAAAAGTAAGTAATAACAGAAGTATTTACATAACTATACAGATATATTAAAGAAATAATATGAGCAATATGGTCACAATACTGCAAATAGTTGCTTCAAACAATAAACCACGGAATACTAAATGAAATTTGAAATGAACGATAAATTGCTTTTGTTGTCATACCATTGAATTAATGAAAAAAATAATAATAGAAGAGCAGATAAATATTTACTATAAATGATTTACATCTGTAATTTAATGTGTTCGAATGAATACAATAATAGTATTGTAAACATCATAAGTGTTATATAGTCTATATCCTAAGACGTAGATTGATCGAAGAAAATAAAAGATGATACACATATAGAGGAGTGTATTCAATATTAGTAATCGATTAAATACTGCTCAAAGACTTAGAATCTTATACATTGAAAAACTGAACAAAAAAAAAAACAATTCTCAGGGAAAGTGACTGGACATCTTTTTCATACTTAAAAAAGAATATTATATTATAATAGAACAGAATATTATATTATATTTATGTATATAAATTCAGTTCTAAATCCAGAGCTCTCTCTCCCTCAATAATTTTTTATCAGGACCGCTTAAAATAATTTTAATGTGTTTTCATGCTGATATGCAAAATAATTTATTAAAAATTCTAATCAAACATATCTTGAAGGACGAATTCCTAAAATATTTAATCATTTTAACTATATCAGGTTATACACTAGTAAAATTACAATATTATCCGTGGTACAGACCCCTTTTTATCAAATTATTAACATCCGCCTGAAACTTCGTGAATAGCTTCATCTCATCCTAACTTACAACTAGTTTATTTACGAAAACTCTTGGAATTGGGACGTTTTCAATCTAGAGGTTGGCAAATTTTTTTTATAAATAAGTACTAAAAACTCGTATATAACCATTTCATTTCCACTTGGTTAGTAAGATAATTTGATCCCACACTCGAGAAAAAAGGTGACCTACAAAAATTTTGGTCCTTGTAGTTCACGCCCAACGGCTCAATATTTTTGAAGGCCACCTGTTTTCTCGAGTTGGTGCTCAAATTATTTTACCATTGAAGTGCAAAGAAAATTGGTATTTACGAGTTCATAGTACCTAATTAAATAAACAAAGTTTGACGATCTCCAGATGTAGAAGCTATTTAAGAAGTTTCAGGCGGATGACCCATCATGGATTCCTTCACTTCACTATCCCAGGTCTTCCTCGTCTTCTTCTTTTCTTGTTTTTCCATAATTGGACTTCTTTAGGTAGTCTCCCTTTTGTAGCCCAGGCATTCTTTTCAAATGTACCACTTCAGGCATTTTATATCAATCTCTTCTAGAATGGTTCTTTTAGACTCCATCTTTTCTGTGATGGATGTTAATAATTTGATAAAAAGAGGTCTGTACCACGGACTAATAAACTATAAATCATGTTTTATTGGTTAAATATTAAATCAATTCAAAGCTGAAGTTGTGTATTATCTTAATCCAAAGTAATTTTTATATCCCCTCATTATTAAATCTAGATCAACATTTTATGGCTTGCGGGAGATGGGGCTAATGGAAAACAATCAGAACTTTCTTTTTAAAGAATTTAAGATCCAAGATAAAGGAGAGGAATATTAACCGCGGAGAATTGGAGGTGAATATTTAATGGCGGTGAAGTAGAGGCGGTTACGCTCTCTTAAGGCGACTGTAAAATCTAGGCTGCGTAATGCTCTGCGTCCAAGTTTTAAGCCCTAATGGATTATAAATTGCTCTATTCAATTATTATTATCAACGTTTGTTATTTATTCAGTGTTCGAAACAGTTGCGAAGTTAATCCCTGAGAGCATTTTTATGTTTTAATTAACAAGTCTCGATTTTCGCTATCCCGAAAGTGCATTTCTGCTACTGTAATTAATAAATTAATTTTTTTTTTTAAGTAAGTTAAGGATAATTTCAATTTTATTACTAAGCTCTTTATTATTTTAGCTCTCTATTCGAAAGCTTATATTTAATCTAATCATTCACTCAAAAGAGAAGTTTGTGTCATTTCATGCTATACAGACAGCTAAGCCTTTTATTAATAAATTTAATGCAATAATATTTTTTTCTAACTGGAAGGTGTTTCTGGAATTATCTCGCTTAATGAAATAAACTCTTCAGTTTTTTATATTATATTATGAGTACAGATTATGAGAAATATATTTGTGTAGCTTAGTCAATAGAAGAGTGTGGTCAGGATATTGGATGTCGAGCTCAAAGAAGTGGCGATTTAATATAGCACACGGCCAACCTTTCATCTCCATATTGCTATTTACCTAAATGGGCCGGAGGGTCACTCAGTATATCAGATACTTTTATGTATATAAACGTGTAGGCGAGGGATGAAGGACCACTCTGTTTTGTTATTCGGGAAAGCGTTGGGTGCTGCTGACAGATTCCGATTGAAGAGAGCTGGCCAATAAGAGGACCAGCGGCCAACAAAGAGGCCGATTAGAAGAGAAGAAAGGAGATGGGTGATTGGAGAGAAGCCCTTTTGTTTTGTCTTGGGAGGGCAGAAGGAATCAGCTAGTACCATCAGGAGAGCTCGCTTCCACAAAGGCTCTCATTCCACCATGGCTAGCTTTTTCTTTCTTTTTTTTTCTTCCCTCTGTCTCGAGCCTTCTTTATTTCTTTTCTATCAACCAACTTTCCCCCTCCCCCATCCGCTGTCTATAACGTTACATAAGAAAGGAGCCATCAAAAGGGAGTAGAACTGCAATAACATCCCCTGTGCCCTTCCGTCAAGAACATGGATCTGTTTACATTGTTTCCGTATTATACATTATCATTTTGTTCTTTATTTCCGTTGTATATTCTATAAAGCACTTTACATTCATCCTTTCAGTGTTCAGTGCACAGAATACAATATTAAAATTCATATTCGGTAGACATTTTATTAATATTAGTTTTTATTACAATGAATAAAAAAAAACTATGGTGTGTGCTTTAGAACACACGATAGAACTTAAAACATCAACAAGACGAGATTAATAATATGAAATTCTAAATAATAGCTCATTATAAAGAAAATGGAGTGTTGAACATTTTCCTTGCTTACAGCATGCAATTCTTTTGGATTTCGACATTATTTTTCCTTTTTCGTCTCTCTAAAACGGCATTACGTTAAGCTACGATTTCGAATACTAGCTCATTACACAGAAGATGAAATTATGAACATTTACGTTGCTTACAGTACTCAGATCCGATTTTTCGTTTCTGAGATATTTTAATCCATATATTCCATAAAACTCGTTATAATTGGTTTTCGATACTATTTTTTGCTTTTTCGTCTCTCTAAAACGGCGTTGCGTTAAAATACAATTTTTAATAACAGCTCATTACACAGAGGATTGAATTATGAACATTTGTCTCACTAACGATATGTAGGTCCGATTTTTAGTTTGAAATATTTGAACCTATTTGCAAAAACACTTCAATTATTCAACTGCAGCCGACTTTATCCTAGCGTTACACATCGGAAATCTAAGTGAAAATCACTTAAAAAAAATTAAATGTAAACTTTCTTTCTATGATTTTTAATAGTCAAAGTTAAATAACAAACTTCGTTCAATAGTCTGAACTTAACTCTATACTTGCTATCGATTGAAAGTTTAAAACCCATCAAGACAACGTAACTTTAAATAGAAACTCCATTCCCAAGTTTGATTAAAAAATTTAAAGAAATAGGCAGTATCATCGTCGTTGGATAAGAGTGATTACTAACTTAAGTTTCTAAAGAGTTGTGGGATTTAGTTACTTCAAGCTTTTTTTTTATATAAAGATCTAGATAGATTATTTGATAAATAGATACGGCATAACAATAGTTACAGTATAGTCATTGGCATCATTAAAAAAGAAATTGTTGAAATCGTTACGGGGATTCTTAAAAAATAATTTTGTTTTGAATACTTTGCAAACTCATTAGTCCCAAATACTTGTTGACAGGTATCAAGAATATTTTGGTAAAAACTAGATTCTTGAGAACATATACTTACCGAAGCAAATTTTGATGTTTGAATGACGCCCACAAAATACACAAGTACTACAATTATACGATCCCCATGATCCCTAGTTAATCGGCAATACAACAGTACATGCAAAGTAACTTAATAGCATGCATAATTTGATAAACACAAAATATGAGGTCTTAAATATCACTAAGATAAAAAATCTCCTTAAGAGGATAACATAAGAAATCGAGTCCTTGATTATTATAAATTATTTATTCTATAATATGTTTTATATTACAATACCTCAAGATCTTCCCATTTAATCTGAAAAGTATTCAAAAATAGTTCCTAAGGTCAGCATTCATCTTATAGTTGTGTACTGTTTGACTGCCAAAATAAATCTTATGTCTTTGTAATTTAAGTGAAAATGATGTTATTGATTCCAATACCCCAAAATGAATCATATATTTTAAGTTAGATAAAAGAAGTATAACAAAAAAAAATTGTTAGGCATAATTAGCTATAGCTAGTTATAGTCAAAGTATAATCAAAGGGATATAATGGCAATTTATTCGTCTATAATGCAGGAAAAATTAAATACAACGTATACAGTATTTTTTCTTCCAATTATACAGTATTTTAAAGCTTTGTTCATAAAAATATAATTTTGCATCAATATATTTTATTTTAAGGTGAAATTAGATTCATAATAAAATGTTTAGATTATATTTGTTCTACCATTTTTTGAGGGGAGGGAAAGGAGGTCTTACAGATGGCTTGAAAAAGCCTACAACAGCCGAAACGTTGCCAATGTAATGAGAAAAACAAAAATTAAAAAATTGTGGAACAAATATCGCCTAAACATTTTATTATGATTTTGCATGTAAATGCATGATAAAAAAAAACCATTGATACATGTATAATGCTTACTGTATGAAACATGTATAAATTAAGAAATGTACATACAATGTACGAAAAATGTTTGTTGGAGGTATGTTGTTTACTGAACCTCCTACCTCGTACAGTAACTTATACGTAACTTGTACAGTAACTATAACAGCTTATAAGTAACTATAACATGTACAGCTATTCACGAGATAAATGAGGAATAGCGATTGAAAATTCGGAAAATTCAATACACAATTTACTTATTTTCGCCAACTTTTTTTAACATTGGTCGAAAATGGTTGGAACACTGGAAAACCGTTCCTTCATTCCCCAGATAAAAGAGAAAAGGCGAATGATAATTCGGAAAAGTTTTGCAATCGTTCTCCAATTTCGCCAAATTCTAAACATTTGGAAAATTGTTAGGACAATGAAAAACCGAGCTTCCATTCATGTAATAAAAGAGGAAAAGCGAAAGAAAATTTGTACCACTACTGTTGTCATTGACCTACCACTAAAAAACAGGAAAATGTTGGAACTGGGAATCTTATCATCCATTCGAAAGATAAAAGCGAATGAAAATTTCGAAAATTTTCTACACTATTTTCGTCTACTTCTCTACATTGCATAAAAATTGTTTTAACAGTGAAAAACAACGTCTTCATTCCCGAGATTAAAAAGTATTAATATATACATATATTGTAGCTAAAATCACATAAGACGCACAGTTCGAGTGTATCTCTACTCTTTGTGTTGGCGAAGCAAGCGAATTTTGACGAGCATGACGCACAGTTCTCCTCGATTTTTTTCGCCTCGTGAGCGGAGGGCCTAACTCGTACAGTAACAGTAACTTGCAGTAACTCCTAACTGGGCGGATTAAAATTTATTTCGTGGCGAACCCAAGGAATGAACCTTCCCACTCTGATTAGGATAGGTTTGTTTGTACCTCTGGCTCAACCTCCGGTATGCTAGAAATGCGATGTACGTATATCGATTTAAAAAAAACTGGGTTACTAACCCTAATTTCCCTTCCTTCTACAATCTTCTATGAACGTTGCCTGGCATTTATGTTGTAGCCACTTTATAAAAATAGAAATAATCTAAAGTGTTTTTCAGTCCATCCTATTTCAATCAATCCTGCACCCCACAAACCCCTGCCGATAGACCTGCTATATGCGCAATATGGACATCCAACCCCTCGGCCGAGTACGGGGCACTGCGGTCTGACTCGATCCTCAGTTGACTGCCCCCTGTGATCGGCCAGCCGTGGGAGGCTTTTGTGGCTGCTCCTACGTTGGGATGTTTCCGCTCTACACAGGGTCTCGGCATAGTGAAAGCAAATGTTTGTTTTCATCCAAATGTATGTGTGCTTACTGTTACGGAAATAGTAGAGATGAACACTTTATTTTCATATGAAAGAGTGATACCCAATTATATTGGGTTACTTAATACACAGCATACTAGTTAATTGCTATGGACAATCAATAAAACTTATCTTTTTTTTGGGGGGGGGAGACCTTCCCTTCCTCGCCGTTAAGGCTATACGGGATTTTCCCTGGCCAGGGAGTGTGGGCGGGGATTTAAAAGACTCCTCCGGCACCGGAACCGTGACTATTTTTATATCTTTGATTCATATGTCAGGTTGCCGGGCAACGGCGGTGCAGTGCACACGCTTTAGCCCATTCGGCCACCCCGCCCACCAATAAAACTTATCTATAAATGGATAGAACTATACACATATATTTCTTTTTTATTCTTTTTTATGTTCATGGTTTTTTTTTTTTGAACACCTTATTCCCCTTTATCTCTCTTTATACATCTCTCTACAAGTGTTGAAGTGTTTAAAATTACACGATATAAATAATGACAAAAAAAATTGTGTATACAACAAGAACTAAATAATATTTAATGTAAACAAGTATAATAAACATTTTAAATAAATAAATATATATTTATATATATTAACTTTATTTTTAAACTCACACCTGTTGTGAATACCGAGAACCAGCGAGTGTGCTGTCGGGGAGAAGAGCATAGATTAAGACGTTGGTAGGCGTGGAGAAAGGAGTGCCCAGCGGTGTCCCTTCCTAACTTGATTTTATGTTTATAGTTAGTGGAGAAGATCCCTCATCCATCTTCATGTTGGTTTTGGCCGTGCTTTGAATCAGTATATCCGTGTAAGTTATAGTGAAATCCTTTGTAGCATATTCGTTTGTGGTCGGTGATTGTTGGCACCTGTAGGTCTTTATGTAAAGTAATGTTACAGACTTACTAGAGAGCCTTGGTGTTAGTATTGAAAGTTTTTTATTGTATCTTTTAAACCAGTTTTTGGAGCGTTTTGTTACATTTCGTCATCCAATAGTGTACCACCAACCATTTATTGCTGCTGATTAACGACAATTTAAGGCCTTGTTGCAAAAATTGTGCAAATCTACTTAAAAATCTATAAAAAATTAACAACTATAGACCGTAGAAAGGCAGAAATTTTTATATATTTTAATCTTTATATTCTTCACTGGAGAAGCTGTACTTCCAAATGCATACCATTTTAAGCGATTTCGCGAGCATTCTAAAATCAGTAAAAACGTCAATAGCTTGTCGCCCAATAATAAAAGAAATATATAATTTCTTTGGTGTAAATAAAAATAAAATGATAGCACTCATATGGGTACCCTCGCATTGTGGATTTGGAAACGAGATATCCGATAGTGCCGCCAATTCATCTCGGTAACAAAATACTCCACACGTTACAATAATACTCAACAGAACTGGACTCATCAATTTACCTTAGCTCTCGCAGAAAAATATAATGATAAATGTAATATATGTTCATCGAAACTTGGAGAATTAAACAAAACGTGTACAAGCTAGAAAACTTCAAAGCGGAGATCAAGAATGAAATAATTCAACCTCTGCCGAGCTATGTTGATGTATCGTTTAGGAGAATTGAAAAAAAAAAATGTTATCCATAATTATTATTATTTGCATATTATCAATTGACCTAATGACTGGTTTGTATTAAATACTCTCTCTCTCTCTCTCTCTCTCTATATATATATATATATATATATATAATATATATATTATATATATATATTGTAACCAAGATTAAGAAAGCACTGGAAACAAAACAAACTCTACTCTCTTTTGTTTCCTATGCCAGATGATTAATTGATATTTTAGCATGTGCATGTGCTCTTACATCTTATTGTATCTTGACTATCTTTTCTAGATGTTTGGATGTGGCATGCCATAATATTGTATATAAAATAAGTATATTTTTTTTTTGTTATTTGTATTATCTTTATTATCTTAAATATCTTCCTTTTTATCTTTAATTGTATATAGTAATTATGTTTGAATTCCCTCTTTTTCCTTGTATTTTATTTCTTTTTATTGTACATAGTATTAATTCTGTAAATATTTCTTTTTGTAAATAGATCTGTTAACCTTTTTTGCTGCTTTATAAAAAACCATCTAACCTAACCCCTTCTCACCTGAGCTAGCATGGTAGAGTAAATATTTAATGATGGCCATTAAAGGGTAAGTATTTTATGTTTTCTAGATTTATCTCTTTAGAGATGAAAGGCTGGTAAGCCAGGCGCCCAACAAATAAAAATTCTTAGTGGAAAATTATATTTATTAAAAATTATTTTATTATCTTTTTATTTCATCCCTTTTTTTGGTATATAAACATATATATATATATATATATATATATATATATATATATATATATATATATATATTTATATATATATATATATATATATATACACATACTACTGAATATATATTTGTGTTCAAAACCCCGTAAATGTAATTTATAGAAAACCGATCATAATGAACTCCCCTTTACCATTAAACGTAACTGCTAATTCCGGCTATCTAAAGACCTTACTGACGTAATAAAATCCACCCCGGCATGACACCATTAACTCCCCCGACAACTCCCCATCCCCCTTTCGTTAAAAATTCACGAGAGCTCTTGCCAATAATTGATGGCGCAGGCGCCCCTTACCGAACCTTATCACCTATTGATAAGGTGACCCGTCGGCCGACCACCAATTAGGTGAGAAGTTCAAGATTTTATCCAGCGTCCACCTTTTGAGCAAAACACAGCTTCTTGAATGTTTAAGGTCTCGACCCCGTGCCTTTCGATTGTTCTAGAAACGAATTTTCTGCCTTGAATTTGTAATAAAATCGGTCATGAGTATTTAATGGGATTTTAAGAAACTTCAACTATGTACACCATTTACTTGGACTTCATTGATTTTTTTTTCTCCTCTAAAACTACATTTACTAAATTTACGGGTGCATTCACATTTTTATTTATTTATTTTTTTCATTGGTTCAGTAGAAAATCCAATCGAATTACTCTTCTCAATTTTATTGATGTTATGGTTCCGTCCTATATTTTGTAATTTTAATGAAATTTACCACTGGATTACATTAAAAATACAAGAGGTAAATGTGACATTGGTAACAGGACATGTAAAACATGAAGAGAAACTACCCATTGGTAGAACTCAAATTGAAGTTCTATATTAGAAGATCCCGAGGCCATCTTCATCGTCCTATATTTAAAAGATTTCACAGATTCCATTTTATAAATTTCTCAACCATATCACATTAATTTTGCAATACTTTTATTTTATAATATATGGGGAATAAAATAAAATTTATACAAGGAAATAAATGAAAAGTAACTCAATTTATTTTTAAAGCAGGCTCTTTAGATATCCTTGAACTACATATATACCAATCAATGCCTTTTTATAATTATATATCATCACATAGTACACTAACAGCACCTTAATTTAAAAAAAAAAAAAGGTTTTCATTTAAAGTTATGACTATACCTGAATTTATTTCTAGATATTCACTAAGTGTGACAATGGAATATTTCTCTGCAGTTATCTGTTTTTTTAACTTTTTATTAGTTTTCGAAACCAGTTTTACTTTAACCATGACAAGTTTTGTATTTAGATTTTATTTCTTTTAATATTCTTTTTTTTTTTAACTAATGATTTTTATTGATGCCTGACCAAAAATATACATACATATATACATATAATTTTATTTTAGCGAAATACTAATCCGTAACACGTACAATATCAACTTTTTATCATTTCAAAAAAATAGTTGCTATAGACTGTAGTGCCTAAACAAACGTACCAATTTCAATGAAACTTCGATGAAGTCGTCTTCTCGACGCCCTTTAAATTTATCTATATAAAATACTTCAACGAACGGAAGCTAGAAAAAAAGTTACGATGGATGGTAAAATTAAATTCCGAATAACTCAAAAAGTATACACTTTTTTTCGATATTTTGATATGATGTTTCACAGGTATTAAAACTTCCTAAAAATTGAAGGAAGTTTTATCAAAATCAAAACCACTATTAGTAAAGATATCGCGTGTTTAAAATATTTTTGGTTTATTATTTGCAATAATGAACCATTCTGATCCACCGAAAAATTCAAAAATGTAACCCCTCTCAAAATTTGAGGTTTTACGTTTCAGGATAGTTATTTAAAAGTTTACGGAATATACTAAAAAAAAAAAAAAATGGTTGAAATCGGACAATTAGGAGCAAAGATATGGTCTCTAGTTGTTTTTTTTTATGTATGTTCCACTGCAAAGGTTATATCCTTTGTTTTGGTTTTTGAATTTTGAATGTGTTACTGAAGTAATGTTAATTTTTTTTAGCATATTACTAATGATTAAAAAAAAATGTTTAGTCTAATAATTTTAATCATCTTTTATTTATTTTTCTGTGTAACTAGGAAGGTAATGTCACTTTAGATGTATAATTGTTTGGAAATAATAAACCATTGTGAAATATTTTGCAGCGTTTTTTTTTTTTTTTTTTTTTTTTCCATGTCGATAATTATACCAAGTGACTCCAAATTATAAATGTCACCGATTGCGTTTCCTGGAAAGTTCCTAAATAACAGAGGGTAGCAAGAAAAATGTTCTTAGAAAATATCTTAGATATTTGTCTAAAAATCATATTCTGAACTTATATTGACGTATTTTTTTTTTTTTTTAAATTTATTTTGACATATAATATTCTGTCACAGGGACAACAATTATATTGATAAATGAACACATTCACACCGTATATACAAAAAAATTAACAGAAGTAAAATAATAACTAAATAATAATAAATAAAAACTATATACAATAAAAAAAATAAAATAACCTAAATATAATTAAATTAAAAACATAAAAATACAATCATACCTATATACAATACTATTGACGTATTATGAACTTAAACGAAATACTTCACCATACTATAATAAATATATCGTAGATAATAAATCACAATGATTTCTTGAACTACATATATATTTTTTATCCTTCAATCAAAGAAATGGCGTTCAAATTATCAGGACAATGATAGGATTGGGATTGGATTGAAGGCAGTGATAACTACTGGTCTATCGCCACGGCCCATTTGATTATGAACTTACAAACAAAGAAAAATGGCTCCGCTGAATTATGGCCCGATGAAATAACGTTTCAACGTCCGAATTTTATCTCTTGCCGATAAAATGGAAAATTATTTGCTAATATTGAGGGGCGCCGGCGGCCACGATCCGATCAGATAATAAAACTTGTTTCCTGTAAATTTGTAATTGCCTTTATGTTTGCCCGGGTAGCTTGTTTTTGTAGCCGTTCATCCAGGCCCGAATATAAATTGAATAATATTCCAGGAACTTTTTTTTTTTTTTACAATATTGTTTTGCTCTTTTCAATCAAATCAAAATAAATTTCTGAACTCGACTGATGCTGGCATAAAGTTTAATTAAAATTATTGATTGTTCTGGGCTTCATAATTTTTCATGGCGTTTTAATTTTATGCATTATTCCTTACTGCTCTATAATATGACAGATTGAAAAAATATAAATAAAATAGAAGTATAAATAAATAAAACATCAACAAGGCTATATTAATGATATAATATGAAATATAATTATTTTTCGCTCTATATTCACTAAGTAATACATTTAAAATGAATACAATTATGATTTTTTTTTTAAATTACTCTACTAAACTATGCACTGACTGTTCGTCTGTAGATTATGATACAAATATACTCTAAGAATAATACAATAGGTCTTTCATAACTAAAATCTGATGAATATTTTTGATCGAAATCTATTCGCTAAATATCTAACAAAACTCAAAACCATATTTCTTAAAAAAATATACGTCACGGGGTCAGTAATTTATCGAAACTCTATCCAGTGTAATAGAAAATCGAATATAACCACGTAATTCTTATTTTTATGACTAAATAAAAAAATCTTTTTTTGACTTAAATGACGCAAATTAGTTTTCGAATTCTTCATAATAGTTAAAGTTTGAGATATTTTAACCCAAATGTTTAAAACACTCGTTGTTATTTGGTTTTCACCACTATCTTTTTCTCTTAAAAACTGCGTCTTAAACATTTCCAGTATTTAGTTGATGAACAAATTATACAGTGAGATATATATTTGTGTTGATTAAACCTGCTATGCCTTAATGCACTCTAAAATTACAGTATGAATAGTTATTTTTTGTTTATTTTATTTGTACTCACAGTATTTTACGTTGCGCTTTTTTTTTCATGATATAAACACTATAAAACTGTTGGAATTGGTGCGTTTTTAATTTGGAGGTCGGCAAACTTTGTCTATTTAATTAGGTACAAAAAAATTCCTATGTACCTAGTGTTGCCCGAAATCGGTCAAGGCCGCCTAACCGTTGCAAGACCAAGACCATGATTGGTAAAAAAAATAGCTTTTTTAAATTAAAATTACGGCAAAATAGTTACTTATACTTGACAGTCTTAGGTACTATATGTTAATATTTGGCATAACCAATATAATTTTGCATTTAACTCCTCTAATCTTTCATTCGGGCTTAGTTAGGTTTCTCCTTTCTAAAAAAATACAATAATATCTCTATAGTAATAAGCTAATAAGTAATTGCAAGAATGTTGCGATATTCTTGCGTAAGAAAAATACCATGACATAGACTGAATTTGCAACACCGTATCGGTCTCGCATTCGGGTAACACTATATATAGCCATTTTGTTTTCACTTAAATCGTAAGATCATTTGACTACGAAATCGGGAAAAAAGGTGGCCTATAAAAATATTGAGTTGTTTAGCATGACCTCCACCCCCCACATGTCAAAATAACGAGGTTATATAGGCCAAACTGCCCAATATTTTTGTAGGCCACCTTTTTTCCGGTTTTGAGATCAAATTATCTTTCCATTTAAGTGGAAAGGAAACGGGTAATTATGAGTTAATAAGACCTTATGAAATGAATTAATATAACGAGAAAACACCCTTTTCTCAGAATTTTCGTAGACATAAAATTTGTAGGTTACGATAAGATAAAATCATTCAAGAACTTTTAGACGGATGTAAATCATTTATAAGAAGAGGTCTGTATCACGGACTATACAGGGTATAAATTTTTTAAATTAAACTTACTATGCCTTAATTCACTCTAAAATTGACAGGATGAATAGGTATTTTTTGCTTGTTTTATTTCTACTCACAGCATTTTTCGTTCCTTTTTTTTTTTTATTGTTTTTTATTTGATCCCTCTTTTCATACTCTTTCCGATCCTTAGTAAACGCAGCTCTTTAAAGAAAAGCCATTGAGAAGGAGGGAGGCATTACTAAGCGACTTTGGAAGAACATAGCTCGGGATAATAGTTGCTAGCAAGTTCGGGAGTTAAACTCTTGTCAACTTTTATCTCGGCTAAGCTCCCGTAATTAATGACCCGTGAAAATTAAGATAAAACCTCTCAGTCTTGGATGATTAATAGTTAGCCGTCGTAATTGCTTTGTGCCTCGGGTTAGCCTTTAATCTGACCCTGGGGTTAACTGTTTCGGGGGATTATATCTATCCGTGCTTCGGAATTTTATTTTAACCGCTCCATTGCTTTCTTCGAGATATCTAGCTCAATATCAAGAGCATTGTATTCACACGGTTAAAATGAAACAGTACACTAATATTTTTTTTTTATTTTTTATTTTTTTTTTTTGTAAGAGATAGAGAACACTCTAGGTGTGAAAGAGAGAGTTATGAGGTAACTTATTGAATTATCCATTCTTGCAATCCGTTAAGGATCAATGGAGGAATGAAGAACAATAAGTATTAGCTGATAAAAATCATTTGTATTATATTTACCGACATTGTAGACTGAAAATAAATTTAAAAATACATGATATAGCAAGTAAAATACCACACACATACGACTACAGTTGCTCGATGTAGGACTGTCTCCAAGGCTGTAGTTAAGGCTAGAGAGGCTCATGAATTGCTTCGTAAGATACATCTTTGACATTCCCAGGCGTTCTCATATTTCCTGCTGGTACACCTAGTTGAAGTGGCTTTATCTTACATTCTGGCGGCAATTACTGTTGGGTGTTTCCTTATTCCAAGTCTTCAGAACCAAAACCCTGCATCATAGAATTCCTTATTCCACGCTCTTTTCTTCACTCTCTCAATAGCAGACCTCGACCTATAGATTTATATATATACCCTTCCATAAAACCACTTCCTTCAGCAAATCCTTCGTCATTACCTCCTTTTGGAACTCCTTACCTATCTCCATAAGTCAATCCTCGTCCACAAATTCCTTCAAACAATTCCCATTCCACCTACTACTTCGTATTCGAACATCCGCAAACATGTAAAATCTACTTACCTCTGTACACTGTATATTTCAATCAACTGATTAATTACAATTGCAATTAACAGTTGATTAAGAATCATTTTGTAAACTCTAATCCAGACTAATGTTCATAATTACGGAACTTTGTTATTATTCTTAGGGACTGTATTCCCAGAATAAAATTATTTTTTTCATTTCATTTCACACACACATATATGTAAACGCAGTCATACTCCTTATTTATATTCAGTCTGGGAAACCCTTAAGCAAAGTATTTTCTCCTTTATTGAAGGGAAAGTCTTCCACTAAATCTCGGTGCTCCTCTTTCCATAATCCGTTACTAGTATTGATGAAAGGCAGAAATGGCTAAGCAAGTAGATACAGACGCGCAGATCTTGAATAGGGAATCTGGTCATAAACTCCAGTATTCAATATTATTATAAAAAGCTCTCTTCAAAGGGTCACTAGCATTCCTACTTAGAGCAGGGACGTAACAAGATGAATGCACTTCGATACAAGCGTTTTTCATTTTTCTTTTTCCAGTTACTCCAAGATAAATAATCAACTTTTTTATTTTCTTCCCTACCTCGCTTTATAGGCTATCTGGGTTTTTCTTGGACCAGAAGGAAAGGCGGGGGATTATAGAGTTTAAAGCCGCCTAAAGTACTGGGACTCGAACTCGTTATCTTCAATTTATATGCTTGTTGGGCAACGCGTGTATTTACACAAAAGTACCTTCAGTCTTCCTCCTGAACAAAATGAATAAAGCATGATTACGGATGAAACCAAATTGTCAGAATTTCGTTCAAGATATTTTTATTTGGTTAGCCAACGTTTCAATCCAAACATATGGGTCATCCTCAAGGGTATGGTTCGAAACAAAAACCAGGTTCTTCATTGATTGCTTCAGACACAAGAAATAGGTTCTTGTCTCGACTTCCGAACGATAGATAGCCTTGATGACTACCCCCATATTTGGGTCAAAACGTCAGCTAATCCAATAAAAATATCTTGACTGAAATTCCTGACAATTTTGTTTCTTGTAATTGATCAGTCGACTACTTGCCCATCTCTGATAGTATAATAAAGTTCCCCATAAATAAATAAATAATGATTTTTAAAAATTTGTTTGTTCCATTGTATACGAACTACGCCCACGACATCAGTTGCGTTGGCGTTATTTAAGCCACTGCCTTAAAGAAGCATTATACGGATGATAAGTGTAAAAAGTAGTGGATAAGATAAGTTATCAATCGAAAACATTGAAATGTTGAGTTTGGTTAAGATAAAATTTGAAGGACGAGGAAAAAAAAACTAGATTAAATATGACATTAAGAGTACAAGAAAATATCCTGTATTATTATAAAGCCTTCTAGAATAAATTAAAAATTGATATATATTTATTTCTATATGATATTTCAATGGAACTCCTACCATTTTCCACTTTTATTCGATTTATTCGAAATTAATTTATTCGAAATAATTTTTTGATGAAATATTAGCGTTTCAAAGTTATTTTGGTCATGATATTATTTTATAAATATTTTTTTATGTTTAAAGAATTTTTTATACATTTTTTATCAGTAAAATAAACCACTTTTTAGCTGTTTATATGTCCAACACGTGCGAGTAACGTTTCTTTAAGCCTGGGGCTGAACTACCGCTCACGTATTTCATTACCCTTCATTCTTTCCTTGCCATAGATATATTTTCATCCAGGAAGTGTCAAAATTATTTTTCACTTCTTCCGTTTTTATAAGAACCATCCCAAGGATGTCCGGCTAGACCATATTATAAATTTCATATCCATACAAATTTAATATACAAATTGCATTTTAACACTTTAATACGGCCATATATTGATGTTTTGCTGGCAGATGGCATTATTCGAATACAAACTCAAAATGTAGAAATATATCTGATTCTTGGAACAAAATAAATAATATTAGGACCTTTCCTTTTATTCTATTTCCTTGCACTTTTAACAATTTTTTTTTTTTTTTTTTTGAAATCTATTTATTGAATAATAATACAATCAGCCACTGCTGGAGGGCTATAAGCATTAGGGCTAAAAGTTCTCATTCATACAATATATACAAATAATAAAGAAATAAATATAAATATAAGAAGTAAATAAATAATACTGATGAAGAAGGTAAATAAATAAAAAAAAAATAAAAAAAAATAAAAAATAAAATAAAATAAAAACTTCTAAACACAATCATAACTATATACAATATATACATTTGCCCAAGAATCTCCGAGCCAGGCTTTTACCTCCACACGCGGAAGGCAAAGCAAGACTCCGGAAGATCCCAGTGCCACTTTTCCAGTCGCATCACTAGTATTAGAAGCCAGTGGAGACTGAAAGAGGGCAATACAGCCACAGACGCTCAGGACATGAGTGGAGAAGCTGGCCATTGCCAGGACTCCAAAGGCATATTTACAAAAGATCTCGAGGCCACTGCCGTTTCAACCTTCGAGGGGGATGGTATGGATGCTCGGAGCTGGATAGGGATTGCGCTAGAGGATTGGGATGATGAATGAGGTTCTGGTGAAAGTTGGAGAATCTGGATGGGATGATGTCATGGACATATGGGATGTTAAGGTCATGGTGTAGGGTCTTGTTCGTGACATAATATGGAGCATTGACTATTGTTCGAAGGACTTTGGACTGGAAGGATTGGATGCGTTTGATATTCGATGATTTAGTTGTCCCCCACAGTTCAAGTCCGTAGGTCCAGATAGGTTTCAGTATGGTCTTGTAGATTAATAATTTGTTTTCTGTTGAGAGATGAGATCTTCTGTTTAGTAGTCTATATAGCTGACCAAATCGTCGGTTAAGCTCTTGTCTTTTAAGTCTCGTATGTGGGTTCCAAGTCAGTCTTTTGTCCAGAAGGAAGCCAAGGTATCGGACTGTGTCTGAGTAGGGAAGAGGAATTGAATTAAAAAGGATTGGCGGACAGGATCTGCGTCGAAGAGTGAAAGTTACATACTTGCATTTTGATTCATTAATTTTGATGCGCCAGTTGTTGCACCACTGCTCAATGAAGGAAAGGTGTCTTTGCAGGTTCTGGGACGCTATTAGAGGATCCGAGTGGGAGGATAGGATGGCAGTATCATCAGCAAATGTTGCTAGGAAGGTATCAGGACTTGAAGGGATGTCAGCGGTGAAAAGGATATAGAGAACTGGGCCCAAGACACTGCCTTGTGGAACACCAGCCTCAATTGGATAATGTTTGGAGAGTTCAGTGCCGCAGCGGACTTGAAAGGAGCGATTTGAAAGGTAAGATTTGAGGACTAGGTACAAGGGTTGAGGTAAATGGGTTTTGAGCTTGAAAAGCAAGCCATCGTGCCACACCCGGTCGAAAGCTTGAGCTACGTCCAGAAAGGCACCAGTGCAATATTGCTTGTTTTCAAGTGCAGAGGATATGTGGTCCACAACGCGAAGGCCTTGTTGGACAGTGGAGTGTCTTGAGCGGAATCCAAACTGATGGGAAGGGATATTGTGGGATTCGAGTATGGGTAGGATGCGTTTGAGAAGGATTTTCTCAAAGATTTTGGAAAGGATCGGAAGTAAGCTTATCGGTCTATAGGATGATGTATAATTAACAGGTTTACTTGGTTTAGGAAAGAGGATAATTATGGAGTGTTTCCACACCAGGGGAAAGTGGGTTGTGCGGAGGATACAGTTGAATAGATATGTAAGGAATATAATTGCTTTTTTGGGAAGTTGTCTGAGGATCTGGGAAGTAAGGAGATCGTGTCCTGGAGATTTGCGAGGTTTTAGGTTCTTTAAAAGGAATTTGACCTCAGAGGGGTTGACGGCTGTAGGAGGTAAGGAGAGAGGAATCGATGAAGAGAGGAATTCTTTAACTTCAGCAGTATGGGAGGGATGGAGTTCAGGATGAGGAGTGAATGTGTACGATAGATGTTTAGCAAACTCTTCTGCTCTATTCTCATCTGACGAAGCCCAGGAACCATCATCACGGCGGAGGGGGTGGGAAAAGGATTGGAATTTAAGGATTTTTTTTGTTACATTCCAGAGGGAGTTATCACTTGCAGATAGTGAGGAAAGATAGGAATTATAGGATTGGGATCTAAACGTAGCCAGTTTTTGTTTTACCTGCTTGGAATAATAGTTATATGATTTCCGATCATCAGGATGCCTGGTTCTTTGCCAGATGGTCCTAGAGCATCGTTTCCTATTAATAAGGTCCAGTAGGTCTTGGGGTAGAGGATTTATTTTGCGGTATTTTTTAGAAGGATCAGGTGAAGATGCAGTCCAAACTGCTTGTTGGATCAAGGTAGTCATGGAATATACTGCTTCATCTAGGTCTGCAGGTGTTTTTAAGGAAACTCTGAGGTCAATATTATCATCCAGTATTTGACGGAAGAGGTTCCAATTAACTGGCCCCCTGATAAATGAAGGTGGAGGTGGTTTGGGAATTGGTGATGTGGAGACCGTTAGGATTAGGGGACTATGGTCTGAGGAAAGATCATCAAGTCTTGAAATGCTATAATTAAGGGACCCTAGACCTTTGTGGATGAAAAAATCTAGGAGATCGGGATTGCGGTTAGGATCTGTTGGCCAGTATGTGGGAGAATTGGGTGAGAGGATGTTGCTGTGATGGGAATTAAGTGCAGATAGCAATGTTCGTCCTCTGGAATTTGTGGTTCTGGCTCCCCATTGCTGGTGTTTAGCATTTAAGTCTGCACCTAGAAGGAAGTGGTGTCCTAAGGAGTTAAGGAAGGAAGTTAATTGGGATTCTGAGATAGGTATTTTAGGCGGGGAGTATGCTGCAACTACTGCTATTGGGTAAGGAGAAGTTTGGATTATCACGGCAGTGGATTGTAGGAAATTATGGGTCGGCAAAGGGAATAGGTGATGGGAAAGGGATTGATGGATAATTATGGCAGTGCCAGCATGTGCTGTTCCATCAGGATGGTCGGTTCGATAGATATGATAGTTGGGGATGTTAAGTGGTCGTTTGTTGGTAAGTCGAGTTTCAGTTATTAATGCTACATCAATGTTTTTGTCCTGTAATAAGATTGTTAGCTCGTTGATGTGATTTCGAATACCATTCGCATTCCAAAGGAGGACGGAGAGGGATTTGATTGGGGACATTTAAGGATTTCTCGGCAGTGGGATGAGGTTGGATACAACATTGGTAAGTAAGGAAATGAGAGGAGTGATGAGTGATCTGAATTCAGAGAGAAAAGAAGTCAATAGGCTTGTGAGGTCAGTGGCATTGGGAGGAGGAGGAATGAATGCCTGGTTATTAGGCCTAGGTTCAGAGATGGGATAAGGGTCTTGAGGTTGAGATGTGAATACTCGAGGTTGAGGTTCTTGTGGCAGGGCCTGAGTTTGTGTGGGTGCAGTATCTCCTTTGAATATCTGAGCATAGGACACTCTTGTATTTACAGTTCTAGAGGGTTGTCTTGGTGGCCTGGATGGCCGTTCTTCTCTTGGAGCTGAATAAATTCTTGCTTTTAGTTCCTTATATGTTTGGCAACCCTTGTAGTTCGCTGGGTGCCCTTGATGGCATAAAGCGCATACAGCTGGTGTTCTTCTGGACTTCTGGCAGTCCTCTGTTTTATGTTTATCACCGCACCGGACACATCTAGGAATGTGGTGACAATAGCGTTTCGTATGACCATAAGCCTGGCAGTTATGGCATTGTACAATGTCGCGCTTAGTGTAGGGCTTTTCTACAACAACGCTAGTGTAGTAAAGGCGTGTGACCTTGTAGATGTCTTCGACCTGGGGCGTTCGGTCAAGGTCAACGAAGAATAGTGGGAGCGGTATTTTATTTTTTGAGCCAGGCTGTTCTCTATCTTCCTTGAATATATTCACTATTTGGCGAACACGGAACCCCATCTCAGTTAGTTCTTCTTTAATGGCATCCAGCGGTGTTGATGGGTGTAATCTCCTGATCACCACCCTGAGCGCTCTCTCTTGGCGCAGTTGATATGTGTGATAATCCGCCTTAGTGTCAGATAAATACTTGACAATTTTTCTGTACGTATCTGGGGTGTCAGGCATTAATTTCGTGTCATTAATGCGGCTTTGGCATAAGTATTTACCTGAGCCCACTATATTATTTAATTGTAGACACATTAATTGAAAATTTTTAATGTTTCTAACGAATATTGGTGGGGGTTTAGGTTCACTAGGGATGGGTACTGCTTCCATTTGTTCATTCTGTGTGTTTGACAACACTTGGAATGGATTAGCTGTAAAAAAGGGCGATTCTTCTAACGTACCTTGTATTGATATAGCTTGTGTTGACATATTTTGTGATGATGTGCCAGGTTGATTTTCGACTTCGTCAACTGAGCTCTCTGGTGTAGCTGGTGGGGTATTTTTTTTAGAGCGTCTAGCCCTTTTCTTGATTGGTGAACTCTTTGTGGTATCTAGACTCCTAGATCTTAAAGTTCGATTGCTACCTTTGCTCGACATTACCATGTGAAAATATCGCATCTCATGTTAATTAATTAGAGGTAAATGTAATAGTTTGTAAAAAAAAGTCTTTTATCAATTACGTATATATTACGCAAATTTGTGGAATTCTAAGAAACGTAGATGTGCTTCCGCCGAAGGGCAGCAGCCCACTGGTCGGATTAGCGAATGTATATGGCCGGCTTGTTATCTATCACTATCCTCAGGTCTATTTACATTGTTCACAATGCCGTTATAAATAAGTGATTACTCACCTTATTTATGTCCAGTTTCAACTTAATTGTTAACTTAACAGTTCACACTACTTTTTCACAAATAACATGAATTATTTCACTGATAATAAAGTCACTTTATAAGAGACGAAATAAAGAGTGTATGTGTAGGGTTAACGCATGCGCAGAACTCTTTAACACTTGAGTGACTTCATATCGAAGTATTTTTAGAAAGCGGAGAAAAGTCAATTCTTTTTTTTATAGGTTCAACTCAAACTGTTTCCTATGATTTTATTTATGGATGTTCAAGTTTAATAATAAAAAAAAATCATTAGAATTGGTTTTTATTTGAAGCTACATCATGAAAATGGATTTTTTCTTTTTTTTTTTTTAATGATGTTTACAACTGTATTGAAGAAATACGTTTAGTAAATTTGAACATACGGGTATCATGATGTGAAAACTTTTGTTGAGAAACTACCCAATGGTAGCACTCTATCTGATCTATCTATGGTAGGGCTAGATCTGAAATATAAGAAACATTAAGGTCATTATGGATGGTTTTATTTGTAACAAAGTATGCATTGAGGATTTTACGAAGGATTTTGGATTGTAAGGATTGGATACGAGAGGAATTCGATTTAGTGGAGCCCCATAGCTCACTCAAATTTTTAAAAATGAAATACGTCCATATTTCATATTAAGCTATTCAATTGATGTATTCATCAATTGTTAAAAGTAATAATGCTCTTCAATTATCAGCTATACTTACTAACTAATAACGGCAAGACACAGGCCCTTTATACAATCAATGGATACCCTACACCCTGATTACTTTGCTACAGTTCACTAAAATACAAAGTTTTGGACACTGGCCCTTTTTATTCCAAGGTACATATTTAATTCGATAGTCAAAACATTAAATACAAACAACAATTTTTTTATTAGATAGGAAATATTAATTAAATATGTGATCAGTTCTTTGCAAAAAGTCATTAAGTGAGCTTTACTAACCTTAAATCACAAAAACTTTTATGAACGTTTGTGAAATCCGAATATTTTGCCCTTGTTATAACTATATTTGATGTATAGAACAGTAGGTGTAATGTGTTTTTGTATAAAAATATAAGGTCGAACTTCACAAAAACGTTCTTTAAAGTTCAGATCCATCAAAAGTGTACTCACTGACTTTTTTTCAACAAAACGACGATATATTCTCCAATAAAAATATTGTGTATAAATTGTTAATTCGTTATTCACAAATAATAAATAAACAAAACAATACTTTTAACTCATATTTTTGAGAAAACAATAATGAATAATCAGTTTATTAATTTATTAATTAATAAACACTCACACATAACTAACGAAATAATTTCCAAAATTTTAATTTTCTTCTTTATTTTCAGGTAATTACCACCATCTTACTGACTGCTCTATATGAATTTTCATCCTCTTAGAAGTAAGTTTTAATTCTATCATATTCTCTTAATTTTTATAACTTATACAAAATTTTATTTTAGTTCCAATTCATCTTTGGGTTAATTATGACTCAATGAACTCAGGTAAGTTAGATAATACACGGTCCCTTTCAGCTAGAGATTTTCTTTTTTCAGCATTTATTTCGTAAAATCAATTTTGTCAAAGTTCTCATTCTGTATGTGTCGGCATATACATATTAACTCGTAACACAATATTATGTTTTCTCTCATATATTTGCCTTTCAAATTATGGATGTTCGTTTATTGAAAAAATTATCAAAATATTTTGTCCATTGACTAAATCAACAAATAAAAATAAATGCACTACATAATAGTAAATAAATAAAAAAAAACATAATTACGAAATATCTTTGAGAAAGTTTATTCTTGCTACACACCATTTTACATCCAATAAAATGTAATCATTATGAAATATTCTCAAACTAACAAAGTCATCACTTATCATGAATTTAGAGGATTTAATAAAGACGGCAGACAAATTAGAGTAAAACTTATTATGTTTACAAAAAAAATCTGTTTTATATTTAGTGTTAAAAAAAGTAACCAATGTACATAATTAATATTTTGAATACTTGCTTAATAATTAACTGAACAATATTCCAGTTAAAATGCATAACTCTGCCAATTAAACTACTTCTAATTAATAATTAATAACAACTTATCGACTGACCTAAAGCTAACAAACTTGTGAACTAATTTTATGTACATAGAGACCAAACTATTATTAACGAACGTAAACAGAAGTTTATAACGAGGTGTAGTAAGGGTCCGATTTAAATTCAGCTACCAACGAGTCTTTTGTAGTATTTTCTCCATCTTGAGATATCTCAATTTATATTGCTTTATTATTTTTAAATAAAAATTTCTCTTCTCCATTTATAAATATGTATGAAAATATCTGGTGTTTGGGAATCAATATGCCTAAATCTAAAAAAAAATATACATCAAATCTTCAAGATCTTTGGCAAGTTTTCTCAGGCTTTTGATCCACTTAGATCTGAGTGATTGTAATACTGACGCAGCATAAGTTAGGAACACTATATTTTTTTTAGTCTTTAGGAATCTTTAATATACTTCTCAGTTTAGATGAGTCAAAGAGAGCTTCTTGCACTGGCCGATAATTCGAAGAAGTGATGGCCGTTGGAACAGCCTTTTCAATAATGTTCCCCGCAGGAAATTGTAAATGGATATCTGCCCCTCCGTTAGTAATTGCATTTGAGGCCGAGCCGTCTACATATAGTCGAGTCCAAGAGACTTTCGGGTACTTGGTACTTATATGTTGAAGTGAAAAAGATTTCAAGAGTTCCTAGGGTATATTCTCTTTGCTTTTGATACAAGGAATGGACAGAACAATTTTATGTAGCAAATTTTATTCTTTACGGTAAAAAATACTTAAGATTTCACCGCATCCTTATTTAGTAATTATCTTTTTGGTTCTTTTTTAAGTAGTATTGGTTTGTTACGCGGACTAAAGTATTGATTAGAACCAACTAAGTATCTCACCATCCAAGCTTTCTCTGAATTCAAAATGTAACTCAACTTGGAGGCTTGTTGAGGCCTTTATCGAGACATCTTCAAATTGTTAGTTTTATTATATCATTTTCTCAATATTTAAAATACTACTATATTATATAAAGCCTCTCAAATTTTTGGATCCATTCATTTTTATTCCAACGAAGGTTTTCATTTTCATTCCAGTTCCCCCTCTTATAATAGAGCCTGGTGTTTCCACATCTTTCCATAACTCCTTCCCCTTAGGATGGCCATTAAAAACGCCGGCCACAGGAACCGCCAGGACCCCAGAGGGCTATATTTCCATATATATTATTCTATCGCCGGTTTTATTGCCCCTCAGACGAACCATATCGTCCGGAAGATGCCCTCTGGGCTATGCAACCATCTTTTATCCTGCCCGGCACCCCGTGGCTTCCGTATACAGAACGGCCCACCCGTCCCTGGCCGAATAACAGAGGCTGGCGAGAGAAAGAGATGGGGCAGAAAAAAAAAGAGGGCTAAGTGTATTCAATGCTGCCTTGTATTTACCCTGAAAAAAAGAAAAATATTCGCTGAATGTGCCTCCGTTTTAAAATATACAAGGGACCCCCCTCCCTATCTCCCCCTGGATTCCTTTGCGGCCGCCCTCCCTGCCCCCTTTCATTCCTCCACAGTTGCTCTGATTGGTAAACATTTTCATTTCCAGTTACTTGAACCGTTCACATTTTTATACAGTGATCCCGCGATTCTTTTTTATTTTACCTTTATTTAAAAAAACGTTAAACTCGAATTATTCAAACGAAAACATGAAAGCAATCATACTGTAAATAAATCCCCTTTCATTTACAGAAGAGTGGGTACGCCACTGAGGTCTTATCTTTGTGTGCCTTGAGCACATCTAGCCTATATAAAATGGTTCTCCTCGAGGTGAGGTGTGGATAACCTAGGTGATTAAACATCAGTGCTGACCATACAACTCTGTGTAAACGATCCAAAAACACTGTTTTCTAGGTGTCGAAAGAAACAGTTAGCTCTTATAATTAAAAGTAACAACTTAACTTTTACCTATATATGTAGATGTATAAAAGCTTTTTGGAACTTTTGCTCTTATTGATATGTGACATTTTAAAACAGTTATTTTCTTAACTTCTATTTCCAAACTATTATATATTAACAAACGTTTTTATATATCGTAAGATGGGATAACTTTGGGACTGGGTGGGTCGTTTTGTAACAGCGGGTAAAATTTAATTTGTGATGATTCTGTGGTGGATACAAAGTGTTAGTTCAGTATACAAAAACGTGCTTTGTGTAGGCATAAATTGAAGTTACTAATATTGCTAGCACAAGCTTACATAGATGAAAATGGATGTTATGGCTTAGCTGTAGTTTCTTCATGGTGCTGGGTGTTGCCGATATCTCGAGCTTTCTCTCTCATCTCCAAGGAACCCTCTCTACCTTTTCTCACATACCCCATAACATGAGGAGGAGATTAAAAAGGCGTTGGATGAGAGATCTCCTTCCTTAAACAACCTAAGTAATTGGATCGAGTTAGGGAAGAGATACTGCTGAGTATTTTCCTTCCCCGAGCCTGTCAGGTCATTATTTCATGTATCGCCATCACATTTGCTGATTGTCAACAATTAGTTGACAGGCGCAAATACGTTTTTACAGACAAAAAAATCCTTGTTGAGAGGGTTTAAAACGTTATTAAGCACGTACATAGACCAACATTTTTGCGGGGTTATTCCAAGGAATTTAAAAATATTCGAAACACATTCGCTCCCAGTGGTTGTGTTTTTAACAGCTCTGACTAGTTGATGTACCCTTTTTGAATAAATCACTTGATGGAGTGAAAGAGGACTAAAGCTCCATTAAAAGTTTTCACCTGCTAAAAGGCGACAAAAGGTTTTGAAACGTTGCCCCAAGGGCTGGGAATTAGAAGGACAGGGTAAAATACATTAGGGACACCCTGATTAAATCGTTATCCAGTTAGCTGTGGAGGGAGTTGGGAGAGAGGGAAAGGAGTGTGGGATCTAGGGCTTTAGTGCTTCTCTCTTCTATTAGTGGTATAATCTCATAGTTGTTATCCATTCGATGCTCGTTGCATACTACGATAGTTGAATAGTCCAAAAATAGTACAAGTTTCGGAAAGTAATTTATAAACGCTTTGTAGATATTTGTATTTATGATTGAACCAGTTTTACGTTAATATCGCACTATTTATCGATTTTTGACAATTAAGTGACTCCTATGGTCTTATTGATAGATATATACAACTTTACTAAAATGAAATGAAAATATATTTTATTATTCTGGGACTGTCGTAACTTTAGGAAAAATTACAAGTATATATTGCATGTCTGTGTGGTCGTAATTAAATTATACATTTACAATAAGAGTTGACTAAAAATAAAAATACAGATGAAGAGAGAGAAAGACAAGTAAATTGTAAATATACATAAGACCGACATAGGAAACTAAAATAACCTAAATGGATTGAATTAGTCTCTGGATGTGGGGGGGGGGGGTACTTAGATATTTCTCTTAGGTATATTTCGTCATCAGTCGGATTAGTGTATAAAGAGGAGTGTGAATTAGTGTTTAAAAAGGAGAGGTTTGAATGAGGAAACTCATTGTGCGTGTTGAATATCAGCAGGGATGGAATTCCAGAGGGAGCGATGCGGTTTGAATTGCAAAGGATTTGTCAAACGCAGGTCGGTGAGGAGGAGGATAGAGGTCGGAAGCACGAGATCTAGTGGAACGGGATTGGATGGATGCTTAATAGTAAGGTAAATGTGACTAATAAATATAAGAATATTGTCTAGAAAAAATTCAAATTACTTTTTTACAATGGCATATATTAACTCATCCTGACATAGCATAGAATAAGAAGTAAAAAAGTATATAAGTAGCGAAGAGTAGTGACCATTGCATGGTTTATAAAGGAATTTAACGTAGTTTCTAAAGACGTCCTCTCCAGCTGCTAAAATACTCAAGTTAAGAATTTATTCTCATTTTTTTTTAGTAAAAGCGTAGATTGGAAAATAATTGCCATTTAATAAATTGTGTTTTTAGAGTTTCACAAATAAGCTTAATTGAACGGTGGGATTGGTTTCCGTTTATTAGTAAGGAAGAAGGGTCATTTGCAAAATTTTAACGCAAGAAGGCATGGCGTCCATCGTTTTTATTATACTTAAAGTAGGTTTTTATTTGTTTTATTTATTTATAAAACAATATATATATATTTTTTTTGTTCAGTCGAACAATTGCTAAATATCAAAAATACGAACAAAGATATAAGCTTTATGTGTATATGTGGGATATTACAATTCGCAGTAAGCCTCCTTATAAAGAAAACTCGAAAATCATAAAGATAAAAATTTAGCTATTCTTTGAGCTGTTTAGAAAGAGGTGCTCGAGTTCGTCATAAACATAGCACCATCATCTGGTAATAAGATTAACTGAGGTATATTTAAGAATTCTATTTCAAAAACAAGAAACTTTAACTACATCTATCCTTTGCCACATCTATCCTATATCTATAAAATATATTTATTTTTTGGGGCATCATTGTATTTATTACTTCTCTTTGGGCATTTTTCTCGTCATTTTAATAATCTGAGTATTTTTATATTTTGAATGAGAAAAACATTTTTTCGTTAAAACTCAAGCCCATAACCCTCCATCTGACTGCCCCTTAGTCTGTTAAGAATAATAAACCACATTTCTTCTTTTAACTTTTTGAAATGTCCTCCTGTTGTATTAAGAAGTTAAAATTTATCTCACCCCTGCGATGAAGATATCCATACTTTATTTTATCCTTTTGATGGAGTATAATTAGAGACAACAAAGATGCATTTCATAATTTATCATTAACAGAAGACAGAAAGACTGTATAAATATTAATACAAAGTAAGTTGGAAGAGGAACTCTGTGGCTTTTCCTGATTTGCATGGCAATTAATTTCGGATTCAGCCGACAGTCGGCAAGCCTTGAGGATGAATGCTCAACTTCACTCATCCTTTCTTCTTTCTGAGTAAACAGGGCTCCCTTCCAATTGTTTTATATCATTGAAGCTTTTATATGGCTAAACAATCTTAGGTGTTTTGAAGGAGTAGGTAGGGAAGTTTTATCTCGAGATACAACCTGTTATAATCGTATAACTTTTATTAATATTTCAAAATTCGTTTCACCCAACAAAGTCGTTCGTGCTGTAATGATCATAATAATTACCTGCATTTTGTTTTTTGAATTTTTAGTAATCATTTCTGAAAGCAAGTTTTTTTTTATCTTTGAACCTTCATCCGCACCTGTCCTGAAAGTGAAAATCAACAATTCTTTGTTGTTGGTAATAATGACCTTGTGGGCAAGAGAAAGGATAGTAACCAGCAGCACTTCTTCATAGACTTCATTTCATTTCTTTTAAGCCATTTGCACCTGCGCTATAGCGCACCTTTGATTTATTTGATGAATTTGGCATCAACTGCGAGTTTGCTTGATGAACTTAATTTTGTTATTGTTAGAAATGAAGAATAGGTCCCTTGGCCATTTTCCTTTTAGTCTGCGTCCATCAGGTAACAAGGAGAAAGAAGAAGATTGAGAGTAGAAGAATAAAATGAAGTGTATTTGTCGTGATGAACGATTTTACTGTTGGGATGTTTAAGTCGTTATGTAGAGTGTTATTAGAAATGTACGAAGGTGCGTTAACAACTTTTCGTAGAATTTTTTATTGTATTTTTTTTTATTTTATTAATATGTGTTTGTTTTGCCGAACCTCAAAGTTCTGCTCCGTATGTCCAAATTGGTCTCAGTATGGTGTTGTAGATCAGTCGCTTGTTAAGTAAGTTAAGTGAGGATCTGTAGTCCAGAAGATGCGAGAGTTGGTTATATCGTCTAGTCAGTTCTTGTCTTTTTAATTTAGTATGTATGTTCCAGGTAAGTCTTTTATCTAAGTAGAACCCGAGGTACAGTACATCGTTTTTTAAGGCACTGGGTTATTGTCAATCGTTATGGGTGGACATGACGCATTCCTAAGAGAGAAAGTCATGTGGATGGATTTATTTATTTTAATTCTCCATTTCTCGAACCATTTTTGAAGAGCAATTGAAGCGATAGTAGGGTTTTAGTGAGAAGAAAGAATTGCAAATATCTGTCTATTTAATTGAGTAGGTATATGTATATGTTGTATGTGTTGTATATGTAAGTGTATATGTTTCGTATTCGTCTGTTTTTTATTTATTACTTATAATTATTTAGATTTATATAGAGTGTTTTTAAGAAACGAATTGCTCTTAGGTTTTTTTTTCATTTATTTTTGTCATATGTGTCAACGTTTCGTGCAAGTTAGATGATTTTCATACTACCAAATGTTTTTTACATACCTAACACGTTTTTATAACGCACAATAATATTGCATGCTGTTGTCAGACCAACAATAAAACAACAACCTTATCTTATCGAATTTGAACATTTTATTTGCATTTAATAAAATGTATGTCAACTCATCAATCCCCTAAATAGTACCTCCTCTTTTATCGATTAAAATTTAGATTATTTAGGTAAATTGTAAATTTAGTTTAGATGGTTCCAAGAGTCATTGGATCGAGAAGGATTTTGTTTAAAGATTTCGACACGGACATCAAATCAAGAACTACGGAGCTATTTCAGTATTTGCTTTTTAAACATTTAGAACTTACATTTTTTAAGCTGTAATTTTTGCATAAAGCCTCTTAGCTGCAATAGTTGCCATCGGATTTAACTGCATATTTAATTTAAATATGCTGTATAGTCTTATACAGGCTTTAGAGTTACTTAGTGCAAGATTGATGTTTTAACACGTGATGAAAGCTTTTTTTTTTATGCATTTGTTGATATTTACAATTGTATGCATACATAATAAGTGCGTATACAATCTGCTAAAACATAATATAAAAATAAACTACCCATTGGTAGCGCTGGATGAAAGTTAAGTACACACACTGGGTTTGAATCGTTTCTTGTCAAGTTAGCGACAGTTAGGTCCCAATCTCCACCTTCATTGTATGATAAAATATCTTAAAATACAAATTTAATTTTTTGAACAAGTTAGAGACTTTATCTAACCTCCTGTGCGATCAATATATGGATAGAAAAAAAGTAGAGAAGGCCATAGAAAATACATTTCTTTGCCCCGAGGGTGGTTTAGGCAGCAGGGATTATCCTCCTCAGGCCCGGTGAAAAACAAGAATAAGCGTTTATTTTTCTGAGGTGAGGGAAAACAGGCTGGGAAAACTACTCTGTAGCTCTCCCCGAGGCGATATATTTTCTTATGGCCACGGTCACGCCTCCAGACTAAGATAACATGTCAAAACTCTTCATTTGGATTCGTAGTGCAATCCACTGGAGCTTGTTTGGTCAACGGATTGACCCTTTCTGATTTCCAAATTAATAAAAATAAGAATATTATCGCTGCAAGATTATGTTATAAACAGAAGGTAAACAATTTCAATTACATTCTCAATTAATCGCCGAATATAATATACTGCCTGTCTTATTTATTAAGAAAAATGTCAAAACAAACTCACCCACATTACAAATATATATAATTACAAAATTATTCCTTCATTCAATTTCCAATACAAATTTCCAGAAATGCCTATATATAGAAGCTATATATTATTATAGCTCAAAATCCGTTCATAATGTTGTTAATCATTTCAGTATTGAAAGAAATAAACTATTATGTAAAAAAAAAAAGAAAATTTTGTACTCTATTTCCAATACATTGTGACAGAATGTTATATCACTCAACAAAAAATTAATAATAGCATCATTATAATTTTAATTATATTTTATTCTTTTGTATCATTATATGTAATGTTCAGCTGATGAGTGAAAATATCTTGAGACTAAATTATAGTTTATAATCCACCCCGAAATCATTTAAGGTTTATTTTGTCCAGTAAAATAGCGGAAAAAATACTTGTAAAGGATTGAAAATAAACACATACATTTTGATTTTTTCCTTCTTTTTTAGTAAACTTAAGACTAACTTTACTAATTTAAAATGCCGCTGGGTACAGTTCCCCCTCACGCCTTACATGCCATTATATTTTTGAATCGATCATCTCATTCACTAGTTGTCATTCTCGTTACGCAGGTGCGCATAAAAAAAAAATTAAAGTTAAAAAAAAGTTAAGCCTGGATGTGCCCATGATGGCTAATACAGTTGAAAATAAATTATTATTTTATATATCCAAAATTCCAACTATTATATAATATTGAACTACGCATATATACACCTTATATATCCGAAAGTATCCAACCCGGCATCTACCTAACACTTAGGCGCAAAGAGTAGATTTGACCCGCACAACTGTTCGGTCGTGTTGGTTAAACAAAAATTAATAAGGCGATGCATGAACTTATATTATAATTTTATTATTATTATTATTAATTGTATATTTTCATGCCCTTTTGCTTTTTCAGTGTTATTAATTTATATTATTAATGACATTATTTTTTTAAGTTAATAATAAAATAATTAGAACAATGATAGTATTATTGTATATTACGTTATTAATACCTGTATCTCAGGTTTTGAATTATTTGTTTATAAAATCTTTTTTTTTTAATGTATAGGTTTTTTTTCGGTTTTTTTTTTGTATTCTTATTTTGTTATTACTATTCTTTTTTTCTTTATGCTTTTATTTCTCCTCCTTGATATCATATTTGCTGAATACCGAGGTAGATGGTAAATTTATTGTAAGCCAAGAATATGTACATTATAATAAATAAATGTATAGGTACAGTAAAGATGGTCTGAGAATAACTTATAAAATTAATTGTTCACGATTAATATTAATATTAATTGACATAAAATATTAATATTAATACTAAATAAAGTTATAAATCAAATCACAATTACAGCATTAATCAGCTGAAAATTTTTTAAAAATATTTGCTTAAAATTGAAAGCTTTTGTTATTAGGATTTTATTAATATTTTTATTTTATTGAATTTGAATAAATAAATTATTGGAATATTTTGTACTTTATGTGAATATTATCGCTTTAAACTTATAATTTCGACTTAACAAAATAACTAAGTCAACAAAATAATTAATGGAAACACATTTTAAGACAGGCAAATGAAAGTTCAGATAGATCTATTAATGTTCTAAAAGTCTGTTTAATATCAAATATTAACTTCTGCTATTTTTTAAGGTGTTCAATACAAATATTGTATTCAAATATACTTCAACTTTGCCAACAGGACAAATTAAAAAGATGATTTCTACTTTGCCTTCCACTTCTATGTGTAATATACCCAAGTATTTCATATTAGTTATTGATCAAACTTAGATGATTTTGCCCAAAAATATTGAGCTATATTATAAGTGAAATAAACAGATATAAAAAATTTGTTAAAATTAGTTTTCTTATTTGACCTCGGGGCAAAGTGGGGAGCGAAATTAAATATAATAAATGAAAGTCAATAATATAAAAGAAATCATCATTTTAAATATTATTCATTATAATGTATTACAAAAATTATTCACATATTTTCCTTTGGAATTCCATCCCTTCTGACGACACGCACAATCAGTTTCCTCTTTCAAACCTCTCCTCTTTAAACAATTACTCCTTTATTAATCCAACTTATTACGCAATATACCTAACAGAACTATCTAAGTACCCCCAGAGACTACCTTAATTTATTTAGGTTATTTTAGTTTCTTATATACATGTTCAATTTTCTTGTCTTTTTCTCTTTCTTCTTCTTTATTCTTATTTTTAATTAACTCTTGTTGTAAATATATAATTTATTTATGGCCACAGAGACATGCAATCTGTACTTATAATTTGTTCTAAAGGAGCAACAGTTCCAGAATAATAAAACATACTTCCATTCATTCATTTTTTACAAGTACATTTTATTGTTATTAATCTATCATGGTTATTAAGAAATTATTTCTTTTGAATAATAGTGAGTATGGAACAGTTTAATCGAAACTCGTCTATCTAGCGATGCCGGCCAACAGGCTTCTGAATCAGTTATTAAATCAGTTATAGCCTTTAGTATATATATATATATATATATATATATATATATATATTATATATATATATATATATATATATATATATATATATATATATATATAGCACTGACAAATAAAATTTATCTCTCTCTTGTTTGCTTTGAAAGCCCGATAAATCAATATTTCGCGTTAATTATTAAGCATACAGGCACTTCAATAACTAAGGTAGCAGTCAAACTCTCTTCAAAGCGGTCCGCTAAATGCGTCATTAACCCCCTATAGAAAGTATTTTAATTTCCTGAGCATTGGCCCCGGAACAGGAGGGGTGGCTATAGAAACCCTGCCCTCCCTCTCCCCCCCCCCCCACGAGCCCTCAACTTTATATATATATTTTTTCTTCTAAACCGAGGATCATCAATCTTACAGGGGCCAGGGGTTCAGCCGGGGTCGGATGAATTTTTTATTCAAATAGCGAATCAAATATTCACCGCTATGCCCATTTTTCATGGAGCTCGTGAAAGAGAGTCGACAAAACTGTCCTGCCCGATCTACGTTCTTGTTGTACTTACATCTTCCACTTTGTTGCCTGTCTTTCCTAACACCGAAGGATTCATCTTGATCACTACCTTTTAGTTTGATCTTGTACAAACACTCCGTTTGTTTACAACGTTATGTAAGTTTTTATTGAAAAATTCATTGGCATATTTCTTATTTTTTAACAAAATAATATTTTTTAGTAAAAATATTGAGGTATATAATAAGTGAAATAAACGGAAAGGTGAAAAAGATTTATTAAAACTATAGTTTTTTTTTATTTGACCTTTGGTTGGAGGTAAAAAATAAAGGAATATCAGTTGTCTTGGTATGGGTACCAGCTCATTGCGGAATTTTAGAGAATGAAAAAGCTGACAATGCAGCACATTTAGTAAGAAGTGGAGGAGAAGAAGAGGAAGTAACTATATTGAAATATGTCATTTTAGAAGACTGGGTATACGAAACAAAGAAAAAACATCTGGCAGAGTGGGAATCAAAGAGTGGAGAATCAAAGAGTGTAAGCCTAAAGAAGTGAAACCTAATCTCGATAAATGGCTCAATAGCACCAGAAGTTCCAGACGTGATGAAATTATACTGTGCCGCCTTAGGATTGGGCACTGTTAGGCACTTTTTTTTTTTTTTTTGTTCTTCCATACCTCGCCTTTTAGGCTATACGGGATTTTCCCGGGTCGGGGGGTGAGGGCGGGGAATTTAAAATCCCCTCCGGCACCGGGATACAAACTAGTAATCTTTTAAAATCTTATTAATATTTTAAATCTTCTCAATCTGTAATCCAGTTGCCAAGCAACTCGTGGTGCTGTGCACACGCTTTAGCCCATTC
The DNA here is from genome assembly GCA_928085145.1 of Nezara viridula. Classification (NCBI taxonomy): domain Eukaryota; kingdom Metazoa; phylum Arthropoda; class Insecta; order Hemiptera; family Pentatomidae; genus Nezara; species Nezara viridula. The sequence goes on along the minus strand of OV725080.1, from coordinate 96,888,433 downwards.
GACCACCCCGCCCCCAAAATATAGTTAGTTCACCCATAGCTATCTTTTAAGAGGTCTAGAAGCTCCTACTTGCGACAAATGCAATAATACACCTCAAACTGTGAAATACCTTCTGGTAGAATGTCCCCAATCCGAAAGCCACAGAAAAAAAAATAGATCTAGAAAAAACACTAAAAGAAATTCTACAAGATAATGAAGATCGAGTCTCTATCGTGTTTAAATGTTTAAAGATTGCAAATTACTATAATAGAATATAAATTATAGAAAACGCCAATGAATCTTTAGGGTAGAGGCGAGAAAAGAGAAAAAAAAAATTTATATATTTCTTACAAATACTTTTTATTATTCAATCGTGGTTAGCCAAAATAAATGGGATACAATATTTGATTGAATATTAAAGTTATTGTTGTACCACTCCCTTTCCTATAAATGGCTGGATTATTTTACTATGAACTCCTTAACAAAAACTACCCATATGTTTCTTTTTTCCCAAATACCAATTCGCACTTTTCAGGAGTCTCTTAAAAATCATATGAATGTATGATTTAAAAATAGTACATACAAACAGATTAAAACTATGCCGTTATCAGATGAGTATTATGTCGTGTTGACTTTAATCAATTTTAACTCTATATATTCCCAAATAACAAAACTATAACAAACTTTAAATGTATTATCCTCCAAAATTAAGGATGTCCCAAAAATTTCAATGAAAAAATCATTTTTTTTATGAGGATAATATGAAAAAGGGTTAAACTATCATTTCTATTATTTATTTATTTATTAGACTTTTAAGGCGTATTAAAAGGCATTTAAATTTTTCAATCTTTATTGAATTTCCAAAGATTTTGCGTGTTGGTAACAAGATGGTTCATATCTATTTCCGTCTTCTTCTTTCGTTAGAGTGTACTTTTTTCCTTGACAAGATCATACCCCCAAAAAAGCTTTTCATGTATATTTTATCTCCAATGGCAAACCGCAGACCTTAAAACACAGGTAATTATGTAACTGATATGAACAGTAAAGACGATAAAGCTCTAAACTAAACCTACTTGAGAGACCTTTAATTTATCCTTTTTATAAGAATTATAAAATTCTTATAGTTTCACATAGGAATCTCAGCCATTCCTTCTTTCAAACATAATATAACAGATTCGTATCGAAATAATCCTATAGTAAAAAATAAATAAAAGCAATTCGAAATAATTAATAAAATAATTAAACGTAAATTATATTTAATTAAGCATTATTCATCTAAAATTCTATTGGAAAACATAATAAATTATATAGCATTCACTAATTAATTTTTTAAATACAAGTAATAAATTAAATTAAAGTAGTTCGATAGCAATAAAATAAGCTAGGACGTGTAATTAAAGTGCGGAGTGGGTTTATCGCACTGGGTTATGAGACACATAAAGATCTGTGTGCAGGGCGTCCCACACTAGCTGTGTTCATACTCGTACTGAAGCTCTGTCGTAGAAATTATTCCCCTTTTTATTAATTCACATTTTATGTTTGTGTATATTTCGTTTTACTGGAGGTCCAGATGTTACTCTTTTTTCTGCCTATTCTGTAATAAGGTCAGTTTACGACTGTTTTTACTCATCTCTTATTAATGCAAACAATATTTTTGTCCTAATAGTTGTTAAACTGCTCCTTTTAAAAACTGTTCTTTATTAATTGTACAAAGACAATAAGTGCTTTGGTCGTTATTATTCTAGTATATGTAGAATGAATAGGAAATTATAAAATCTACAAATTATATTTTATATGACAAAATAAATTATTCTAGTGCTATGTTATTTCCCATGGGTGAGATAATAAGTTCTATGAATAACTCGTAAAATAATAAATGGTGAATATTCAATTATTAATCATAGTTTATTTTCAGAACACATAACAAAATTACAAAAATAAAAAACAGACGGTACTTGTTTCAGACTAGATGATAGGAAACCATAAAATTCAGTTAAACAAAAAAAAAGTATTTTTTGGGTTTAACAAATTTGAAATTATATAAACTTTATTTACTGCATATTTATGTTACAATTATATTTATTCTAAGTTATAAAATAATTAACACGTCCAAATACATAAGGACAATTACATGTCTATAAAAAGGTTATTTATAAATTTCTTTCGCATTTATAACAACGGACAATAATAGTGTCAAATCACCACTGTATGTGGTTACATATTTTTTTTCACGTTCGATTATTTTAAAAAACACGCTTATCATTCATTGTTCAAAAAAAAACATACAAAATACTAATTACTTACTTCCTAATTTTGTCATAGCCCTGTAGTACTGAAATTGAGGATTTTTTTTTTTTCAAAGGACTCTAAATTCAGAAAAGCATATTACCGAGAAAGCGTATGATGCCTAATTCTATTTGAATTTGAAGAAAAATAAATTGATTAATTTAAGTCACCTCATCAATCTATTTTTAGGATATCTCTGGTGTTGAACCTCACTCCTTTTCTTAACAATAGTGGATCTAGGATTTTTTTTGGGGGGGAGGGCTTCAACCCGGAAGCTTTTTTTAAATATATTTAACGGTAATTATTTTGGAAGAAAAATAAAGAAACTAAATACCTATATGAAATGGTTCTTGAAGTAGTTTTAAATGTAATTCCACGAACAATAATACTTTTACAGATAATTTCTTAATATGTTTTTCATGAAACATGGCTATATTTTACCACATTTTGGGCGACTTCGGCCCGAAAGTGCCTCCTCCTCCGCATATCCGCCTGTGCTCGTTAGAGAATTAGTATTTTAAGCCAAACTGGAATAAAAGATCATTTTTTTTTCCTTTAGTCCCAGGGCAACTCTGAGCTTTGAGAGCCCTTTTCTCCTGTTAAAAGAGTGATGTTTTCAAAGCCTGGAAGTTTTTTTGTTGTTTTTTACCATCTCAATCTTTAGTGTATTATTTTTTTCAATAAACGTCGATTTTGATCACACTCTATACCTGAGTAAATTTTGATAGTAATTTTATTAAAATATTTTATATAGATTGACACTCTTCTATGCTTTTGTACTCGTGTAAAAACAGCTGAATCCTCAGTTTTTAGGAAACCCACAAGTCTAGGGAGTGAGGTTTCAACATAGAGTGTGAAATCTTTCAAAATTGAAAATATTAGAATGATACGACTGTCATTATGCATCCATTATTGCGAGATTTAGGGAAATATTGAAGCGTCTATTTTTTCGTGAGGTGTGCCATGGTCTGCTACATAAAATTTTAATGAGTTATTTTTGAAATTTCAACATATCTAATTTTATTAATAATAATAATAATAATAATTTACTAGTACATATAAACAATTAACTTTCCGTAGGGCTAAAAAAAAATCATCTCCCAAAATAGTTTTAAACTTTGAGTTACCTATAGCATCTGATAAGTAAGCTATCGATCTATTCTCACATTAGTAACTGACTTAGAAAATTATAAAAATTGCTAAGAAGAGGAAAATAGGATATTTTTATGTATTTTTTACGAAAAATTTAAGCTCAAATGTCATTGTATTATTTAATTTAAACCCATATATCAAATCCTATAGTGGGTTATTCGATGCGATTATCCAAAACAAAGAAAATAATAATAACAATTATTATTATAATTCAAAATAAAGAAAATGTTTTGAAAAAATAAATCGTCAGCCTCTCATTCTGTTCTTTCCCGACGAAACCACGGAACTATGAAAAATTTATGGAAATAGACCCGTTATTCTTATTGGACTGAATGAACCTTACCCTTATATCAATGTTAATTTTTTTTATAAATATAATTTTATTAAATTATAAATAAGTATTAGTTATTTATGGACATCGCTTTTCCTAAGTAACATTACTATTGGTTTGTCCAGAAAATAATGCAGGACTTTTTCTTTTATATACCTCTCTATATAACAAACTTACGTTTACTGAATTATTCCTTTTATGAATGTTAACTCTTATTAATCCTTTTCCAACCGATAATGTTTGTTTACCTCTGTAGCATTTTGCTGCTTAGAAATAATTCAGTCTTTACTAAAATGTCAACGAGTGATTTTCGTATAATTTAGTTTTACGAGTTTAAACTCGGCCGGAACGGGGCCGGGGCGGCCAGAAACATCAATCACGTCTGGGGCGAGAGCGGCGTTAATGAGTGCACTGTTCAACGTTGGTTCAAAAAATTTCGGGAGTGAGACTTCAGACTTGAAGACAAAGAAGATCGCGGAAGGACTTCCTCTCTTGATGACGATGTTCTGCGGGCGTTGGTGGAAGAAAACCCCAGAAAAACTGATCGAGAACTTGCAGAAAACTTAAACTTAACAAATCGATCGTCGATGACCACCTCAAGGCGATTGGAAAGGTGAAAAATCTTGACAGTTGGGTTCCTCACAAATTAAACGAACGCCAAAAAAACAAACAGCGTTATGCAGTGTTTACTACACTTCTTTTCCGAAATAAAAACGATTCTTTTCTGTCCAGAATTATTATTTGTGATGAAAAGTGGATACTTTCTGATAATAGTAGACGTTCTGGACAGTGGCTCGACAAAATTCTTTGGGGGCGTTTTGCGCTTTTTGTCAAAAGTGAGTTAGATTGAGCCGGCAGATTTCCGATGTGTAACGGTCGGGCAAAGTCGACTCTAATCGACTTATTGAATTGTTTTTACATATAAATTAAAATATCTCAAAAACTAAAAATCGGACCTGCATATTGTAAGCATTGAATTGTTCAGCGTTTCATCCTCTCTGTAATGGGCTGTTATTCAAAATTGTATGTTAATGCGACGCCATGTTATAGAGGTGAAAAGGGAAAATTTATAACGAGTTTTATTGCAGATGTGGATTTAAATATTCTGTAAGCGAGAGAAATGTTCAGCATTTCATACTCTTTGCAATGAGCTATTATTCAAAATTGTATATTGACGTGATTTAAACACAATTGTAATTGTATATATTGTAAATGTTATTAATTTTTGAATATAGAACAAAAATATTTATATATTGCATATTAATAAATCCCCCTTGTTGATGTTTTCACTTCTTTGATATAGTCTTAAATGCACACCGTACATTCTTTTTAATATAAAAAAATAATTAAATTATTAGTTTCAAATGGTTCTCTTTGTCTCGCCGTTGCCCCTCGCCATCTCTATTTTTGCAAATAATCACAATACCAAATATATAACAGCCCCCAAGGACGAAAAATCGTATTCTTAAAATTTCTTTAAATGTATATAGATTCCCAAATGTATGTTTATAAACAATGAGCTTCACTGGTTCCTTAAAAGATGAGTCATGTGTTCTAATGGTAAAGTTCATGCCTGGATGCGTGCACTTTCTTCAAGATAACAAAAGGTTGAGACAGATGCGCTTCAGCTTAGGTGATGAGAAGGGTGTGGAGGCGCATGAAGTCTTGAGAAATACATTTCGTGGAAGGTTGCCACTGGTTGTGTCCCTTCCCACGCTCCTGTCATCCATTTCCTTCAGAACATATCCAGGCTCTTCATGATGCCTTACCTTTTGGTCTGAAAAGACACTGAATTATTTTCAATTATATCAGTTGAGCATGAGTACTTACATATCTTCTGCTTAACTACAGAAAAATGGATGTCCTACAATTGATAAAATTATATAGTTACATACTAGCATGTATATGATGTAAAAAATCCAACTTAAGTTTCAGTATTTTTCATTACGTAGTAATAATACTTATTAATTATTAATTAGGGTTGTTTTGCAATACAAATTTTAATTTTTCTCAAATATAACATTCAGATATTGTATCTTTGTTATCTTCGAACCTATATCCGCTCCTGTCATGATAGTGACAATTAGCAGATTTGTCGTTGTATTACAAATTGGCACTTTAGGCATGAGAAAAAATTGTACACATTAACATCTCTTCCTTAAATCAGGAAAAGAGATCTCTCATCCAACTCCGGTCGTCTTCTGTTAGGCCATTCAGTCATTGCCAGTCGATTATAAGTCTGTTTTTATGTTCATTGTTGTTATGAAGTTATTTATGGAAGCGAAAATGTGTTGGTCGACAATTGGTTGTCATAAGACGGATGTAGGGTGTTGTAATTTATATACTAAGAAGCCTTTGCTATTAGTTTTAAAATTTTTGATTAAGAAGTTTTTAATTTTTGTTAGTGAAATGAAAATATATTTTATTATTCTGGGACTATTGCCCCTTTGGAACAAATTATAAGTACTGAATACTTGTATAAGTGGTCATAAATAGAGTAAATATTTATAATATTGGTTAATTAAAAGTAAAAATATAGGCGGAGAGAGAGAAAAAGACATGAAAAGCGTACACATATATTATACAAACAGAGAAAACTAAAATAACAGAAATATTTTCTGGGATACTTAGATAGCTCTCTTAGGTATATTTCGTAATCAGGAGGATTGAGAAAGGAGTAAGTGTTTAAAGAGGAGAGGTTTGAAAGAGGAAACTGATTGTGCTTGTTGAATATCAGCAGGGATGGAATTCCAGAAGTAGGCGGCTTGAATTGCAAATGATTTGTCAAACGCAGCAATTCGGTGAGGAGAGGAATAGAGGACGGAAGTACGAGATCTAGTGTAACGGGATTGGATGGAGTATTTAAATTGTTTGTTTTTTTGCTGAACCATAAATCTGTTAGACGTATATTGATTCGGGTTTAAGTAATAAGGCATATGTATTTAGTTTATTTTTATTTATGTTGAACAAATCCGATATCTAGGAGTATACTTTGACAAATGTCTAACATGGAATCCTCATACAAGACTGAAACGATAGGAAAACCGCTCGACGTTTTCGGCTACTTCAGCGCTTGCTAGACAAACTAAGCTTCCTATCAATTATAAATAACTCATATACATGTCTATAAAAAGTTCTGTTTGGACTTAAAGAGTTGACCACTAAACCATCGAATTCCACTCGTATCCAATCCTTACGATTCAAAATCCTTCATAAAATCTTCAATGCTACTTACTATGTCACAAATAAAATCCTTCCTAACGACTTTAATGTTCTGCAAGTATTTTCATGTCATTACATTTCTCTGTGTCACATTTACTAAATTTATTTTTGTTTTAATACAGTTCTAGATTTTATGAATAAAATCGAAATAATATATATTTTTGTCTAATTTTCAGTTTTAATGATATGGAAAAAAGGGAGTACAATAATTTCAGGCATTTGTTTAAAGTCATTATTACATTTTAACATGTGAGTCCCAGGTCATCTTTTGTAATATAAGTCCTAACTTACTGTTTCAATAAATTGGTATTCTCCGATATAAATTGGTAAGCACGTGTATCCTCGAAATGTGAATGTTATTTATTTTGATTTGCCATAATTGATTTTATTTTACAAAACGAGTACCACTTTAGTTGATGATTTTGTCAATTCTGGGAGGCTTGTGTGGGATTATGGTACAGTATCAAAATTGCTGTACCGACAGCGTTGATAGCAGTCAATGTTTCGGAGTTACTAGGTGTGTCATTTATTTTTAAATTAAAAAAAAATAACAAAAAACTTTATAAATAACTAACTGTTGGTTTGTTTTCCGCTGTAGCTAGTTCCGCACTCGAAAGAAGTCTATTCTTCCATAGAAGTAGTAGTAGCTGGAGCTCTAGGAAAATCAACACTATTTAGCCATTAACAGAGCAACTCCCAACGACTCGCTAATTACCGGGTCCCCGTTGCAAGACAATGTCCCAGAAGATACCCCACTCGACTCAATGGCTTCATTTACCATCCTAAAGGAGGGACTTCTTTCTAGGGCTTCCTTTTTAAACCCTTGCCTCAGTAATTTTCCGTTATAAATTATTACTGGAGTTTCCTTTGTTTCGCTTCCTTCTCTCGCATCCTTTAAGCACTTCCCGCCACGGGGGGCGTAATGAAAAACTGAGCTTAGCACGACTGTGAAAAGAATCCAGAAGAAAGAAAAAAAAAATATCAGGGCTTTCTAACCGCTTTCCCGACAGGAAACCTCGAGACAATGGTTTCAACTAATTGGTCTGGAGTTTTATTAAATTATTTTACTCCTCCTGGATCGGAAAATCTTTGTCTTCGCGGACCTCTTTCGACACCCCTCTCTTACATATTTTTCGAAAAAATTACATTAATATACTTTTTTTTTCAATAGGCAGTTTAAACTCAGATTCAGTAAAAAAATTTCAGCCTTTCCAAAAAAAAATATATATATATATATAAAAGTTTCAACCATTTAGAAACAAGTACGTCTGTATTATCTTTACATGTCAATCCTATAAAATATCACCGCCATATCTTTAGATTGTCCCCGTAGACCAAACGTCCTTTAAATCAAATCTGAAGCTGAGACAGGGTATCTCCAGTGCTTGGAGGATAGTAAAATATTTTATTCTCAGAATTTTACTGCATAAGTTGTAAAAGTAGTATTAAAATCTTTACGTCCAAAGGAAGTGTTGTACTGGACCATTCTCCTTTATATTTCCTCCAGAATCGTTTTTGCAGATTCCAGAAACCAGGATTGTTTCCTGAAATTGTCTGACCTTATACAATAATTCCACTGGATTTGCTTCGAATATGACCTCTTTGAAATATGAACATTTTTTGTCTTGGTTATAAACTAGATTTTGCTGGTTTCTGAAACTATAATGACCACCCACATTTAGTTTATACTCATCTATTACCAAGAGGCCACTCTCGCAAAGACGTAAGACAAAATATATTCATTAAAGAAATATAGTAAATGAGGTGTTATATATCGTTATATCTTAATTACTAGACGAAGAAGTGATTGATAACAATGTTTAAAATATTCTGTAATCTATTCAGTCTCTCTGAACACTCACTGATGACTTATTCCTCTTCATACTTGTCATTCTCGTGATATCATGATGCCTCTTTGTTCACTATCAGTCAGTCAGTCTTCCGAGTCCCAAGTGGGGCTGGTTTATCTGAATAACATATCTTGCCGCTGGGATTCCTTCATATGTCTACCTAGTGAATTGTTAAATGAGTTCATTACTTAGCATCGGATCTCATTCCATTCAAAGCTCTAGGGCTTTATATATCCAACTCATATATGACCATGAACAAGGTTTAAATTAGTATAGTATGGATCCGTATCTTACTGAATGAGATACTTCAATGAGTAAGGCATCAGGTTTATACTATTCTGGTCCCGTTTTGAATCAGACTCTGGCAGATAATTTATTTATTCTGTTACGTCAGTCGTGGATTGGCCCTGATGTTGAAAAAGTCTTCTGAGGTATACCCTATAAAGTAGGATTAATTGAGAAAATATCGGGCGATTAATCAAGGTCTTGTGCCAAACACTTCATTGTGCAAATTTTGGCCTATAAATAGTATTTTTTTAACAAATTAATGAACCCAAGAACCTTCTTAAGCCTTAAATTTTTATGAGTAATTTAATGTAGCCCGATGGTCTCCGAGATATACTTATCATTGTGATATACTGTCTATTAATGTTAAATACTAAAAATAACTTAATTCTCCTCCTTTAGAATGTAATGACGCTGAATTTGAGATTATTGAGTCATTTAATGCAACTACTGCTCTTTTTTTACAACTATGTAATAAGAGCGGTCGTTTTATAACAGTCCATTAGTAAATTAGTCATCTCTGCTTTATATTACATTTTTCGATATAGCTCTGAGGTTCGAGTTATAGTCATGTCTAATTATAGCTGTTTGAAAAATTATGTCGAATTTTCGATACCTGAATCTCTAACCGTCTTCCTGAAGGTCATGTTGAATACAAAACATCATTGCTGCATTCCTGATATAGAGGCGAACCCTCTATATGATGTAATATTCACACATATGAGCAGTATATTACTCTATATCATAATAACAACAAGCCATTCCATTTTGGCTGGATTTGTGAGAGATATTTACCTCTAGCATTGCTATATCTGTTAATTTACGGAGTAATTACCTTCTAGTTTATCCACGATTACATGAAGGTTCCTTGTTAATTAGAGAATCGTGGATGTTATAATTTGTTTGTATCCATGACTTAGTATAGGGACATATATATGTACATATATATATATATATATATATATATATATATATATATATATATATATATATATATATATATATATATAGGAAATTCGAGATAATTTTTCAAACAGCTGTAATTGGACATGACTATACTCGAACCGCAGAGCTAGATCAAAAAATTTAATGCAAAGCAGGGTTCAGTGATTTACTAATGAACTGTTAAAAAAGGACAGCTCTTATTACATAGTTGTAAGTAGCTCCATTAAATGACTCAATAATCTCAGATTCAGGGTCATCACATTCTAACGGAGGGAAAATAAGTTGTATTTAGTAATTAACATTATTAGACAAAATATCACAATGATAAGAATATCTCGGAAACCATCAAGCTATATTCAATTATGACTTATGAAGGTTCTTGGGTTAAGTACCTTCTTCTTTATATGGCGTGAATAGTGTAGAATTAGCGAATCGTGGATTTAATTTTTTTGTACTCATGATTTAGTATAGGGACATATATATACATATATATATATATATATATATATATATATATATATATATATATATATATATATATATATATATATATAAAGCAAAGTGACATTTGCACAAAATAATGCTATTTTAATTTTACTTTATAATCTAGTTATTTTACTTTAGAAAAACAAAGTTACAGTCTACTGACTCATTTGACAAGCGATTCTCTCTAAAGTTACACAATACAAAAATAGTAGTTATGTATTCGCATAAGGTACTTAAATGCATTTAGGGTTCTGCAAAAGCCAACCAGAATGACCAAAACTACAAATATCTGAATAATAATCATAATCAAAGTTCCACTTCGAGAGAGATAAATTAAAAGGGGGAGAGAGACATAGAGGGAGAGGAAGGGAGGAGGAATGTGGAGAAGGATAGAGTAAAACTTATTCTGGTGGGGCGGGGTGGCCGAGCAGGCTAACGCGATTGCACACCACCGCGCATTTCACGCGCTCAACCTGATAACCAAGATTCAAACGACGAAATAATAACATGAGTTCATTATATTAATTAAGCGTCCCAGTGCCGAGGAGTCTTTTAATTTAGACATTAATCCCCCGACCTCACTCCTTGGCCTGACCCTCGTATAGCCTGAAAGACGAGGAATGAAAGGCCAAAAAAAAATACAGACTTATTCTGCAAAGGTGAGCTTAATTTATTAACAATAAGTAGGTTCAGTTTGCTGAGAAAACAATTGAAAAGGTATTTCCTGCTATAGAGATTTCCAGTTTAGACTTTATTTATAAAAATAGTTTATACATTATTTTTTCAGCAGAAAATCCGACGAATTTAGAAAAAACAGACACTTTTTGTTTTATAGCTGCAAACTGTTGGCAATAAACCGCAACACTAGACGTGGGAACCACAATCGGAGAGATTGGAAGCAATAATGGCTTCTCCCAAAAGCAATCACCGCCGCTGGACCCTTTCCAAATATCTGATTCGGGAAAAACTCCGCGGCGGTCCATTTCTGGATTAAACTTTCCCTCCTCCAGCCTCCTAATGATTCTGTAGTAATCCAGCATTTTTATCGCCCTCGGGGCTGGGTCGTATCTCTACTATTTATTTCGGAATACTATTCTCCAGAAAAGGCGCTGGAGCTTCGTTTATGGCGTAGACATCATAAAGATGTTCTTAGCCCAATAGATACTGGGTAACCATTTAGTACAGCAATACTCCATTAATGGTCTTCGGGAACACACACATCCAGATTATGGAAGTTTCGAGAATGTCCGTCGAAGCCATGTTAAAGTATCGAATATGAACCTACCCAACGTTGCACATTCTGAAATTTAACATGGTGCCGACATGACTTTGTAAGCAAAACAGTGCAATAAATTGTGGGTACATTTCGGTAACGCTGCAGCTCCTTAAAATAATTTAAGACTCAAAAGTTTCTACGTGAATTAAGTTGGTGTTGGTAAAGTACCTTTTGTGGGTATCAACTGTTTTTTTAACCCAACCCTGACATCTTTCGCACGTGTTTTTTAAGTATTTGCGGTGCTAGAGAAGCTACTAGATAGTCTTTAAAAAAATCTATGATTCTCTATTAACAGTGCGAAATGATTAATATTTTATGTAGTGGTTCATGTAGCTTTATTTATTATACTTCAATGATATATTCTAATACTACATTAAATTCCGTGTTGAGATAGACCCGTGTCACAAAAAAGGTCGAGGAGTTCTGTTGTCGTGTATTACAAAAGTGCACTCACTATATATCTGTTAGATTAGTGTTTACATCATATTGTAAGGGCAATTATCTTCTTCAGCGAAGTTGCCAGATTGTGAACGTCAGTCCCCTTACATGATATTCTATTGAGATTATATAGTGCTAAGATAGAATATTGAAATGAATGGTGATGAAATCTTAATCAATGCAGGGGGCCAATCCAGATAGTTTTTTGGAGGATAGGATAGACCATCAAGGTTGTTGTTGCTGTTTGTTGGAGGTTTTAGGCGTAAAACATCGAAGTCATCGATCGACGTCTGCGTTTAATTTTGTTTATCGCTAAACTAGATTTAAATTTTAACTGTAAAATTTTTCTTCTGTTCATTATTCCTAGAATTGGTGTTTTGAGGTTTTATCTGTTATATAAATTAGGTAAATTCACCAGCATTTTATTTATTAACTAATTTTATTACGACGACGTTTCGAGCATCACTAGTGCCATTTTCAAGTCTAGAAAAAATTTAATGTATTTGTCAATTTACATTTACATTTACAAAAAACTTCTAAATTTTGTTTAATAAATTGTTTAATTTAAAAGAAAAATCAATAATACTGTACTGTGTCTTCGTAATTTTTAAGAATGTTTGATTTTGGGGATGTGAGTATGAAACTAGTCAAATTCGAGATATAGAAAGAACATTCTTGAAAAATTTGGCTAACTGTAAGTGTACTATTTACAGTGTTGGCAAGACTATCTAGGTTTCACAGACTTTGGAATAAATATTACTTTATTATAAATATTACTAGGAAACAGTGTAATAAATCGATTATTATTTCACATCTTGAACCATTTAAAATCGATTGTCGCAAGCATAAACAAGATAATGTTTCGTTGGACTGATGTCTCATTAGAGGTTTCAATATTTTAATGTTCGCCTACATAGTTAATGATAATTATACAGGAATACTGGAACTTAAAGGTTTTAAACAGCAGATTTATTTTCTGAATGATTATTTTGGTAAATCAAATTTATCTATTTTCCTCTCCCGTTGATTAAATCACCGGCATACAATTTTTTTTTAATTTTCACGTCTTTTTTGTTATATTTTACTACATTTTACCGATGTAAAAACCATACAAACATACGGCATTCCTAAATATGGGTAAAGATTTCACGAAATATTGAAAATGCTATGCATATCCTAAAAGAGCAAAATCATGAAATTAAAGAAATATATTAGTAAAGAAGAAAAAGTTCACAAAATGCTTTATATTTAAGATAGAATAAATAGAACATAAGAAATTACTATTATTCTTGTCATATTTTTTAGATTCGGTGGCAATGTATTATGTTTTTACTTAATTTAGGTTTTAGAACACAGGTCACCAATCAAATACGTTTTATATAATATTGAATTAGAACAATATATATTAACTAAATTAATAAGATAAACAATTTTTTACAAACTCTTTAAAATGGCTCAGGAAGCCATAACGTTGGCAAATAAAGAAATATAATAAAAACGTATTTTATTGGTGACCTATGGCCTAAAACCTATTAAATAAAAAAAAAAAATAATACCTTTTTCTAATCCCATTTCATTTAATTTATGGTTAAATTTTTCCTTATTTTTTTTTTTAATTTATCCCGTTTTTTAAAAAACTGAGCGTTACGAATATTAACTTTAATGGTATTATATAGAGAAATTGGGACGCTAGTGACTTTTGATTGTAAAACTTCATAAAGAGTCCACTAAGCCCTTAAATACTTAACTACAAGATGGCTACATTTGTATTGTTGTCTAGTAGATTAAAAAAAAAGTTGGATAAGGTTCTGGTGAGAATGTATTCATTCAGATTTAGATTTCATTAAGTAAATATGTAGTTGCTAGGGTTCGCTACCGGGCTAACGATAACAACTACTATAAGCCGAGTTATTAAAACTAAACTACTAATGAAGACAAAAAGTGAGACGTGCCCGGGCAACACGACAGGGCCACTAATTAGATAGCCAGGGGGGGGGGGCTTAGACGGCCAGCATACTAACTGCCCCTTCAGCCCCCCTTGTTCTTCATCCCTTAGGCCATCTCATAACTTTTATCTTTTCCTTTAATAGTTTGTGTATTTACCTATCTCCTTATCAAATTGTTTGCCTTTATCTACCTGAGTATTGATTCAGTCTATGGAAATATGTAGTAAAATATTCACTACAAACATTTAATAGTTATACTCGAAATACTGAATGTTATTTATCTATCTAATGTTCATTACAAACAAAAGTAATATATATATATATATATATATATATATATATATATATATATATATATAATAGTTTAATGAATACTCAGAGTATGTCATCCTTAGCCATGTCTCAAATTAAGCTGTTGGTATGTCCTTATTTCTTTATTAAACTCTTTTCATTGTATAATATCACATGGTGTCTCAATCAAGAACAAAATGTGATACTATTGAGAAAAGAGTTTATTTACCCGATATTTACAGGATATATAATTCAATTTTAAAAATAATTAAAAATTGTTTGCCTGTTGTGTTTTCCTAAATTTGATTTAGAATAAAGTTTCTTCAAAATGTATACTAATGGTTATAAAAATCACGGTAAAAAAAAAATAATAATAAGAAAACAATTTTTTATTTAAAGAAATAAATGTTAGAAGAAAAATAAGTATCAAATTAAAAAATAAATAGATTTACACAAAACACATGCAAATTGACCTGTGAAAAAACGTTTACTTTTACCCCTCAATCTTTGTTAATTCTGTTCATTAATTTTATAATATCTAAATTATTCATTTTTTTCACTTATGTTCATTATTCACTTTCATTTTTAAAAAATACCATTTCTCTCAATTGACGACAATAGATAATAATGGCATCTCCACATAAATTATAGTTACTTAATCAAGCAATGAATAAAATTAACCTTTAAATATATAACAATATGTTTAGAATGTTAAATAATAAATTAGTCAGCAAACAAAAAAAAATTATTAAAACTATCACCCTTACATTGTTTTAATAAATTAAATAAAATTTATAAGCAAGTACATGTACATCATGTTTTTATCAAGTGTTGATTCTCAGCTATCAAATATGGAGTTGAGAAGCTGTTAGTAATGGTTAGTAATGGCATCACAAAATTGATGCCTTGACAACGAAATATATTTAATTTGATCATTAATTGTACTCTGTTTTTAATTTAATGATTTTTTTTCATTTTAAAGAATTTAACAGGAAGAAACCCATCTGCATTGCATATGTTATGAATTAACACAAGTCAAAGTTGAATTGAAATAAGTTTATTTTTATCTAATTATCTAATCCAAAATATTGTTTTATATTAATTTATTTATTTGGTTATATTTTAGGTGCCGTGTGCAACTTTATAGGTTAGAGGCACCATCTTGATTTATCGAAAAATAACTTTATTGTTTTTATTTTTTTAATAAATAAAAAAATTCCCTGTTTATTGTTTTTTCATTAAATTTTCTATTAAACACACTTGAACCAAGAGATAGTTCTTTCCTGTTAAAAGTAATAGCAAGAACATATCCCATTCAAATTTAATTCTAACTCATTTTTGACTATTTTTTGGATTCATTCCCTCCTGCTAAATACCGTCCAAAAGTAGATTTAGTTGCCCACTTAACATATATGGAATTCAGTGATTAATTTTAGATAACAATTTGCAAATACATCAAAACATTTCAGACATTTTTGTTTGATACATTCATGGTATTCTATTATACTCGAATTAATAAATAATTTCGAAAATGATAGGTATAGAATTAAGAATAAAGTAAGCTATATTATTTAATATATACAAGTAAAGAATTTTTGGTAAAGTAAAATGTACAAAGATATGCTGGAAGGGAACCCCCATTGGCTGATTGTGGCAGACAGAGAATATATTCATCCTAAGTAAGTAAAGACGTATCGTCTTGGTAACTCCTCCCACGTACGCCACGGCTGCCTTACCCTGATGCTCTCTTTGCATATAATGTTCTTCAAGTCTCCGGTTACTCTATACCCGTTCCACAGTACTGAACCGTCGAGGATCCTGTTTTTCCTGGGTTCGGAATCTGATGGGAACGAATTCCGCGGATAAGGACATGAATTAGCAAGGGTCGAGGGGAGTTACTCACCTTTAGCGTGGCTACGTGACCCAAGGGCGGGTATAATACCCTGGTTTTAACTGCCCTTGGGTCTTAGACCCTCCGTCTAAGGCTGCTACCCGATTCATAGCACGCCCTTTTTTATCTATCTGTCGCAGGTTTATAGGGCAGTTTAGTGCATGGTGTGTAATTTAAACTCACTCTCCGTTTT
Source organism: Nezara viridula (assembly GCA_928085145.1). Classification (NCBI taxonomy): domain Eukaryota; kingdom Metazoa; phylum Arthropoda; class Insecta; order Hemiptera; family Pentatomidae; genus Nezara; species Nezara viridula. The sequence goes on along the minus strand of OV725080.1, from coordinate 96,871,862 downwards.
GGTGTGGCCTGTTCTGCGAAAATCACGACCTAAATAAAATAAATTGATAATAATAAACCATTGCGCATTAATTCCTTTCCTTATGACATAAGGATTATTATAATTTATTTTTCATTTTAAGCAGAAAATAAATACGTAACTACACCTCAGTGTCAGAGAAGGACGCATTACTGTTCCCTGGTATATAACCCACTGAATCACATTATACTATTCTGTTCATTTAATAATATTTCTTTTGCCTATTTATTCAGAAATATAATAATCTGTCAAGTGTACAATAATTATAGTGAGATATAAACACATTCACATCATATATACAGAAAACATAAAATTAACAAAAGTAAAATAATAACTGAATAATAATAAAAAAAACTTTGTACGATAAAAAATAAAATAACCTAAAGATAAGTAAATTAAAAATATAAAAACACAGTCATACCTATATACCTGATTAATAATCAGTATTACATTTCTTGTCCTTATTGGAAGAACACATTAAGAAATTATAAATATGAATTGCCCAAAAAAAAAAGTTAATAAAATATCATATTAGCTGGAAATAGTGAGAATTCTTAATAAAAAGGATAAAACGTTTGGAATAATTCATGGAAAATATTTAATTAAAATATAAAAAGAATATCGAATATAAGTTAAACAGTAATATATTATAAAAACATTCGAAATGGATTTTAAGAAAAAATTCTTAGAACATTTCTATTCGTTTTCTATTTGCAGATCACAAGTGTATGACTATAAATTTGATGACTACTGGATAACAAAATTATTGGAAGGTTCGGAAAAAAAACATTGGAAAATAAAGATTCTAAATTATTAGAAATAAAAATAGAGTACGAAAAATGGGCTACAAGCACGAGAAAATCCAGAAGAGAGGAAACCATATTGTGCCCAATACAGATTGGTCACTGCCTGTTCACGCACGGGTACGTTCTTAGAGGTATAGAAGCACCCACGTGACAACAGACCACAATCGATGAAACATCTATTGGTTGAGTACCATCAGTTTCAACAAATCCCAAAAAAAACTTAAATTAGCAACGACGATGAAGGAAATATTGAGACACTATGAAGATGGTTATTCTGTTCAAATGCTTATTAGAAACTAATTATAAATATTGTAATAGAGTATAAAAACCTACCGCCAATGACCCGCTAGGGTAGAGGTGATTACAAACAAAAAAAATTGAAAACATGCACAAAAGCTTTAAATTACGCCATTACGCGGCATTAATCAATAGATTTAATTGTATATTATTTATCATTAAATTATATTTTAAAAAATAGTGACATTTATAAAATAAGAAACTTGAAAAATCAAAAAATATAAAGTATTTATATAATTAGATGGAAAGGAGAAAATATAGAAAAATAATATATATTTTTTTATTTGCCTTTAAGATTTTAGACAAACCTATTTTGTAATATAATTATCATAACACCAACTCATAGAATATTATAAATAAACGAATAAATTAGATATCTAATTCCAACAGTTTGACTTTAAAATTAATGAGTGTCACTCTCCATATTGAATGAAATTGTTATTAATATTTGTAATCATCCATGAAACACATATTTATTTTTGGATATTAGAGGACAAGAGAGTGTAATTGTCATAAAATATTTATGAGAAATAAAGTTTTAATGATTGTATAAAATGTTAATCATACGTAAAATATTTTTTTCTCTGATTGGCCGTTTTTCAAAATATATAAATTGTTTGAAGCTGGGTAAAATACTGAAAACGCTGAATATTAAAGCAATGAATAAATTATTTTAAAAAAACAGAAGAAATTTACTTCACGAAAATACCCTTAAAACGAATAAATAAAAATGTAGTATGATATATAATTTTCTGTTTGGCGTGTTTCTTACTGAACCACTGCTCAAAGCCATCACTTAGCCGGTTATTGGTCAGGCGTAATAAGCTTTATCTTCCATCCAGGTCTCTACAACTTTTATCATTAATGTTTAATCGAGGTCTATAGTCCATTAGTGAGCCATATCTTTCCGGTCACTTAGCCCTTCATAAGTCAGAGGTAGGAAAATGGCTTTGCAGATTGTTGGCTCAGATAATGCGAGTATCTTATCAGGAGCGTAAATAGGAGGGGGGAATCCCCCCCTCCCCTGCCAAGATATCCTTCGAATAAATTAACCCTTGGAATTAAAGCAGAGCACCTACAGCCCTGTTAGGAGTGAATTCTAATCTCCACTCCGCTCCTGTAGAGGGGAATAAAATTGCCTTCTATAATCAGTTGATGTATAGTCTTAATGGTGTTCCATATCTTATCCGTTTCAAATTTGATGGAGAGATATCTAATTTCTACCAAAGATAACAGGTACGACCTCTTTGATCTGGGCTTAAAAGTATATAGAATAGTAGCTAAGCGGGATGTACTTAATCAGTCTGTTTTAATCTAAGATATGAACAGAGAGAGTTAGAGCATATAACTAGAACAAAGCAATCCATTATCATTTCACTGAGCAATCGTGCGAGTCAGAAATAACAAAATACCGTTCCTCAAAAAACAAAAACAATACATCTAATAGCATTCTACACTATACATAAAACTTTGGTATGTAATATACATAGCGGTAGGGAGAAGTATAGCCCTTTTCGGATCTCATGAGATATGGATTTTGATGGTGTCAAAGAAAAAAAAATTTCATAAGAAAGCGAGCAATTCAAATTCGATCCTTAATTCAAATTCATACAGAAATTTTAATAAAAGTAATTTAAAAAATTAGGAAGTTTTAAAACTTATAGTATTTCAGAAGTAGATGAATCGAGACGAGATAAATCTTGTTTTAAAAATTTCGAAGCGGACAAAATCATTTGGAACAAATTTTAAACTAGAGCCCCCAAAGGTACCGTTTAACTGAACCCGAAAGCTGATAATATATATATTTTTTTAAGAATATTTTTATTTAGAAATTGTACATTTAGTCTCCTTTGAGAGCACTGAATATTAAAGCTATATAAAGCACATTTATACTGTACGTATAATACGACTAAAACTGAAGAAAAATAATTTTTAAAAAACAAAAGAAATGAAACTTAAAATAAAATTAAATAACATATGAAAATTCATATAAAAAAAAAACAAATTCAAACTTAATTCTAATAACAAAAACAAAAGAAAGAAAATATAAAAAAAAAAAAAATGAAAAAAAGAACTAAAAAACATAAGAAATGAAATTAAATAACTTATAAAAATTCATATTAAGAAAAACACATTCATACTTAATTACTATGGAAAATACTAAATAATAAAGAACAAACAAAAAACAAAAGAAATGAAACATGAAAAGAGCTGACAGGAATTAAATAACATAATTTTATATTAACATATTATGGTCAACATAAGTATTTTCATGGCAAACATTTCAATTGTTTATGGAGCTATTTTTTATAAATAAATAGATTCACTTCTAATAATATTTGTCTTTGTCTAGGATGTTGAGGCCTAATTCTTAATGGAAAGGATGTTACAAAAATAAATAGTTTCTTTGTCATTTTTTTTTAATTAGCTTCATTATCTCAGAAAGCATTCTTTGATTCGTAAACAATGAGACTCATAATCACTGCCTTATTATATCGGGACGTTGTTTCTTCGAATATAATATTTAGAAAGGACGGGATCTGATAAACAAATAATCCTTCCCAAGGCGCCTCATTAAAAATAATTGGAAGTAATTAAAATGGAATTTTAAGTATTCGCTTCACGTTGAGCCGAACAAGGAACCTTTAATATTCAATGAAGGATATAAACAAAGAAGGGTGCGTAATAATAGTCGTTATTATTATTTTTGATTTTGTTCATAAAAGTTTCACAGATCTTAGTTTCCATATTTTTTTTTTTGTCTTTTGGCTTGTCACCAAATACAAAAGTTCTTTATTCATACGAGATTCTAACAGTTTTGTTAATCATCTTTCACATATTAGACCTAGAGGAAGAAATTAGTTTCTAGGTATGTCTATAGTCTAATCTATCTTCCCGTGCGTCTTCAGCATTGATCGGATTTTCACGAAATTTTCAAACATGTTGCGGATTGGTACTTAGATAGGACTGCTTATGCTTAAATATATTTTTCACACGATATACCCATATTTTGCATACGAAAACAAATTACGAGCTGAAGAAGCTATAGTAATGCCCCAGACATTATATCTACCATAAAGAGGGAGAGGATAAGATGGTTGGCAAAGATGTGCAAAGAATGGGACATGGCAGGTTCCCTAAAATGATGATGGAGGGACATTCGGGTGGAAAAATGAAAAGAGGCAGGTCTAGACTTCGTTGGCTAGAAGACGTCGAAAATTATCTAAGGAACCAGTGTTTAGGCAGATGGAGAAGGATAGCCAAAAGACAGGTTTGGAGGAAGATAGTACAGGAGGCCAAGATTCTGCGGGTACCATAGAGCCATCATATGATGATGACACCCATATTTAAAAAAGTTCGACATTAGTGAAGAAATTATATGCTGGATCAAATTCAAACCTCTACTTTCTCTTGCATACATACAAATCTATTTTCCTCTATAGATGTATATTTCAAAAATGACTCATACGATTTGGCCCAAATAACTTATAATTATTTTTAAAAAAATACTTTAAAAAGTTAATAACAACTTTATATATTCCATTTCGATTCTTCATAAGATGTCCGATCACGCAACCAATAAGAAAGATTAGCTCACATCACCTTTGAGGGTTTTTGTTTCTTATTTTCTCCTTATGGGATCGGCATTTCCCTCCCAGTTGACACATCTCCTGTCAAAGACGTCCCCTCTTAGAGCCCCCACAATGGCCGTCATATTGATAGATGTCCCTTCCGAGGACAATGCGACAGCTGACAGGATGCCCTCCCGGTCCAAATGCGACAGGCAAGGAAGTGCTAACCTCTTCCTGCCATTCTCTCGTCCAATCGATTCCACATCCTCCTCGGACGTAGAAGAGAAATGACCAGAGGAGGAGGAAATAACTGATGTGGGGTGCAATCAAGATGATAGAGTGTGTCCTCTCGGAGCCATTTTCACGAATATGGGAACCTCTATCTCGGCTCCGATCTTCCTTCCCTATTGAGATAATTTGTTAGCCGCGATATATATGCTTTACGATATACAGTTTGAGGGGTCCCTGGAATATTGGAGATATCCTTGCATGCAGCCTTCAAGAGGAAGGAGCATATTGCCAAGGTCTGTTCTCAATTTGTGATAAGCGGAGATAACGGAATACATATATTATATTATTAGGAACTTTTAGAATACCTTGCAGAATACAGAGAAGGTCTATAATTAATAGTTCTATGATTAATTCTGTTTTGGTATTTATATATATTAAACTCACTAATATATCACAATATACTAAGTTATGCTTTTACTGGACCACTGTGGGTAAAGGGTGTACCTGGATCTCAAACTTATTAAAAGGCCTCACTTAAAATGACATTACCTTAGAATAACTGAACTAACGATAATTTAAAAAAAAAATATCAATAACAATTTAATCAATTTAAAATAACATATCAATTCATCAGGAAGCATCTATACAACTATGGATGCCTCAATAGATAATTTTACAACATTAATGTGAACCATAACTTAAGTGCTGAGGTTGAATCTTTATAAATGGATTTAAATGATCGAAAATTTAGTTTTTTACCAATTTCGTTTTTTCTATACAATCAATTAGTATATTATGCGAGAAAAACTAAGAAAATTCTGGCAGTATTATTATTATTATTATTTTGTACCAATAATAGACACTCAGATTTTGGAAACAAAATATTTTTATATAATTTAAAAAAATAAAGAAATTATCACAGTTTTAAACAAGGAAATGGCAAACTACAGATAAATAAATAAAAAAAATAAACCTATCTTCTAAAGAAAAGTCTAAGGAAAGCTCCCTGAAAGAAACAACCAGCCTCGCTCCATTGAAAAATCAACCAATTCGTTATTGCAGCATGATATCACCCGAGGTTCAGGCATCACCCTCCTAAGTGTTCTAGCTTCAAATCTAATCATATTCGTACTCTCTTTTGGACGTATAAAGCTTATTACATGTTAATAAGTTGAAATCTGTCTATTACTGCTACATTGACTCTAGTTAAAATCAACAAAGATGTATATAGCTGAATGCAGAAAATTGAAAATCAATTGCCCAAGACTTCGTGGAGTAGTGAAGAGGGAGCGGGGTGATCCAGTGCATTTTCGCGTGTTCGCATGATACCTGAGGCTTTTAACTCTGGATTTGATTCTCCGCTTTCTCTCCTGACCTGGAAAAATCCGTATAGCCCAAAAGACAAGTTAAGAAAAAAAAAGGAAAAAAATAAAGGCAGAAGAGGGGAAATCTGGTTCATATAGTTAAATATTTACAAGATCTGTCCTGCTAACGGAAAAAAATGGCCTACCATTATAGATTTTCATTTATATATTCTTTACTTCCAAATTGGCTTAATGAAACATACATGTACATTACAACAATGATGAGAAAAACTGTTTGAAAAGTGAAGGTATAGTCTCATATAAGGGACACTCCTTAATATTTACATAAGTATTATTCCACTTATAAGTAATTATAATCGTGTGCAATAAAGTAAGAAACTATTTTTTATTTGTAACGATGATTTTTTTTTTAAATTCTTATCCGGCAATGCTGAGGAACGATAAATTTCTTTAAGTAGCAATTTCTTATCAGATCCAGACGAACTGACGACTCATTTTCTTGAAAGCTTCCAACATGCGATTGAACGAGTTGCGGAAAATTACCCTTCTAGAAAGAAAAGTAATAAAATATAGAAAAGTTTATTTGAAAAATAAAATATCTGTGCATCATTCCGAGCTGAGGAACCCCTTATTTTTCACCGCTTTCTGTAGCTATAAATTCTAATTGTCTATTAAGTTTATTAGTGAAAAGAAAAATGTATAAAATTGCTTTTAGTACTTAAATATCTAAAATTTACGCTAAAACAGTTTTTTAAGAGTAGAAGCGAACTTTTACTAATTGCTTAGTTGGTCTTTACTGCTATTATGTTAGGTTTTTTCCCAATTGTTATTTCGTTTGGAAAGTAACCTCTACGGTCGGTATAACAGAATGGACGAACTGATACATTAATTAGTAACCCGTTATTATTATTATACTATTATTATAATTACTATTAACCAACTACTAATTATTTTAATTCTTTAGCTACCACCAACTCTCTTAACAGGCTTAATGTGATAATACGGTATTTAGCGATACTTAATTTGTGAACTTTAATTTATATTAATAATAGTTAATTTAAATCATTTCAATTTTGTTGTCATTCTTCACAACCAGTTTTTATTTTCCAAATATGTACCTTCTAAAATAGAAATCCCTCTTATATTAAAATTTAATGTAATCATCTCTTTTTTTTTTATTTATTTATTTAGATGTATAATATTCTGTCTCGTGGACAATAATTATAGTGATAAATGAACTCGTTCACACCATATATACAGAAAATATAAAATTAACAAAATTAAAATAATAATTTAATGATAATAAAAAAACTATGTACAATAAAAAAATAAAATAACCTAAAGATAAGTAAATTAAAAACATATAAACACAAAAAACATAACAACACAGTTATATTTAATATAAACTTATTGGCATGTCTGTTTCTTCCCAGAGTACTCCTCATTCTATCAATATGTCATCGAATCTGGTATTTTGGTTCAAGTAATTTTATGAAAATATTTCTAATATCAAGAAGAAAGTTTGCCATAATATTAATGTAGGTAAACCTTTTATTTTCCGAAACACTAGAGAAATTCTTTACCAATTTTACTTTTTACAGAATAATTTCATAGTGGTTTTTTTTTTTCGTTTGGAGGATGTTCATTGTAACGTATGAGAGGTTCGTGCCCTCAGGATATAAATTCATTTCATTTCCGAAATTTCTTATAAGGAAAAAAAACACCGACGTTTCATTATATATATACAGTCAATTTTTCGATAATCAAAGACAGAATATAGCAGAGACCGTACTCTCCCTCGAATCAACATCAAATTACTTTTTTTACTCATAATATAACGCGACCGCCTCCTTCAATTTCATCTTTATGAGTTTATAGCAAGAAGTTGATATTTATATTTGGTAAGGGGGAAAGTATATTGGAAGGGACTTTGGGTTAAGTCAATCCGGCGGGATCGGCCCTAAGTCCTTACAAAGTTGGCCGGTCTCAAGTATAAGCAAATATTAATATTGGCAAATTCTCTTCCTTATCTTGCAGATCAAGTCAGGCTGTGGCGCCTTCCGGTCGATACAGCTATAGTGAGGTTATGAAGAGCTCTTCGATGAAATAATTTATAAACCGTAACATTCTATCAAAGTTGAAACAGGATTAATTTAGAAATATTGGACGGTATTGATAGTCCGAACACGTCGATTGTATGACCTGTTCGGTTTATCAAAATGTTCGGATTATGAAAGATTAAATTTAATTAAAATTATGGGAAAATTGCACAAGGTAACGAAAATATCTGCATTATCATTCAAATATAAACATATCTAAAAACAAGTCTCTGAGTTTGTTGCTAAAGAAAATGTCTGGTATAACAAATTCTTTAAAAATACCAGGTTTCAATGGTCGACGTTTTATACATTCGCTCTCTCTAAGGAATTACTGAATGCCTTTATAGCATTTCTATGAATTATTTATAATGAATAATATCAAGGGTGTAATAAAATATACCAGCGAAAAAAAATAATACAAGTAACGCATCTTATACTAACTTTTGAAACTATCAAGAGAATCTTTACTGGCATTAAAATCTGCTTTGCCATCCTTCTAAAAAAAAAATCATTAAAGCATAAATTTTCACTAATATATTCCTTGTAATCCCTGCTTCGTGTAATCACTGAGCAACCCCGCTCCCTTATTGTGTTGATATGTGGAATTAAAAATGACAATTGGTTTCTCCTTTTGTTTTTTTCAAAATACTGTGACTTAATGCTAAATTTATACGTGCCTTTAAAATAAGTCATTTAAAAAAGTACATGTCAATATCTGACCGCTCCTTCTCTACGACGCACCGGTTCCTTCGCTATCGTAGAGACCAAGAGTATCCTACTTCTTTATGGATCATGGGGGCAAAAAGAGACCCGCTTAGAATGAATAATCCCCCGAGATAATTTGGGAGGTAGTGGAGGAGCGGTATTGTTAGATATATTAGGGACAGGACGTGCTAGGTAAAGAAAGGAGCCCTAGGGATGCTAAATCTGCTCCGGCCGCTGTTCCGAATACCCAATGAGGCCAACTTTTCCTTATCTCGTGAATTTTCCGAAGCCCCCCCCTCTACCCAACTAGCCTATCATTTTCCAGGCTAGCCGTTTATCGGCTCACCCCTTTTCCATATAGTAAACTGCCTCAAAGGACCATCCTGCTTTTTCGAATCAGAAATCTGTCTTTTTGATGTGTAAAGCTTTTCCAGGATTTACTATATCAATAGGATTTTTCTCGTTCCGGTTTACGACTGATTGGTGTTTTGTTTTTTAAAAAAAAAAGCTTATGTTTAAATTTTCACAATTTATGCATCGAAAGCCCAACTAGCAAATTAAAAGTTGTTAAAAAATCAGTGAAGCCCTGGACCACATCATACCTCCCTAATCGTAGAGAGGAGGTCGCCGAGACCAGGTTGAGAATAGGGCACACAAACCTAAATCATATATTCAGTATCTGACTAGGCTCTCTCTAGAGGAGACTAAAATATGATTTCAAGGAATAGGGCAATAATAAAAAAAAAAATATAATATGACAAGTATTATGGAGAATAAGATGATGCGGGATACTATCTGAAGATGGAATATAAGTGGATCCCGAAACGTTATGATGTAATGATGTATTGAGTGGAATGATTGGGCAAATAAATCACTGAGACAAATATTCTTACTTTTATACTAACTCATATATATCTTCTCACTAAAGGCTCGGTCACACAGAACGCGATATTTATCGCGGCGATATAGCGCCACAGTTGTATTACTATCTATTCTACTATAACAGTCACATAGAGAGCGTTACGCTACAGCGATACATGCTGTAGCGCCGGGGCCGGCGATAAATTGATACAAATTACAAAAATATCGCCCTCCTTCGGCGTTATTCTCTACCTAATGTAGGCAGAAAAGTTAGCTAATACCCAAGTTAATAGGATTATTGCAGGATTATAACGGCGTGTTCACACAGAAGGCGTTATTTAGCGCGGCGCTACAGCGCTACGGTTGTATTACTATCTTTTCCACTATAGCAGTCACATAGAGGGCGTTACACCTCAGCGATACATTCTGTAGCGCCGGGGCCAGCGTTACGTTTGAAAAATATTACAGGTGTATCGCCGGGGCCGGCGTTATGTTTAAAAAATATTATAGATACAAATTACAGTTGAAATTATTTAGTGGTAGTATTCATATAGATATGTTAAACACCGAATTATTTATATAAAAAGTGAGGAATTTTCCATTTTTATTTGATATGAGACCTCAGCAGCAAATATTTAAAAAAATTATTCAAAAGGAGGTTACATGGAAAAAAATTGTGGAAGAGCTAAATATCACAAGTAATGTATTAATTGATATTATTATTATAATAATTATATGCTATATACTTTTTTATCTTGAAATCATTTAAAAATTATACTTACGTTCTTTTGCTAATTTTAATTTTGCCTATACTAAAGACATAAATGATAAAAAAAAAAATTTGTGTATATTGCATATTTAAAACGGTTGAGGAACAGATAATAACTATCCAATATATATATGGCAATAAAAGAAATTCGTTACTACGAAATTAATATCAAATAGATATGTCATTTGAAGTAAATAATAATTTGAAATAAATCTGGTTTTACATAAAAAAAAGGAGAACGAAAGTTCATTATTAAAATATCTTCTGGAATATATTAAAAAATTAAATATATTTGGTTATTCCTGTATTTCTTGCTTTGAAATATTAAAAAAATTAAATATATATATATATATATATATATATATATATATATATATATATATATATATATTTAATTTTCTTAATATTTTAAAGCAAGAAATACAGGAATAACCAAATAACATATCTTTTTATAATTTTATGTTTATTAGCACAATTTTTAAGAATTGGAATGTAATACAATTTTGTTAAAGAGAAAGAAGCTTCATCGCTAGAAACCGGCAGTAAATATTCGAAAAACGTGTAGCAAAAACTCAAACACTAGCAAAAAATTGTTGGAAAACCTAATAAATATAAAGCAAACAATTTCTTAATAAAAACAAATTAAATTGAAACATAGTTTATTTATCTATAAAGTTATGGCCTTATTGTTAATTTAATTTTTTTTTTTATATTATTAAAAAATAGTTGGTTTTTCGATTGTAGATTGTCAAGTCCCCATTTATATAGTGTTGAATGGAGTGATTCCTAATTTTTTACTAGTGGTTCACGTCAATAGTCATCTCAACAAAAATAATCAAACCAATCGTCCTCTCATATTTATTAATAGAAAAATTAAATTTTGAAATGTCACCAAAACAGTTGTTAATTAATTGGCTTAACCTCAAAACTATAAGAAAATATATTGGTATTTTGACTTTTGCTTACCTATGTATGTAATATATAACAAAGGGAAAGTATTCCTATCGCTAAAATTTTCGAATCTGAGTTTTCAACGGAAATACACGTTTTGAGGTCCCCTAAGCCCAAATAACCAAGTCCTGCTAAAGGGTCTGTGTGTCTGTTAGTCTGTGTCTGTGTGCAAGTGAACAGCCTAGCTCGAAAACGAAAACTCGCACGAAACTTAAATAGCGTATTTAAGGTTTTTATATATGAAATCAGCTGATCGGAAGTATCACTTTATATCAACAGCGAAACACATATTTACAGTTTTCCCAAAAACTGCTCTAACGATTATGATTAAATTCGGTGTATCATTGCATAATTAAGTGGTCTTTAATATCATTTAGGTCTTTTCCCCATTAATCTCACTTTACAGAGTTTAAATGTACAATGTTTATATACATCTTTCCCTAAAGCACCTTTAATATGGATTATTTGAAAAAATCAACTCTCTTATATTGACAGTAACTATAAAAAATGTCTAAATATGAAGTTTAAAAGAATATGGCTAAATATGATGTTCAAAAGAATATGATAACTGGAAACTGAAGAAAAAAGAAAAATGCTTATCCTGGTTAAAAATAAATCTCCGAAAATAACAGTCAGAAGGTATACGTATAATATATCGTTAGAAAGCGAAAATTTCAGAAAAAATAAAATTAAATAAATAAATGTAATAAATAAATAGAAGGTAACGCAGAGTGACAAAAAAAAAAATAGAAAAGTATTTAAAATCCATCGAATCATGCCAATGTCATTGTTTAAAATACTATTTAATTCTACTTGTGTGAAAGAAGTGAAATATAAAAATATTTCATGTATATATTTATAACCATAAATACTTTTGATGTGGTTCTATAACTCTAGATATGATATTATATTTAAATTATTGGGTATTTATTAGCCCTTTCTTAAAATCGTCAAGTAACCTTTTAGGAAATTAAATGAGTGAATAATTTTATGAATTTTCCCTTTGTGAAGCACCAACATTGTCGACTTCCAATTAGTGTGAAAATTTTCAACCTAACCATGGCAGGCAACGAAAATCTCGTAATTTCATTTTAGTAAATTTTATAATGGAAAATGACAGTTTAATAACTTACAGTCCTACAATCCATAATCATTTATATGTTAAATATTTAGATGTACTTTCAAATCTCTCTAGGCATATATGAACCTTTTGGTTGTCAGAAAAAATAACTTCAATTTCAGCATTCTTCATTATTAATTTTAGTGATGTTTCTATTGGCGAACTTTATGCCTTTATTCGCAGTTCTATATGTCAACGTTGAAATCACCTACTCTGGAATCAACTTGCTCACTGTCTGTATAGATACAACTTTTCAAACTAGAAATATCACTAAAATGACATTACTCAAAAATCTTGAAATTATAGTTATTCATTATGTCAACTGAGAGACCTCAGAGACTGAAGTTATGTGGTTTATAAAACTAGATTTTCATTGGCTACCGTCGATATAATAAACAGACTTTTTGTAATTTTACTGGTCTTAAAGATTTGTTATCTCTAAGCTTTAAACTTTAGCTCCGTTTAAAGTGCACTTCAAATGTTTTTAAATAACCCAACATTGCCACAAAATTATTTCTATTAAAAGTAGTGGGGTAAGTGAAAGTTATGTGTTACCCGCACCAGATTTTTTTTGTTACTTGTTTAAGCTGTTTAAAGATTTAATAAATTATTTAGATTTTACTGACCTAAATGAAGTTGGTTGGTGGTTTGTCTCTCTGGATAAAGAACATCCAGGTTATCAATCAATTCCCGATCAATTAAATAACACTACTATTAAACTAATCAGGTTGTAGTTTCAAAATAAAAAAACGTCTGCCAAGTAAGGTCAGTATAGCTTCCTCACCGTTGTCATTGTATATTACAATGTATACCATTTTTTGTATGAGAATAAAATCTCTGGGAAAAGCCGATTCGGAAATATAGTTACCCTTCAACATTCAACAAAAGAGTGCTGTATTTGAAGATCCCATATTTTATTATCCTTAATAAAAAAATAAATAAATAAAATGCACCCTGAACATGAATTTCAATACTGTTAGTGTAAAAGGTCTTATGTAATAATTTATTGTTTTACAAGACTGCATAAAACTCATTATTTCTTTATGCTTTATTAGTATAATTTCATATTTTATTGTCATCTGCTACTATCCATAGTAGCAGACTACTTATATCAGTTGCAGACTACAAAATGTTACCTTTAATACAAATGGAATACAATTTGAAAAATTTTACATACGACTTTTTTGCACTAATTGTAGTAATATACAGTAGCGGACCCAAATTTAATTTTTGGGGGGAGGGCTTCAGCCTGTAAGATTTTGTTTTCATATACACAACGATAATTAATTTGAAAAAAAAAACCGCTGCAAATTATTGCACGATTTCCAAACAATTATACATTTAAAGTAACATTACCTTCCTAGTTATTAAGAAAAAAGGTGATTTCAATTATTGGACTAAACTTTTTTTTAATCATAGTAATATGCTAAAAAAATAATTTAAAACCCAAAACAAAAGATATATATATATATATTATATATATATATATATATATATATATATATATATATATATCTTTGCAGTAGAAAAAACTAGAGACCATATCTTTGCTCCTAATTATCCGGTTTTAATGAATTATATTTTTTTAGGAAATCCCTTAAACCTTTAAAAATCATTATAGCCATAAGGCGAATGGCGCACGGCGGACTGACGAAAAAGTTTTTATTCGTTTTTCGTATTCTATGTATCTTGAAACGTAAAACCCCAAATTTTAAAAGGGGTTTAAGTTTTTGAATCTTTTGGTCGATCACAATGGTTCATCATTGAAAATAATAAACCAAAAATATATTAAAATCGCGATATCTCTACTAATAGTGCTTTGATTTCTATGAAACTTCATTCATTTTTTAGGAAATTTAAATACCTTTCAAACATCTTGTCACAACATCGACAAAAATGTGTATACTTTTTGAGTTATTCGAAATTTAATTTTACCATCCCCCGTAACTTTCTTCCCAGCTTCTTTTCGTTGAAATATGTTGTATAAATAAATTTAAAGGGCGTCTGGAAAATGACTAAAGAATTTTCATTGAAATCGCTAGTTCGTTTAGGCGCTATAGTCTATAGCAACCTAGGTTTTTCGGCCGCCATCTTGAAAGTAAAAGGCGGATGGCAATGTCGGTGAAGGAAGATCATCCTCGGACGACTTTTGATTTTATATCCAAATTTGAAAGAAAATCGGTCCAGTAGTTTCGGAGAATGAGCGGAAGGAGGATGGCGTACGGCGGACGGCGGACGGACAAAAAAATTGAATTCGTTTTTCGAATCTACGTATCCTGATACGTAAAACCTCAAATTTTAAGAGGGTGATAAGTTTTGAATTTTTTGGTCGATCACAATGGTTCATTATTGAAAATAATAAACCAAAAAGACTAAATAAATAATTAAAATAAAATAAATACACTTAAAAATATTAGTAATAAGATAAAATAAATAAACTTTAAAAAAATAATAATAATAAAATAAATAAATGAACTTTAAAAATGAAAAAAATAATAATAATAAAATATAAAATAAAAGTTCTGCTAAGGATCATTAGTCATAAACACCATATATTTTTTATAAGATTTTCATCATGTACGAACTTCAGTTAAACCTAAATGAAGTTATAACCTGAATTATGAACATATTATGTTATTGAGCGTTTGAAATTTTAATGCACTTCTTAAAATTAAGTAACATTCTTTCATCACAATTAAAGGGTAACAAAATGATGCAGGAGAAACGAATATTACTCAGAAAATGAAATGTTTCCGAGTACATGATGTGAAATTTTACCTTTCTAAAAATGGTAAAACTATGTAGAGGTGTAAATTAAGTTAAATTTTCGATATTTGTTTTCCATAAAGTTAACCCGTTTTGTGTTTATCTGCTTTTCTAATATTAATGTTTAATAAAAAATTTTTTATTTATGACATATGAGATTATAACTGTTTTTCTACTAAAAGTTACTGGCGATACTTATGTAAAAAGACCCAAATATTTATTATTTAACGATCAAGACAATAGAAATCAACATATATTTAAAATTAGAGTTCCTGATTATTTAAAGCATATGAATAAAATCACGATTGTTAAACCCTCTTGAATAGAATAGAAAAATAACTTTATTGTGGAACGAAGTCCCTTTAGAATAACAAAATAGTACAAAAGAAACAACTTAATTTTGGCCGAAATGCTTGGTATTTAATTTCATTAATTTTTTTATTTTATTTAACTTATTTATTGAAAAATATTACAATCTGTTTCAAAGGACATTTATAATAGTGTTCAGAGATAAATACAATAAATGAAATAAATTATACAGAAAAATAATATATATACAATAAATAAGTCATTAAATCAAATACATTTAATGAAATTAGATTAAAAAACACTGAAAACATGAAATAATCTTGCGATATACAAAACATTCAATCATAATTTCAGAATAAAATAATCTATGTTTAAAAAAGAACATAAATGTAAAGAAAGCAAAAATAAAATTCGAAAATATTGAAAAAATCTATCTTCGTAAAATTGAAGCAGACGGCCGAGGCGATGGTATTCTACCAATCAGTCTATGTGCTTTTTGATTTCATGAATCCTTTTTCTTTCTTTTTTTTAGCTTATGCTGAAGAGCTGAACTAATGAGCCTCCTCGTCAGAATCACTTATTTTCTATTCAAAAAAATGAATAAGAAAAATATTGAAAACAAATTATTAATATACAAGTTGCGGGAAGCAGGCTCTCTAGTCGACTAGGCCAGGCAGAGCGACGGGGCTGCTGTATCGCTTTCAAAGTAACGCTCTCTGTGTGACTGCCCCGGATTAGTTATTGCCGTGAGTATCGCGCGTTATTGTAACGTAACGTCGGATCGCGTTCTGTGTGACCGAGCCTTAAGCCACCACCGAATTGTCAACACTGCAATAGCCCTTTCACAATCAATCATATTTTCCAAGAATGCACTTATTACACTTCAAGCCTAAATCACTTATCTCTAAAACCGGATGTATCAGCAGTATTAAGCAACAACGAATCAAACATAAAAACAGTGATAAATCTTCTTAAAATCCATAGACTATTAAATAAAATATAAAAATAAATATAATTTTCATTTTATTGAACTTTTTTTTTAATATTTATTTTAATATATTTCATTTTTTATATGTTTTTAAATATCTTCTTCATTTATTATTAATTTGTTACTATCATTCTTTTTTTATTTATCCTCTAAAGAGTTTACAGATATAACCGACTCACTGGCATTGATGACCCTAGGGTTTTACGCCTTAAAGCCTAAATAAACAAACAGTTTATGCGTTGGTGTGGGAAAGGACAAAAAAAATCTTTATTCAGTATTTTAATTATTATTAAATCTATTAATGGCCAATGATTTTGATAGCTTTTTACTTTAGAAAATTCCAAAACCGCTATGCTATAACCCATTGAGGTATTTGTGATTCGATATTTAAAATGTTTTGATATACGCTGATCATAAGATTTTAAACTCGTTAGGAACGAAAATTAGAACTTACATATCTTTAATGTCACACATTTTTTGGACAATCTAGAAGGCATAGTTAAAATTACATATTGACTTTTCAAATATAAGGAAACTTAATCGAAAATCAATCGCCTAGTCGCACGTCTCTTAAGTTATGAACAGTTAAAGATTATATATAGACGATTTTAAGACAATATTATGATATATCATAACATAAACATATGCAAAGTATGTAAACGACGCCACAGGTACCTCCAGACTACAGAAGCCGAAATGCATCTGGTAGAGTATCGTTGCTTAACCTAATTATTTTTAACTAAGCAAGTGAGGAACTAAAAGAAGTACCTGAGGAGAACTGATCTTCCTCGTACCATACAATGGCAGCTTTTTTTTTTTCTTATTATGATTTTTATTATTTATCCTTTGTTATTTTAATTTTTTATCTCTTTAACTATGTATCCGCACCTGTCATAGTATTGACAATCAGCAAATGTGTTGTTATGATAAGGATTGACATTATAGGCATCAGTGTACGTGGCAATCAATGTTTCGGAGTTGATAGGTATTTCATATAGAGTATGTATAATATAGAGTAAAGAAGCCAATATTGATCCTTTCAAAATGATAACACTGAAGTAGCAAAAAAAATACTATGAACATATGAAAAAAAAAAATACAAATGAGGTACTACGAATTATAATGAAATTTTCGAAGGAAACAGTTCTGTGAAAAGGAATTTTCAAGTTCATAGATTGGAATCTTCTATTTAAAGAGTCGACAGAGAAACATAGGGTGAAGAGATTGAGGATGTGAGGTGGGTTTTTTGTCCTAAAGGATCGGAAAAGATCCTTGATCATGAGTATTCATTATTTCGGTTCCAGAGGGTCCTAGATCCCTCGATTTATCTGAACATTCGTTTCAATCATTTCGTATTCGGCCAAGTACTCTATACGCAGTTGTAAAACTTTTCAAGCAATCAAAAACAACTTTAGGACTTGGAGTGAACCGATGAATTTCAAACTTCTTAAAGTTCGAAAAAGGTTCAATGTTCCCTTTAATAATGTCTCGTTCTTTTTTTTTCTCTCTCTCTTTTTCTCCTCGTTGTAACAATATTTTTCAACAGTGCTTTCACCTCTGTTTTTAATAATGGCTCCGGCAAACTTCTGGATAAAAGGTTATTTCTGTAATTGTGGCAACTCGACGTTTAAACAAAGTTTTCGAACACGGGGAAAAAAATAACAAAAGGAGTTTTTCATTCTTTTATTTAATTGGCTGCTACTTTCTTTTAGATTTTGCTCTCACTATTGAGGAATTATGAAGAAGGATTTTTTTTTTTTTCCGAACCGTTCAAACTTTTCTATTTTTCCCTACAGTTCAACTTTACTTTAAGAAGCCTTCTAATATGATTAAAGTTTTTTTTTCCCCTTTATTTGTCTCTTTTCAGTCAGAAAAAACTTTATAGCTCTTTAAACTTTATTTAACTGATCCGGTTCATTTCAGATTTCCTTCGAGGAATACTAATTATAAACGCCTGATAATCTTGCGTTAAAAAGTACTTGAGATTGAGATAATATTTTATTAAAGTTTTGATACTATGGTAGCGAGTCAAATGTTTTTCTTTAGGTTTATCCTGCACCCTTTTAAAGTTTTTTTTTTCTTCTGTTATTTTATTTTGTTCTTATTTTTATGTAATATAATACAATCAATTAATTTTTTAATGTTTCTTTAAATATGGTATGAATGTGCTTTTCGATCTATATAATAACTGTCCTTAATTGAGACAGAATGTAATATTCCTTAATTCATAAAAAAAATTAATAAATTTAAAAAGGCTTATAATGAAAACCAGAATTTTCTAATTTAATCAGTGGACTTTGTCAACCTCTTTAGAACTAAAATTACAATTGCGAGCTACTCAAGTGCCACTTCCTAATTAAGCTTCTTAATTTTTCAATATCTTTTTGAAAATTATTTGAAATAGAATTTTCAAAAAGTATTGACTATACCGAATTCTAATTTTCATGCTAAAGATGCAATTTAAGTTGATTGTACAGGTGGTCATTAATTACTAAAAAATAAATTTGGGAGCCGAATTTAACTCATATACCGGTATTTTATGAAGGATACATCAATGTATCAATGTATGTTTAATTTATTTACAACTCTTAAAAATTCATACCAAAAAATATAATTTTAAAATCTTCATTTACGTATAATAAAAATAAATATTTTGTAAGATTTGATAATTACACCGAATGAATTCTTAATTTATTTATTTGTAATTGTTTGATAAATTAATTAATCATCACAGGAGACGGTATATTTCATTTTCATAAAAAGTAATTACATTTTATTATTTTCTTTTTTAAAAAGTTGTATTTCTAGACATTCAACAGTAATATTAATGCTGTGTGGAGGCACGAGATTATTCAACCATATACACTTTCTCCCTTAAAAATTTTTTACTTTCACTCACGTATATATGTAATATATAGTAAGAGTAAGTATTGCGATCGTGAAAATTTTCGAATCTCAATTTTCAACGGAAATACATGTTTTGAGGTTCCCTGAGTCCAAATAACCGAGTGTCGCAAAATGGTCTGTGTCTGTGTATGTGTGTGTTAACAGTCTAGTTCATAAACAAAAAGTAGTACGAAACTGATATTAAGTATTTAAGGTTTGTATATGGGCCGGATGTGACAGCAACTTTTTTGTTAAAATCTGCTAACCGGAAGTGCAACTTTATATGAACGCTGAAACACATTTTTACAATTTTCTCAAAAACAGCTCTAACGATTTTGATTAAACTCGGTGTATCATTGTATAATTAAGTGGTCTTTAATATCATTTAAGTCTTATCCCCGGTGATTTAACTTTACAGGTGTTAACTGCCCAATGTTCATATATGTCTTCCTCTAAAGTACCTTTAATATGTTTTTTTTTTTAAAGTTAATCATTTCATATTATTCAGAGTTATAAAAAAAAATGCTACATAAAACTTTTGAAAGAATTTGATAAGTTAATAAAGGAGAAAAAAAATAAAAATGCAGAAAAATCTGCGTTGCTCTAGACTGTAGCGCTTAAATGAATGTATCGATTTCAATGAAACTTCGCTAAAGTCGTTTTCTCGACACCCTTTAAATTTATCTATATAACATACTTCAACGAAAAGAAGCTGCAAAAAAAGTTACGAGGGATAGTAAAATTAAATTCCGAATAACTCAAAAAGTATACGCTTTTTTCTTGATATTGTATATGGTTTTTTAAAAGTTTATGTCATCGGATAATTAGGAGGAAAGATATGGCCTCTAGTTTTTTTTCCCTGAAGAGGCGAAAATTTGGATAAATTTAAAATATAATTTTTTAATTGTTGAGACTAAAAAAACCTTTTTTCTGCAGATATTTAATAAAGTATCTTTCCTAAGAACATCTTTCATAAGAAATAAGTACCTATATATGTATACCTTTATTTCAGTTCTATATTTCAACGCTGCAATCACCATACTCATTGTACTCATTGTAATACTCATTGTCTGCATAGATAACTTTTTAAACTAAAAATATCAATAAAATGGCATCGCTCATGAATGTTGAAATTGGAGTTAGTATGTGGTTTATAAAACTGTAGTTTATAAAAGCAAAGAAAGTTGTGTGGTTTATAAAAGCAGATGGAGTGAATAGATTTTTATTACCTGTCGTCGATATATTAAATAGACATTTTTTATTTAAAATGGTCTTAATTACTTGTTATCTGTAAGCTTTAAGCTTTAGCTCCGTTTAAAATGCACTTCGAAAAATTTTATAATAGCCCAACATTGCCAGAAAATAATTTCTATTCAAAGTAGATCGGTAAGTGAAAGTTGTGTGTTGCGAGCACCAGATTTTTATTGAAGTGGTAATGTCTATACGAAATTGTTGAGTTGTTAATATAATATCGATTTATTTTATATATTTTACTTTTACTGCCATAGAACATTCTTCGAATATTGTTTAATTTACTCCCAATCGAGCCCAGACAAGGTACTTACGTTAGGAGCTCATTGGCTTACGCACGGGCACTGAGTTATGAAACTGCCTTCTAATATAAAACACAATATGAAAAGCTACATCAGTTTTTTTATAAATAGAATGCCAATTTTATATAATATATTGCTTAAACTGATTTTTTTTTGGCGTTTTTAAAAGAATTAACTAAAAATATCCAATAATAATTTGTTAATTTATCCTAAATTAATGTTTTACCATACGAAATAAATTATTCTAAAGCATTTAATTTGTTAGTAATTTCTTTTCTTCATATCTTCCTCCGCATCTATCATAAGCTTCACAATAAGCAGATGTGTTGTTATTTTTATGAAAATTGACATTTTAGGCATGGGGAAGAATAGTAACCAGTAGCACCTATTTCCTGGTCTTGGTTTAATTCCTTTATTCAGGAAAGGAAATCTTTCATCCAGCTCCTCTTCAGTCGCCTCCTGATGGACAAGTCTGCTGTGGTCAGGTATTTAATAATTCGGTTGTGATTTCCGTTTAGTTTGATATGAAATCGTAGAGTTGTAAATTCATCTTTTTAGCGAAACCGTAAATTTTTTAGGCGTATGTCCATGTGAGTTTTAATAGGTAAGTGTATATATTTAGTCTTTATCTCATTTTTATTTGGAAAAAAAAAGTGTGTATAGTATTTTCAGTCCTCTTGTTAAGGCCTGTCTTTTCATTTTGACGTATGGGCGGTAATATTTTAAATTTTCGAATTTAAACTATTTGAATTTGTTGGAAATTTATTTGGATTAAACAATTACTTAATTGGAATTAATTAATTAACAATGTAACCTCTTCACAATTTGTTAATTAATGCTATCTCAGTTGGAATAGGCAGAGACGGAATCACTCCACTCCGGCTTATTACGTTGCGTACAATGTCCTCAGACCCTTTTGTGAGCACACTCGAGTAAGATAAACGCTAGGCTATAGGACCATATAGGCAGCCTACAATGGGTTATACAGGCAGACACCTGGTGTACCGGTGTACTAGTGTACTGGTGTACTTGGGTATAGGCAGTTGAAGTGAGGATGGGGCTGACAGATAGGGACTCAGATTGGTCGGCTTATTAACCAGGCTTAGCGGCTAAATAGAGACTTGGCAAGTTGAACAGAAACCTCTGTGTCAGCCCTTGATAGCTCTCCTATCTATTGTATGTATTCCATTTCCAGGTTGAATATCTTGTATGACATCCTCTGCAGACATACTGATTACCACTCAATATCTATCTAATTAAAGGGTAGTGGTCCTTGCAATCTTACACTACATACTCCCCTCCCTTCCCCCCACCCAAAAAAAAAAAAAATATGGCATATATTATTTGTACAAAGTGGGTTCAAATATTTTTAAGCAGAAAAAAAAAATTAAAGTCTGAACTTTGCAACTCGAAAAACCCTTAAATACGCATTTCCATAGCAATCGAGAAAAAAAAAAAATTTAAAATAACTTTTTTGCTCAAAAGTTTTTCATAGGATTTTGGGCTTCAGAAATTTCCTCTTGAGTCAACCTCCATTTTTTTTTTCGAAAATCTTTAACACTGTGATATGCCTTCACCTATTAAAATTAACCTAATATTACCAGGAATATCATAATATTACCAAGGCTCTATTAGCAATACAAAATGGCACAGACTTCCTTCAAAAAATCAGAACTGGAGATTTAAAATGAAAATAATTAATAAATCATATATTTTTTTTTGTATTTATGCCATATTACAAAGCCATAAAATGTAAAAAATATTGATTTTGTTGATTGATATGGTTTGGAAGAGTAACATTTCAACTTTCCATATATTAAAAAAACGTAAAATCAGGATAAAATTTTGAAGCTATGAATGCCTTACGGTAAGCGGCATAAAAAAAAAAAAAAAATCCTCCGATAAAATGATATCCAAAGATGTATATACTTTTATTTCAGAATAAAATAAAACTCTATCACAAGAATTTTAAAGGACACTATAGGTATAAACGAATCTGAATTGCTTTTTTATAACAAAAATTTACTTGGCCATCTTTACAAGAGGAGTCTTTAGATTTTTATAATTTATTATACACTTGAATTCGTTTAATACAATCAGCAACATGTTTTTCTTATTTTACAAAAACGGTATGTAGATTGATGAATTTTAATCTAGAAATCCAACCATACCAAAGCTAGAAAATAATAATATAAAAAAATTATGTGTTTTTGTTTACTCCTAGAACAAATTGGCAATAACCCTAGGACATGGCTCTAATATTTTTCGACTTTGTATCACCAATCTGTAACCTCCTTTCGTTGTTGAGTATTTTTGTTAATCATAAAACGTATATTTCTCCATGCTCTTCATGAAAAGATATGACCCGATTCTTTAGAAAAAGTCCCATCTACGTTTTGATCGCCATGATCCTTGGCAAGAAATCAAATAAATTATGTTAAGTGATTTGTGAAAAAAAAAAATAAGAAACTTGTTTTAGTGGGCATTAACCTTCGAAACATTGCCATTGCAATGAAAATTATAATTCAATGGTAGAATTACAGTAGTACACAAGGCCTACAACTGGAAGGAGAAGAGAAAAGGGAGGTTTTACAATTAATAACTTTCCTTTTCCCTCCTTCCCTAAGAAGAGTGCATTAATCTTGGAGGATTAGAGGACTCTCTCGCCGTTTCTTTATTCGCGGGAGGGCGGGGATGAGCTCCACAGGCGGGAGATTTGGAGCGGATACTTTAGCGAGGAACAGGAGAAAAAAATCTGAATTACATGAGGCCCAGTACAAGACGGATGGTTCCTACGATCCATCTTCATTTCGGACGCTGCTTTAATCTCTCCTCTCTTCGGGGCGTTTATCATTAGTTCCTCTATCTTCGGATTTGAGGACCCTCTAGTAAAAAATGGGAAGCTCTGGTTTACCGAACACTAGTACGCTAGAACTAATATTATGTGTCTTTGGAACACAAACTCATATCTGGATTGTAAAAAGAAGAATCCTGAACGCAATTGTTTAGTATTAAAAAAAAATAAATTCATACATCTTTACTTGGTTCATATATTTGTGAGTTCATCTGTATGATAGATCATAAAAGTTATTATTTTGTGAATTTCGTATTTGCACAAGAACGGTACCTTTGTTTACGGTAGGTTGCGTAAACAAAGATAACCAAGAGAAGCCTGACTGAGGACTGGACTCTATCTCACGTTTAGTTAAGGCCTCCTATAAGGACTAACAAAAGGAGGAACAAGAGAAGGGGCCTCCTACACCAAGTAAGAATTGCCTTACGCCAGAAGAAAGGTTGAGTTAATGTTTTTCGCGATGCATATAATCCATGCATAGTTGCCTTAAAATACAGTCCACTGGCAAATTATTGCGTATGTTGCCTGATGTTAAATTTATTAAAGTATATTTACCTTTTTCGTTCTAAATAGTTATCATCATTCCAACCTTCCTGTTGATCTTGCCAAGGCCTTTTTATGTTGAAGCCAGAACAATCTCTTGAGATTTTTAGAATGAAGTATTACGTTGAATGTTTGGACTCTCCTTAAAAATTACTGGAACTCAATAGTTTATTTTATTTTCTGAAAACCGTGGGGCATGATTCCTCGAAATATACTTGAAGTAATACCATCGCAATAGTTAAAATTGTATACTCTAGCTAAATAATTGTGTTACGTAATACCACTATTAGAACCGGAATACCTAACTTATATAACTAAAGTTTAACTTAAGTTTGAAATGAAATCAGAGCTATTTAAAAGGAAAATTAGGAAGAAAACCTGGTAATTGGGAGTTATTTCGGACAAACCGTCTTCCTACGCAACCTTTTACATAGAAACATTATTTTTTTATAACGTATTGAATCCGAGATCCTCTAGGGGTTGTTCTGGTACAGGCTTAATTTTAAAGAAATAGTAATAAGTGTAAAAGGTATACTTATTAGCCATGAAAGAGCTGCTAATACAAACAATTATTATAAGAGAGAACTACCCGCACTACATGGCCTTTGTGTACAGGTGGAAAGACATCATTGGCCCAGCCCACTTCTATTTGGGTAGAAGAGAAGAAGCTCCACCACAGAGGATGGAAGAGCCAAGCTAAACAGAAAATCTTATTGTATCGATTGCAGTATTGGTTATGCACACACGTGTAGCTATCCACTACTGCAAACACTCGTATTGCCAAACTACCAGAGTAGAGATTTAAATAAATAAATAAAAACAATGTTAAATCTTGAGATGTTGAGATGTTAAATCTCAATAGCATTTGAATTTTCAACAATTTTTTTTGTCTTACTTCGAGACTCCGTTAAAAGCTAGAATCGTTAGCCTAAATCCGTACATTTCCTCTTTCGCAGAAATAAACTTTCTTTCCTTAAAGATTACTATTAGACGACGAAAAAATTAATAAAAATAAAAAACGAAAAATTTATTTACGTGCGGTCTCTAAATTTTAGGTTAAAAAGTAACCCAACAAGTTCATTTAAATTAACTAAGCAGGCATTTAGGCGAATATATAATATAATCTTGTAGACATAATTAATTGGTTTAAATAGTTTTTATAAAAATTAAAAAAGTGTTTTTGTTGTCCCTCAGTGTTAACAGCGCCACGATACTCATCATCTTTTGCTTACCGGGTAAAACCGGTTCTGCGTGCATTCTTTAGCCCTTATACCTAATATTTATAAAAGTTGCGTTATTATTTGGAACTATTCCTTCAGGTCACTGATCATGTCAGCCTAATATAACAGATTCTCTGTTAAAAACTCGCTGAGAAGATTCTTTTTATGTATCTATATTTTAAATAATTATTATTAATACTAAATAAATAATAACTATTAATTCATCTATACTATTACGACCTCAGATTGCAAACCTCTAAGTTGAAACTGAGAAACTATTCACAAATACAACATCTGATCTGTTTGTTAACATACATCAGCTATAGGAACCTCTCCCAGCGCTCTCTAGCGTTTACTCCCTAATTAGGAGTTGGGGATCACGCTTGACCAATACCGAACCCGGAGTCGCTTAAACCGAGAGATAAATTGCAAAGTGCTGATACAAAACTAAACAACGTAATCAGCAGAAGCCTGGAATCCGAGAGGGTTCGTCGTTGAATCATTACCCCAGAGTTATTAAAGTGATAATTCAACATAAAATTATTGAGCTCGTTCATTACTTGGGCGGTGTATAGCAGGCTATATGGATTTTAAACTGGGTAATGTATGTTCTCATTTAGTTTATATGCTTAGTTTCTATCCCTCGTTGTTTAACGCGGACGGCGAAAATTCAACTTCGGAAGCGATTCATTACATTCAGGAAATGTGGAAATGAAAATATGAAATATTGATAACAATGATGTTTAGCTGATAGAATGATTCTCGAAATTAGTTGTATAATGCAATCGAACCATGTATTATAAAAATTTAGTAGTGAAGAACTTCAAATATTTTGCTTAAATCATAAATCTTTTTTCAGTTGGAAATGTTCAGTCCACTTTCAGATAATTTAACATCCTTCAACATACGAGGAGAAACATCACCAGACGTGTCAAACTGGATGCAGTTCCTGAAGTAATTTTTTCAGTTCAAATCCAATTTTGATAAAACACGTTGGTGGCTAAGAAATGGTATATGAAGCTACTGCTAAAACTCGGGTGAGAATTTGCTTGTTCGTAAGATTCATATCTGTGAAAATATCGTCACAAAATCTAGTGTCGTACGATTCATTTAAACGACAAACAGTTGATTACCTGAAAAAGCATTCTTGAATTTTGACATATCTCCTTAGAATCATGAAATATAGACAAAAACGTGGACGATTTTATGGACGATTTATGAGTTTTAAAAATGTTTTTGTCTCCATTTTAAAGCAATCTATTTTAAAATACCACTTCGAACTAATATTAGGTATCACTTCGTAATATTAATTGATTACCACTATTATTTTGTTTCAATCGACAAATGTCTAGGACCATTCCCAAGGTAAATTATAGCTCGT
The DNA here is from genome assembly GCA_928085145.1 of Nezara viridula. Taxonomy (NCBI): domain Eukaryota; kingdom Metazoa; phylum Arthropoda; class Insecta; order Hemiptera; family Pentatomidae; genus Nezara; species Nezara viridula. Next base: position 96,844,608 of record OV725080.1, on the reverse strand, counting down.
ACATATAATTTCACGCGGATAACATTATTAAAAGTATACGGAAATCAAAATTTTTTTTTTTCACAAATGGTATGTCTTTAGCCTGAGTAAATAATTCCTTTTATGAAATTAAATTGCCAAAACTCCTTATATTCTTATTCACAGAAGGTATCTGGGCCACTGCCGCTTCAATCTTCGAAGAGGATTGTAAGGATGGGTGGTGCTGGATAGTGATTCTGCAAGGGGATTTAGATGATAGGTAAGGTTCTGGTGAAATTTGGATAATTTTTCTGGGGTAAGGTCTAGGACAAATGGGATATCAAGGTCATTTGGCCATTTGTTAGTTACATAGAATGGAACATCAACTATTGTTCGAAGGATATTAGATTGAAAAGATTGGATGCGTATGTTAGAAAATTTTTCTGTCCCCCACAGTTGAAGTCCGTATGTCCATATAGGTTTCAGAATTGTCTTGTAGACAAGTAACATGTTTTCAATAGGAAGTTTAGATTTTCTGTTTAGTAGTCTGTATATATGGCCGTATCGTAAGTTGAGTTCTTTTATTTTGAGTCTAGTATGTGGGTTCTATGTTATTCTTCGGACTAAATGAAGGCCAAGATACCGGACTGTGTCTGAGAAAGGATGCTATATGGAATTAAAGTGTACTGGTGGACAGGAATTATGAAATCAAATAAAATTATTGGTCTGAATTCACTCAATTATATAATGCTTACTAATTGTCCTATCAATGTTTCTAATTCCTAATTTTCAAATATAGTTTCAAGAAAGTTTGTGAATGAGATGAATATTTCTTCTGAATCCTAAAAGTTCTTTTAATATAATAATAAAATATTTTAATTTAGCATTAGTATAATAATCCTGTAATTGGCTAACAGTAATAATAGAATAATATTTAGTAATTGAAAATATGACTAACTTTTAGGCTTAAATTAACTTCTTTTCTCTATTTAGGAGTGTGTGTATATATATATATATATATATATATATATATATATATATATACTTATAATTAGTTTAAAATTACCAAGGAGGATTCCAAGTAAATATTATTGGTTCCGTTTCATTATTATTATTTTTTAATGTTCAATAGATAAAACATCACCTCCTACCTTGAATAGGAAGTGACGCACCCTGTTTACGGAATAAACAGGATTTGGAGGAAGGTGTCAGGGCGGGTGATTGGCGCAATCCGTCAAAGGGCACCCCCTCACGAGTTGTCGGGCCGAACGGCGAAAATATATTTATCTCCTTCCACTCCTCCTAGGTCGAAGACCTGCCGATCTGCCAACAACTTTGTCCGCAGGAAAACTCCTCACTCCTCGCTAATCTCTATTGAAATGTCTTAGAGGCGGCAATCGGTTCCGATAATACACTTAGATTTTATTTCCTTTGTATTACCTTAACCATCAAAACCAACGTATTAATTAATCATACAAAAAATTCTTATAATTATAAAAGGTTTATAAAGTCAATTTATGGGTTATTTAATATACAAAACCATTTATTTTATTTTATTTTTTAATTTTTTTATTGAATAATACAACAATCTGTCTCTTGGACATTGATTATAGTGAGGTAGGATGACATTCACACTATATGTACAAAAAACATAAAATAAATAGAAACAAAATAATAATCAAAAGTATATACAATAGATAATAAAATAAAATAACCTAAAAAAATAAGAAAATTAAAACTAAGCAAAAAAAAAAACACATGCATACTTATATACAATCAGGCGAGGGAACTCCAGGAGAACCCTGCGCTACTCATTTATTTTATTAGTTACACATATTCCTGGCTCAAAATAAATTTGCCATCTACCTCGGTATTCAGCAAATATGATATCAAGGAGAATAAATGATAGCATAAAAAAAAAATAGAATAGTAATAACAAAACAAAAAAAAAACAGTAGTAAAATGAAAATAATAACGCACACACTAAAAAAGATAATACAGCAAGTAGTTCAATGCAATAAGTCTCTTGGCCAGCGGCTCAGCAGTCTTCTGGGTCAGTCTGTCATGAAAATTATTAAAGCGGTCAGTGGCAGTTGCTGTGATGAAAGGAGTGTTAAGGTCAGTGTGTAACCTAAGGTTTGAAACATAAAAGGGTGCGTCTACAATTTTCCGAAAGACTTTTGACTGGAATGACTGGATGATTTTTATATTTGATTTCTTTGCTGTTCCCTCTAGTTCGATCCCATATGTCCAATGTGGTTTAATGAGGACTTTGTTAACAGGAATATAAAAAGGGTTTTCAAAAATTATAAATATTTACCGGATATAATCAAAAACGGCTTAATAGCATTATTTTCAGTAAAAAGATATTTCCAGGGATTTTTTTCAAATTTCAGCTTAAAAGGATAAGATGCACCCAAAGAAAGATTTTTAAAACGGGTACATTACTTTGATTATTAATTCGCAATTTTTGAGGTATAAAATACTGTTTTGATGGTTTTCTAGTGGGGGAAGAGCTAAGCAATCATTCAAATATCTTACGATCCTTAAAAGTATCCAAGTAGGATTTTCAAGCTGGAAAGATAAGATTGTGATCTGTTAGGACTCACTCAGCGCGCTCCGAAGTATCAATAATCTCTATTCAGAAATTTTTTGAGAGGAACCCAAATGCCTGCTTCACAGTTTTCAAACTTAACCTTAAAACGGTAGTTTTTGTATGTATTCCAAGCCATATTGGCATAAAGAGTAACGATATGTTCGATAGAGCTGCAACTGAGGCTCATTTTAGATGGAGTTGAAAGTTTTATTCTTTTAGTAGTGAAGCCAATAGGTGAAGACATATGGGGTAAGTGGTAAAATCAATGGGACCAATAAAAGTTTAATAAATTTAGATTGGTTAAACCATCAGTAAAGAAATGGCCATTCACCAGACTCCTCTCGTCGAGAAGAGACGATGTTGTTACTTATTACTTGTTTGCGAACATAGGCGCCTCACCCACGTCTATCTAATGACAAAAGGGCTATTCCAAATTTTGGGATTGTCAAACAGCTCTAACAGTAAAACGTATAATCGGGGGCTGTCCTAACTACAGCAGAATGATGGCCAACTTAGGCATTCCTAGATCCAATCCCAAGACCTTAAATACCACAGTCACCTGAACAAATTAATAAAGTTTCTAAATGAGACGGACTTCACTACATGATTTTATTGTATAATAAAAACGCTGAAAATTATTTCACAATCTTTTATTATTTCCAAACAATTATACATGTAAAGTGACATTACCTTCCTTGTAACAAAGAAAAAAAAATAAAAGAGGATTGCAATTATTGACATAAACATGTTTTTTTCATCATTAGTAATTTGCTAAAAAAAAATAGTATTACTTCATTAACACATTCAAAAATCAAAATCCAAAACAAATGATATAACCTTTGCAGTAGAACATATAAAAAACATCTAGAGACCATATCTTTGCTCCAAATTGTCAGATTTTAACGACTTTGTTTTTAGTAGATTTTATAAACATTTAAATAACTGATTAAAAGAAAAGGCGGCTAGTAATGTCAATCAAGGAGGATCATCCTCGAGTGACCTCTGACTTAAAATCCAAATTTGAAAAAAATCGGTCCAGTAGTATTGGAAAAAATGCGCAGAATGTGTACGGCGTACGGCGGACGGCGGACGGACAAAAAAATGTCTATTCATTTTCCGATTTCTAAGTATTCTGAAACGTAAAACCTAAAATTTTGAGAGGGGGTCAAGTTTTTGAATTTTTTGTTCAATCACAATGGTTCATTATTGAAAATGAAATTGTATCGATATGATATAAAATCAAATATAATTGGCGATGATAACCATCGCAGTTTTTCGATAAAGATTTTTTTTCTTACGCATCTTGACTTTTTTTAATTCCGCTATAAGTCTTCTAGCAGTGCTGTTGTGAGGCGACAGTTATGATCGTTTCGTTTTCTTGACGACATCCAGAGAGCACGTGGTTTACAATAACCTGGTGTTTACAATAATATTCTCTCTCTATGCAGAAATATCCCATATCAAACTTAAATATTTCTCTTGAGTTTATCAATTGATAGAAATCCTAAATGTTTAAAATTCAAGCTAGAAAACTCGCTCAATATCATCCGGCAAAAAAATCGTTGACTATTCAACATGACTTTAGCTTAAAAACCAGTTGGACTGAACCACAATTAATAAACGAACTGCCCAAATTATACTGCTCGACTATAACATCATTCTCTGTATTCGTTACTCCATTTTTATGTTTTTTCGCCTCTGATGGCGGAATGGTTTGAAGCTGCATGTCCTAACTTGTGATGGCTTCCAATTGCTTCCCTTCTAATGGTCCCTTCCATCACCTGCCTCGGTGTCTGTCCGTTGTCAGTTTTGTTTGTTACTCGCCGTTCGATCAATGTTCGTTAGTCAGAACCTGTTACGATGGTGAGTAGAGTGCTCATTTATCAGGAATATTTTACTTGTCCTTGCACATTTATATCATTAGTATTACAAGATTTTTATAACGCTTTTTCTATAATTTTGTTTAATACCAAGCATATCTCCCTTCGCTTCCGTCAACTATGTTTTATATTTGCAAAAGCCATTCAAATAAAAACTTCCGCGAACGAGTTTTTGCAGCTTAAAGTCAGTGTAGGATGTAGAGAGATAGTAGATTTTTTCCATTAAGGGGGCAATTGGATGGCTCCCCTGCGGCCATATCCCAGTTTGTATTAATGCCAACCCTGATGCACCCCGCGGAAGGGGGGTTGAAATTTTATCTCCATTACATCTGGGAAGTGTCCTTTCATGTGAAGCATTAACAATAACTAAAGGAAGCAGAAGATATTTTATGATTACACTTATTGTACTTCAAGTTAGATTACTTTCTTATTATTTTTTAGCTAGCTAAAGTTTCGTTCCATTCACGTAAGAACTCTTTTCCAATTCTCCGTTTCCCTCAAGCTGCGTTTATTCATTCCACTAACTATGCGATACACGAACGTGTAAATGGATTCTTTGTCTAGGCTAATGTCTATGTCTCTTATGTTTATGATCGGTGCATTTGCTGTCTATTTTTCAATATAAATCAAAAGAAATTTGCGTTACCGCCTAGTGCCACTATATATATATATATATATATATATATATATATATATATATATATATATATATATATATTTTTTTTTTTTATTTTTTTTTTTTATATTTTTTTTTTTTTGTCCACTATTCCTCGCCTTGTAGGCTTACGGAGATTTTCCCGGACCGAGGTAGAGGGCGAAGGATTAATTCTTGAGGAGTCAAAAGCCCCTCCGACACCGGGACGCGAACTTGTAATACCGCTCAGCCAACCCGTCCCCAACGCTATTTTCACTTTTACGTTTTTCTTCAGTGTTTGCGTTCCTTATGAAATGCCGAATGTAATAGTTCCTGGTAGGATGTAAGTGAATATTCTTCATCCACCATCTCCTCTGACAAACATTACACCTTTTTATCATTTTCTTTTGATGCTTTCTAAAACTACAATAGATAAGGGCAAATGCGATTCCCAACGTCCGCCATGTTTCAGTAAAGTAAAGAATGAATTAATGCTCATTATTTTTTTTTTATAATTTGTTTTTCTCAGTAATTAAAACCGTTAAAAGGGCTCTTTCAATTTTTAAATAATAAAACTTTTGTTTAGCACATATTATGAAAAATGTGATCAGGTTTCGAATCTGTCCACGTTTATGAAACCCAACTAACGCAACGTTCACAAATTATTCAACCCTAAATTTGCATTCAAGTATGAAATCGATAACAATGTAACTGGTGAGGATATTAATATATTTTAAAAATTCCCTCTTAATTAAAGATTTAATATTGTTTAATTAAAAATTATTCATCGTCCAGGTTCATTAGGAAAATTATTTCGATGCCAATTCATAATAAACGCAGTTTCCTATTCGTTCATTAAAATATTTTTCCCCGTCCGAAACGGGACTTAATTAAATTTCTGTTCTTTTGTTGTAATGAAAATCGTGGGGTACGGCATTCGTTATTATCATTGTTTATAAATTCATAATTAATTATATTCGATTGAATTTAAAAATAATAAAAATGTTTCTACTTGAAGCAAATTAATAAAAATTAATTAGTAATATCATTGGATTCAAAAATTTTTAATAAATTTTCTCTATTCGCCATCGTAAATCTACAATATCATATGACATTATTTAAAAATAGTAATAGAAGGAATGAAATTATCCGACTTGGGTTCATTACCAACCCTTTCAACTTTGTTTATTCGACTTCTTTATTACTTGACATGAAAATGATAATGTTTTTATTTCATACTTCAAGCATTGAAAATTTAAAAAAATATTATTATATAATTTTTTATCAGCATAATGTAATTTTAACTAATTTTATAAGTAAAAATATTCGGTTTTAGTGCAGAACAATGAATTTATTTTAAGTCTGACATTTTCTTATTAAGTCTATGATACCGAAAAATGCTATAAAACGTCTTTAAAGAAGTAGTATGAGAGATCCCCTTATCCTTTAAAATTATATTAATTCCGTACCCTATATTATTCGAGAGGTCTTCAAATTATGGCCGGCGTGACGGATTCAACCCGCAAGCACTTTCAATCCGGCCCGCGAATGTTTCTTTTATTACATAATAAAATTTTAAAAACTATTAGTAAAATGTGAAATTTAATAAATTACTTACACAAGAGGCTATTACAAGATTTATGAAATGATTTTATGATTCTCTTAGAAAGTTTATTTCACCACTGAAATGTCATGTGTAGAACCAGATTTTTTTTCACAGTTTGTGGGAATCAGGGGTGTCTCAGTGTGGGGTCTAAAACGTTTGGAGACAAATGTACTGGGATATACTCATTATGGATACACATATATTCAAGCAAAACACATTATGGTTCATAGATAATATATGTACGATTAAAGATATAACATACGTTTTTTAATCAAATTACAAACAAATTAAAGTAAAAAATAAATAATTATTAAAACACTTTATTCAGAAATATTACAATTTGTCACAGTTAAGGACACTTATAATAGAGTTCAGAGATTGCATTCATAAAAAATAAATAATAAAATATTGTATAAAAGTTGCGAATTTGATGATCTAACCGATTTCGTACAAACCTCCTGGAGTCTGCAATTTAGTTTTTAAGAAGCTCTTTGAAAGTCGTTAGTAGTTTCCAGCAATGCTAATTATTTTTTGACAAAAAGGCATTCATAACCAACGAAAAATTGTATCACGGTCCAAAGTAAAACCAGCAAGTGAGAAAGTCAAATTCTGTTTATAGTAGATTCAAAAATAGAGAGATTAAATTTATTTTTGTAAAACACTTCCCAAAAAGTAAAACCATTAATGGGAAAATTGAACCTCTTTGGATTCATTTGCGTAACTAAAGAACCGCGAAAATGATATCTCTAGTTTTTGAAAGCCAAAGTTAACAACAAAATTCGTTTTATCGGAGTTAAGAAAAATATTTATGGATAGTCTAAAAAATAGGATAGAAGAGATACGTTTGCAACATAACTTTTTAAAATAGTCTTTTTCTGTCTCTATTTCTTAGATTACCGAAAATATTATAATAAATATAAAGACAGAAAAAACATTTTAACCAGTAAAGTAATAAATGTAAATAATTGCAAAAAGGTAAGAATATTACGTTGATTTAAAAGAACAGGATTTTACATTGTTATTTTTATATAATAAATATTTATGGGGTTGATGATTGTTGTATGATTATTTCAGATAAATGATCATAGAGATGAACTAATTGTTTCATAATCTCGACCAGTTAGATTTACAAAAAAAAATTGTATATATAACAATTATGTACTGATAAAAGTATAATATGAAATTCTAATAACACCGTTAGATTAATAAATTTACATTATTTTCGTTAATTACTAACTATACCGAGGAACAGGAAATAAAATAATATTATCATAGATATCAGTTATGATAGAACTTTATCACAGTGGAAAGTCAAAGTAAGCAGAAGACACCTTGTCACGTCCATCGATGAGAAAAGTGGACATGCCACGAAGACGGAAAAAACAATTCTATCTGACTGAGAGGCGAAGAAAACACTTAACTCAAGTGCGGCTTCCATCGAAAAGTCTTGTAGAGAACTGTCTCTAGAGGTCTAGATATAACAAGCCAACTGTGCCATGAGAGACAGCTGTTATTTAGTAGTGTAAACTAATACTTTAGAATCTTAGTTATTAATATAAACGCTATTGATTGATTTTTATCAAATTTTACGAAAAAAATAAATGAGATTTATCATCATTGCTAATTCCAAAGTGTATATTTATTAGTGCACTAAACCTGTATCGATCTGTTATGGCTACCCGTTTTTCTTATGCGAATGGAAGTTACGCCGTTTTATTTTCTATTTATATATATATATATATATATATATATATATATATATAGAGAGAGAGAGAGAGAGAGAGAGAGAGAAATAGAAAATAAACATTATTCTGGGACGATGTCCTCTCAGAATAACAATAATGAACAGTTACAAAAGAAAAAATACATATCTGACCAAAAACTAATTTAATAAAGGTTTAAACAATACATACAATAACTTAAATCATACTATGTAAACCACTACAATTAAAATAAAATCTTCTCAATTATACTTATATGATTTTACTGGAACTAACACAAAAAAAAAAAAGAATTGCATATATTGAAAGAAAAAGCTAAACCTCCAGAAAAGGAAAAATATCAAATGGTTGCATGCAATAAAAAAGCTAAAAACAAATTCCACATCAGTTCTATCTGTAATTTAAAAATTATACATTGAAGATATTGAAATGAGAATGCTGAGGTGAGCATGATTAATTATTCTATTATTTTATGGGCTGCTAACACAGATATTACAGAGTACGTTCTGAATGAATATTATGACTTAACTGGTTGCAGGATTGTGTTAGAATATTCAACTAATTCCTTCTGGTCTCGGATGCCTTTATTGACATCTCAATGTACCACCTTGACTCCTTTTTCTGTCTACCCAGCTAGTTTTTTCATATTCGATAAATTCTGATTTTTTTTTTCCTTAGATGGCATCAATCGTTTTACTGAGAGAAAATAATATATTCTGCTACAATCAAGAGCATCGCATTAGACATTGTTTTATGTATTGATTATTTTATTATTGTATATATTTGGGATTAATATTTAGTTGTTATGTTTATTTTTTATTTTTTTTGTACGTATAGTATGAATGTAATATTGTCTCCTTATAATCATTGTCCAAGTGAAAGAGTTTTATATTATTTAGTAAAAAAAAAATATATATATATATATATATATATATATATATATATATATATATATATATATATATATATATATATATATATATATGGTATATATATTATATATGTGGCTTTGTGTGTACATCACACACCTATATATGATATATACAAGATAAAATACAAATTGAATATTTATATATATATAAAATACAAATTGAATATTTATATATATATATATATATATATATATATATATATATATATATATATATATATATATTTACTAAATAATATAAAACTCTTTCACTTGGACAATGGTTATAAGCAGGCAATATTACATTCATACTATACGTACAAAAAAAATAAACATAACAACTAAATAAAAATCACAAAATATATACAATAATAAAATAATCAATCCATAAAATAAAATTAATTAATTAATTAAATTAAATTAAACTAAAACTGATATATAAAAAAATATAACAATAACATAGATGATATAATAAGAAAAATATATTAAAAATGAAAATAATGTAACAATAAAATAACTAGATAATAATAAGAAGAAGAATATTTTAAAGAGTAATAAAAAGAAAAATACTTCGTCACCCACTCACATTCTTTTTTTTTTCTATCTTATCTCGTCTTTTCGGTTATACAGGGTTTCTGGGCCAGGGGAGAGCGGTGGATTAATTCCAGAGTTGAAAACTCCCGATACTGGGGCTTGAACTCATAATCTTTAGTATATCAGATTGCTGTGAAACGCCCATTATGCACAAGCGTTAGCTCGCTCGGCTACCCTGCCTCCCCTTCCACGCTCCTCCGGCCTTATATTACCTCCTTCAGTTGACTTCTCCATTCGACTGAATTGTCATACTTATTCCACTTGACGACGTTCTCCAAATAAGTCTCCTTACGGACTTCCTGTTCCTTCCACAACATTTTTGTCCCTAAATTTCCTCCCAACTTTTTTTCGGTCTTTCCTATTGGAAGAATTTTGTTCTTCGAATGCACTACCCCATGTACCTCTTCTTTTGTGGGATTGCGAAGATTCTTTTGTTCTTATCAAATAGTCAACGGTTCAAGACCCCCTAAGAGATTTGTCGTCAAAAGGTTACTTGAAGGGATACTTGTTCCATGTCTTCAGTTTACTTCCAGTATTCTGTGTTGATAATATTTAAATACTTCCCTAATTGACTAAATATGAATGAAATATAATTTAATACTTTCAAAAACAAATTATTAGTAATGAACTCTTATCTGCTTTTTATCAGCAAAAACAAGTTACCGTACCTTCTTCTCATCTTATAACTTCTACTATACCCAATCAGGAGGGAGTATGGCTATCGTTCATCAGGAACAACCCCCGAGGGGTGATACCACACCCCCTGATTTCCTGCCGAAATAACGGCCTCCTCGAAAATTAAAGTTTGAGCCTCATCAGCGAAGGTTTGAGATAATATAAAATAATTTCCCATCTTCCAGCGGACTCAATTAATCAGGAGCTACTGGTTTTTTCCTCGCCCTCACTCCCCTTCCCGGAGCTTAATCAGTTAATCTTCATCTTTTATTTTTTTGAATTTTGAACATTTTTTCGGTTTCCCTCCCCTCAGAGGACCCTCCTCCAGGCCTGGTTGATGATGCAGGTTAATCAAGTATGATCCTTATTCATTAGGCAGGGCCGCCCACTGTACACGTGGCGTATGGTCCCCACAGAATACCACACGTTGTCATCGCTTGATTGGGACACTTTTTATAACAAAATGTGTTTATAAAAAAACATTTTTGTTAATAATTATTAGAAATATTCCTTCAAAGAATTTGTGTTTATTCTGCGTTAATAATGTAAAGTAATAAGTATTTAATAGTTGACCGTTGCATTATAAAGGAAGGAGGATGGTCCGGGGTGGCGGTCATAAATAGGCAAAAAATTTGGTAAAACTATTTTATTACAAAGCTTTTAATGAAATAGTTTTGCCACTATTTAGCCTATTTATGACCGCAACCCAGAACCATCTCCTTGCTTAATAAATATTTTGTTTAATTCAATTATTTTAAAATTATTATCCTCTCTCTCTAAATTTCCTTTAGCGTAGCAGTATTTTATTTTGTTTCAGTAGTTTTCAACTGATCTTTCGATTAAATTGTAAATAAAAGCAGTTTTCCTTCTTTGGAAGTTCCAGATAAAAAAAAAAAAAGAACTAGGCCCTTAAAAGTTTCACACAGTATCAAGTAACAGCTAACTTTGACAGAGAAAAAAACTATAAAAAGGCTGGCTGTAATTCTAGCCAGTCAGAATTTTTCTACTTTTTTTCCGTTTAGTTATCAACACAAGTAATAAATTCTTTCGCCTGAATGACAGAAACTTTTTTCTATTTTATTATTTAATTAAAATATTTTTTTCAGCTGAGACTCACCTATTGACGGAGTTATAATTAATTATAATCATTATGCTAGTTTAATCAAATTATTGGATACTAAAAATGAACAAATAAAATATAATAACAGTTATGTAATATAAAAGTCGAATTATAATATTTAATAAAATATTGATTTTATTATGAAAATTAGGTTATATATATTATTTGAATTTTTTATAATATTTATTTCAACGAAGTTGAATTTAGGATAATTTATTTTACCTCGGTTTACGCGATTTCTCTTTTTTTTTCTAGGATTTTTTTCTTTTATGAATTTTAGATACAACTGCAAATTTACACATGTGATGTATTGCAATCTTCACTATAAGCACAAAATGTGTAAACTGTAAACAATTTCTATACATTTTTAATAAAATGTACACTGCCCTTGTAGATAATTTAAAATACAAATAAATAAGCCTTTCAAATGGATAAGTGAATTTAGTAGAATAAGCTGGAGAACTAATATTAGAAGGTAAGCCGCTACGCTAACACAAAGTGTTAACCTCGTGTTATTAGACATTTAGCAGTTTATTATTTTTTAATTCCATTCATTATTTTATTTTTTTTAGATTGGCATATATTTGTTTATTCCTTCTTTTAATAAAGATAACTTTCAGAATCAGCCATACTTTAGAGAAAAAAAATTATTATTCAAATTCATTTTTTTTTATTTTTAAATCATTTCCACTTATAATAGAAAAGAATATTTTCTAAAGGTGTTCATAGATGATCGAATTTTCATCCTCTTAAAATGAGATTGGATATTTACTATTTAGATAACTTCGTTTTTATTTATTGTATCGCTGAGTACTTGATCTATTATATTAGGAACAAACACATAAATTCCTCATTGCAAAACTTCATTCCCGATGATGAAAATATTGCTAAAAATAAAATAGCGTGATGACCCCTTCACTCTATCCAGTGACAAACAGAGCTATAACCTCTAGACTCTCGCTCTGACACGGACCATAGACCTTATCGAAAATTGATCCATCTTCTTGTGCAGCAGTTGCTATTTTATCTCTGTTTTCTAGTTTGTCTCTTCTTTGTAAATCTTTTTTATTCAACTGAATACGTTCATTCATAATTTAATGGAATTAAATTAAGGTAATAAATTTAATTTATAACTGAAGTAGTGATTACTCATACTAGGTCAATAGTTGAGTAAAATACTCAGATTTCTTCCTCCCCTCCTCTTACCAAATCTCTGATTGTAATATCGGATTTCTGATACATCACTTTCACAGTTGAAAGAATAAATCTAACTTTAACAACAGTAGTTAGTTGGGTTGTGAGTACTTAACACAAACAAATCCAAATTATATATCATAGTTTATCGCTGTTATCGTTTTTTATACTGATGACCCGTCTAATTTGAGGATAATAAGTCGTAAAGGTGCATGGTAAAAGAATTATCGGAAGTCCCTAACAATGATAGTACAAGAGATGCCCGATTCTTAATGGATTGCAGTAGCCAAACGAAGACATTAGTAGAAGTCACTGGTGTAGCTTTGAATCTACAGCATGTCAAATTAAAAAGAAGGTTCGCCATTGCTATATTTCGGTTTACAACCGTCTAACCCAGTTTGGCTTAGCCTCACTCCTCTTACATCTGCATACCCAGAAAGAATATTTATACTTCCCTCTCTTCTAAACAGTTGCCATAATAAATCGTATTGTAGTGGCATACGTTTGGGGCCAAGTGCGGAACATTTCGTTTCGACCACTTAATCTGTCATCAACAGTTGCAGACTAATCTCAAATTGAAATCGTGCCATTAGCGGAGGGTTCAGTTGCAGACTCTACTAAATCACTCTGTTCTAGCCTCTCCCCCCTGGGTCGGGCTGACTGGGGCCTGGGGGGAGGCTCGATCTGGGTGTCCGCTGGTCCCCATCGTTATCTCGTTTAGTCATTATCTTAAATGTTCTCTGGCTTCGGCTTATTTTCTTTCCAATTAGATTAGAAGTATCGCTCACTAGCCGGAAATCAAGAAACTATTACAAAACCTAACTCATTCTTTGATTTTTTTTTATTTATTGAAATTTACAACTCTACAAATAATTACAACCGGTAATGTGAATAAATCAAGAATAATGACATGAACAGGCTAGTCGAGATGCTGTCCCCAAGGTAGCATTGGCTAAGTAGTTCTAAGTAAGAAGATTACGAGGCCATCATCTTTAAAGGCGCCTTAGAGGATTACCAGGAATCGATGAGGAAGCAAGGATGGAAACAAGAGAGTTTGAACGGATCTGGGGTTTATCATTAAAGAATAGGTATCAAGATCGGGCCATATCAGCGACATATGGAATATAAATGTCTTAATAAATGGTTTTATTATTTGCAAAATATGGATCATTAAGGATTTTGGATTGTAACGAATGGACAAGATAGGCATTCGATGGTTTGGCGGAGCTCCAAAGCTCAACCCCGTATGTCTTACATCTTAGTATAGTTACGTAATTAGGCCTATTGTAATTAAAGGATAGCTTAAAGAGTATTGGAGCAGCTGGCGTATGATCACTTCGAACGGCCCAATATTTTTTGTAGTCCACCTGATTTTGGTCTTTTTTATGTTAACTCATTTATTGTTGCCTCTTGTTTTTTTTTTGTTTTTTCATTTATCATTTTCCTCTTCTTTTTTTTTTTTTCATTTTGTAATTGTAAATTATAGAAACATAGATAATTTATAGAAACCAGTAATGATGTCTTATGTGCTGTTATATGTTATTTATGTGCAAATAAGAATTTTTTTTGTCATTACCCTGCGGAGTCGTTGGCAACATCATTTACTTGGAGTTTTTGAAGTTGCAATATTTCCAAAATTCAAAATTATTGTCACTAATTTTCGGGAGTCGTTCAAATTTTCCTTTTGGTACCAGGTTCTATTTTTTCCTTACCATTTTGAATGTATTGAATAACGCGTTTATCCCCATTCTTTGGTGTTCTAGTATTATTTTGATGCTGCCATGACCTTTTCAAACTGCCTCCTACACGGCACTACGTGGTTATGGCTGCCCTACCGCTGGAATCAGCTCCTCCCCTACCCTCCCCACAGGCAGAAAGACCTATATCAGCTGAGAGGAGGGTAGCGGTCGGGGCGAGGACTCCCCAGGGCCCAAGGGGTCCCCGGGCAGGGCTATATCTTCCCCCCTCTGATCCCCCGGCCAGCGGCCACTATATCAGTGACCCCTGTCCCTCCTTGTCAGCTCCACTACCTTGTTTGGGGTAAGCAATGTCCAGAATAATTGGAAATCGGTCGACCACAGTCTACTATTCCTTTTGTTCATTTTGCTTTTAATTTTTCTTTTAAATATTTAGGTGTAACATCTTCAATATTGGAACGTATACTCCTTATTTAAGGCAGTCTGTTCTTCAGATATTTTTTCAGAGCATTATTCTAGTAATCTAGAACTTATTACTCATCCGGCTAAAAAGGCAGTTAATCAGATAGTTACTACAATAACTCTGTAATTAGAGCAGTCATATTATTTATTTTTTTTAAAAGCAGGTATAGAAAGATTATACATATATGGGTTGACTGCAAGAGTTAACTCTAGGTTTCCTAAATTAAAATGACAACTAGAATATCTAAGTCTCTTGGCAAGAGTGTGGCTACAAGAATATTACTGTAAGAGTGGTCTGTCTTGAGTACAATGGGGGTAAATATACCATGGAATAGCAGCGTTGGACTATCATTCCGAACAGCAGCCAATCTTGGAGTATCAGAACAAACCAATACAGAATGGCTGATGTATCTCCAACATGAGCAACAACCTAGAAGCTTATGAGTACAATATTCCTGTATCCTGTATCAAATATTCCATTGAAAAAAAAATACATATTTTTTAGTAGTGTCTCTTGTATTTCCGTAGCGAGACAAGTTTAAACTACTAAAAATTGGATTTTTCATTGTTTTATATATATATATATATATATATATATATATATATATATATATATATATATATATAAAACTAATATATATAAAACTATATATATATATATATATATATATATATATATATACATAAACAACGTATGGTTAATAATATCAACAACCATTACTAATAAAAACCACCTAGGTCATTCAGGAATAAATGAGGGTATTGGTAAATAATAGGTTCAAAATATTAACTTTTTTTTAAAAATAATTTACAATAAGATTCAAAACAAATTGAGTAAGCGCAACTGTCATGGCTAAAGAAATGTTGTCTTTTTTGGCTTAGGTCGCCTTAGTTATTATAGTTATCTGAATTCTAGAGTCTCCTTCTTCTCTTTAACACTTTAAAATTGAAAAATATTAATTTTCAAATTTATTTATTATCAGCCATTTTACACCAATTTTCAAAATTTTGTCAACTTAATGACTACACATGTGATTACGACCATTGATTACGATTAAGAATAACCAGTCACGAAACTGAAATGAGGCTGATGAGATGTCGGTGACACATTATAAGGTAATTTTAACTCATTTGAACCATTTAATAATAAATAATTGAGTAATAATAATGTTATAAAATAATTAAAGGTGGACATGACAAAAATAAAAAAAAATTTATATGAGTAAACGCATGCAATAAGCAGAAGTTGAAAAGGACAGGTACATGATTGGTATTTTAGGTATATAAAAAGAATCTCTATATGTTGAAGTATGTAATGTTTTAAATACGACTGAAAATTTAAAAAAAAATTTTAGACTTGAAAATGGTTCAACGAGCCGAAACGTCGTAATCAGATGTGTAGTCATTAAGTTGACAAAATTTTGAAAATTGGTGTAAAATGGCGGATAATAAATAAATTTGAAAATAAATAGTATGCACCGAAGGAGAATTGGAGAAATATTATGAAAAAATATTAAGTTATGCAGGTATATTCACCATTTAAAAAATTTTTTTGCATTACTGATGGACACCTCGAAATTCTATTGTTCTAGTAATGGACAGGGAATTGGTACCAGTAATAGACACAATTCAGAAAAATTCTAAAATTATTTATTTAGCTAGAAAGATAACGATAAAGATAAGATAAAATAATTGTTTAACTTACTCTTAGCAAAACTGTTAATAGGAAGATATGAAACACAATGATCTCAAGAGCACAACAGAAATAACAATGACAGGCATTATGAAATTTTCTTTTGGGAACTTTGTACATACATTTGTCAATAGAGGGCATTGTTCTTCAATTTCGAAAAAACTGAAACCTTTAAATCAATAAGGAAGCTTATTATTTACATTTAAAGTCCGACCTGTCCATTACTGGGTTCCCTGATAACTGGTGCGTTCACCCTAAATGTTCTATTACAACTTGTAAAATTTTTCTTAGATAACATTATTTTTTTAAAACATTAGGCTGTTTGACATATCCTTTATTTTCCTTTAACAGCTACAAGCTCTATAATAAGGCTTTTTTTTATTTGCTTGAAAAAAAAATGTTTTTTGTTAATTATTGACTTGTATTGTAAGATTTTCATCCATTTGGCTACTGCTCCCTAGCGCATACTATATTAAAACGACGGCACAGCAGCTTGATGGATATTAGTACCTGTGAGAACCAATATCTGGGATGGCGGTCGCTGTTTGTGCTCAGCATCCTCATCCGGGTTCATTTAATGAAGTCTATCACGGTTCTGCTTAGTCATTCATTCCGGCTTGAGGCGATGGCAGCATAAATAATTCAATGATATTACATTTCTCTGGGTTGATTAGTAGATATTGCTAAAGTCTAAAAACAGTTTAATATTTTTATAGATAATTATTAAATTGTTCAAGGTATATTGAAAACCTATCTTATATGTTTTTATGGAGAGTGATTCTATATTGTCTTAGGGCCTAAAACCCTTTCTTACAGCCAAAAATATAATAACAGTTTAATTTTTTGCTCAACGGTTTACATTACAAAAGACAATATCCTCTATATATAATTTAGTTAATAATTGAGTTTTAATATTAGTCATTTTTTTCTCCATATCTGCAATTAGGTGTTCCTTGTACTGTACCTCAGATACCTCTATATCTTGATAATATTCTAAGACTCACTTCAAATAAAACAACTATAATGATGTAGAGATGGTTGACCGTTGATATAATATGAGAAGGAGTTAGTCGAGGGTGCGGTCAAATAAATAAAAAAAATTAAAATATATTAATTATTTTAATTTTTGCCGACGTTTCGACCCACTTTGCAGGTCGTCTTCAGGGCGTAGGATGTGGCACTGCGGGAGGCAGTTGAACACTGGCCAATTAAAAAATTAACTGCCTCCCGCAGTGCCACATCCTACGCCCTGAAGACGACCTGCAAAGTGGGTCGAAACGTCGGCAAAAATTAAAATAATTAATATATTTTAATTTTTTTTATTTATTTGACCGCACCCTCGACTAACTCCTTCTCATAAAACAACCATAAAATAGAATTGAATAAGTGTTAGTATTTATAAATAAAAGTACTAAAATAAGAAAATGGGTTGAAAGAAAAAAAAGAGATTATAGATAGGAATAATCGGTTTTAAAAATGTTACTTATTTTCAAAATATTTATTTTATTTTATTTATTATAATATACATATTCTGGGCTTACAATAAATTTGCCATCTACCTCGGTATTCAGCAAATATGATATCAAGAAGAAGAAATGACAGCATAAAGAAAAAAAGAATAGTAATAACAAAACAAAAAGACAAAAAAAAAAAAAAACAGTAGTAAGATAACAATAATAACACACAAACAAAAAAAATATATTGTTGCTTAATATTAATGTTATTAGTAGCGTAATATTACATCATACTTGTCAATTATTAAAATATATGAATTTCACTAATAGCTGAAATTCATGATTCAATTCCATTACATTAAGTAATAATCGAGGTACTTAAACTATATATATATATTTTTTCTCTTTATTTTGCGAACAAATAGTTTCAAAACATTCACTCGATTTCACTGAATAATTATTACAGTAATAGTTATAAATTGGTCAAGTCATATACTCAAATAATCGTTACATATCTTTTAGCGGATTGATTAAATGCACTTTACACAACAATTTGTCAGAATTTTTAGTTCAGATGATTTCAAAGTACCCACGCGACCTCACCGAATAATTGAAGATATCTAACTTAAGAATCACTTCAGCCGTTGGCTTGAAAAATCGTTGCATTCCTATATAGAAAATTGATTGAACATATTTTATTCAATCACGGGTCAGAGTTTTAAGCTCAGATTATTTTAAAACACTCAGGTATTCTCACCAGTACTTTGAGCTATCAGACCTAAAACATTATCTAGGGCGCTTACAAAATCGTTACATAGCATTTACAAATGATTAAACCAATTTTATTTATTAACGTTCAATTTTTTTCAAAAGACTCAGAAGTTCTCACCGAATAATTTGAGCCATCAAACTTAAAACATGATCCAGGTATTCGCTTCAAAAATCGTTACATAGCTTCTATCGGACAACCTAAACTCAAAATCATCGTGTCACTTTGCTTAGTCGGTTAAAAATCACAGGAAGACAATAGTTGGTCCGTTTAACTTACGTGCATCCTTAAATGTCTTATATCTAATAATCACTAATTTGAATTTAATTTATTTGTTTTATTGATTTGTCTAACAAAAAATCTTCAATGATCCATGAAAGTTGCAGTAAGGTTATTATGATTATATAAGTTTTCGGATTCTTCATTCATTGAAACGTTAAACCTTAATGATATTGAGGAGATAATATCATAATCATAGGAGATAAAGAGGGTTCATAATTGTTTTTTAAGTCCAACCAAGAAGGTTTATTATTGGAAACAAACCATAAAATAACAGTTTAAAATACTTTGCAAAATAGCAATGATACGAAAATTGACATATATTTTGAAAATTAACACTAAAGTCTAACAAGGATACAGCTAAGGCTTCTCAGGTGCTTCAAGAACACCTAGACGGCATAGCTTGTTGGGCTAAAAGGTGGAGAATAAAAATCAACGAGTCTAAGAGCCAATTTGTTTCATTTATACTTAAACATGATTCTTGTCCTCTAGTGTTCTTCAATAATATCGCTCTACCACCTTCAAAAACTGTACGATATTTGGGTCTCCACTTGGACAAACGACTGACATGGACATACCACATAAAATAAAAAAGAAAAGAACTTAATCAAAGAAAAGAAGAAATCAAGTATAAAAATCATCCAGTCATTCCAGTCAAAAGTCCTTCGAAAATTGTAGACTGGAATGACTGGATGATTTTTATACTTGATTTCTTAGCTGTTTCCAATGGTTCGATCCCATATGTCTAAAGTGGTTTAATGAGGACTTTGTAAATAGTTAGTTTATTAGTCACAGATAATTTATAACGTCTGTCAAGTAGCCTAGAAAGAAGTCCGATTCGTTGATTAAGTTCTTTTCTTTTTTATTTTATGTGGTATGTCCATGTCAGTCGTTTGTCCAAGTGGAGACCCAAATATCGTACAGTTTTTGAAGGTGGTAGAGCGATATTATTGAAGAACACTAGAGGACAAGAATCATGTTTAAGTATAAATGAAACAAATTGGCTCTTAGACTCGTTGATTTTTATTCTCCACCTTTTAGCCCAACAAGCTATGCCGTCTAGGTGTTCTTGAAGCACCTGAGAAGCCTTAGCTGTATCCTTGTTAGACTTTAGTGTTAATTTTCAAAATATATGTCAATTTTCGTATCATTGCTATTTTGCAAAGTATTTTAAACTGTTATTTTATGGTTTGTTTCCAATAATAAACCTTCTTGGTTGGACTTAAAAAACAATTATGAACCCTCTTTATCTCCTATGATTATGATATTATCTCCTCAATATCATTAAGGTTTAACGTTTCAATGAATGAAGAATCCGAAAACTTATAAAATCATAATAACCTTACTGCAACTTTCATGGATGATTGAAGATTTTTTGTTAGACAAATCAATAAAACAAATAAATTAAATTCAAATTAGTGATTATTAGATATAAGATATTTAAGGATGCGCGTATGAAAAACGGACCAATTATTGTCTTCCTGTGATTTTTAACCGACTAAGCGAAGTGACACGATGATTTTGAGTTTAGGTTGTCCGATAGAAGCTATGTAACGATTTTTGAAGGGAATACCTGGATCATGTTTTAAGTTTGATGGCTCAAATTATTCGGTGAGAACTTCTGAGTCTTTTGAAAAAAATTGAACGTTAATAAATAAAATTGGTTTAATCATTTGTAAATGCTATGTAACGATTTTGTAAGCGCCCTAGATAATGTTTTAGGTCTGATAGCTCAAAGTACTGGTGAGAATACCTGAGTGTTTTAAAATAATCTGAGCTTAAATCTCTGACCGTAACTTAATAAAATGTGTTCAATCAATTTTCTATATAGGAATGCAACGATTTTTCAAGCGAACGGCTGAAGTGATTCTTAAGTTAGATATCTTAAATTATTCGGTGAGGTCGCGTGAGTAGTTTGAAATCATCTGAACTAAAAATTCTGACAAATTGTTGTGTAAAGTGCATTTAATCAATCCGCTAAAAGATATGTAACGATTATTTGAGTATATGACTTGACCAATTTATAACTATTACTGTAATAATTATTCAGTGAAATCCAGTGAATGTTTTGAAACTATTTGTTCACAAAATAAAGAGAAAAAAAATATATATAGTTTAAGTACCTCGATTATTATTTAATGTAATGGAATTGAATCATGAATTTCAGCTATTAGTGGAATTCATATATTTTAATAATTGACAAGTATGATGTAATATTACGCTACTAATAACATTAATATTAAGATATTTTTAGGCAAAATTCCTTAAAAATAGTATTTTTTTAATTCAATAATGAAATTGCTAATAGTTTACAAAAACATTTTTATTGTTAATTCTTTAACTTATCTAAAATAGAAAGAATTTTAAGAAGGTCGAAGTTCTCATTGGCCCTTGTGTTCTATGAATTCTCTTTTGTTCACTTTTTCCATAGTATTGTTTTAGAAAAATCTCAATAAAGGAAATGAAAATGACAAAGCAAACGATGGCTAGAAACAAAATTGCTGAACGCGAGAGCCTCGGATTACCAAAGCCGATGCTAAATTGGTCGGCTGTAGTCAGAACTGGCAACTAAATTGCTTCAATAAAGTCTCTAATTGGAATAAACGGAGTCGATCGCATTAATAAAGTCTTCTCTTCTCCTCTGTCATTATCTACATCTCCATCCAGTTTTATTTTTATTTTTTTTTTAATAAATTGTCGGCGATTCGCAAGAGTAATAACTTACTAATTGCCAATTAACAAAATTACAATAATATAATTGAAACGACGTGTAAGCGAGTGCTTTTGTTACTAAATTAATAAAAAGAATTTAAGAACACAATTTTTAAAAAAATCGGTTTTTTATATCTTCAAATCTCCAACCGCACCTGTCATTTTAGTGACAATTAGCAGATTTATTCTCACGGTACAAAATGATAAGCGTAATGAAAAATAGTGCCAAGCAGCACCTCTTCCCTGGTCTATTTCCATCCTTAAATCAGAAAAGGAGATCTCTCATCCAGCTCCTTTTCAGTCGCCTCCTGATGAGCATGTTTGTCGTTGATAAGTCCGCTGTGATGTCTCTAATTGGTTTTAAGATGAAATCAGGAGTAGAGAGTACATATGTGTTGGTCAATAGTTGGTTGCCAGGTAAGTACGTAAAGTTTTGTTGTTGACGTACCAGAGGGCTGCAGTTATTAGTCTTAAAATTTTAGATTGAAAAAAATTTTAGTTTTTTTAAGTGAGTATTTTTTGCTGAACCTTAAATCTGTGAGGCGTACGTCCAAATGGGTTTGAGCCGGTAAGAGCATGTATTTAGTTTTTGTCTAATTTTCAATTTTGATTTGGAAAAAAGTGAGTATAGTATTTTCAATCGCTTGTTCAAAGTCTTTCGTTTCATTTTCACAAGTGGGCCCCGGGTCATCGATCTGTCGAATATTAGCCCGAGGTAACGTACCATAAATAAAAAAATTATTAGTTTATATTTCAATGATCCCAAACAAAACATTTAGTCCCTTAAATTAATTATTAATATTAAAAACAGCGATTATTTTGTTTCATAGTCTTTGTACTGTATATAATTGTAATACTTTGTAAATAGTCTCACTGGTTTGATTTTGCACATATAGCTTATTTACTTAAAGCTTTTTTTTCTAACTACTTTTTAATGTAACAAGTTTTCTGACCAGAAGTTATTCTTTTTTTCTGTAATATTCTGTTATTCTTAATGGACTTCGTCCCAGAATAAAGTTATTTTATATTCTATTCTAAATTCCAGATTTTTAAATTATAACAATGATAGTAATGGTATAAATGGAAAAGTCCAAAGTACAAAGCCATCAGTTTCCAACATCTATGAAAATAGTTAATTTATTTAGGACAGTTATATGTTGGGGAATCGTGGCTTTGTAGTTTGGGCATTTCTGTTTATGCAATAATCACCTCACTTCTCTTTTCTAGCTTTATGCTTGTTTCAGTAATGATAATAATAAGTAATAATTTGGTGAAATTGATGTTTTTATATACGCTGAATGATATTTATTCTCACTCTTTTACTGCAGTTTTAAGGAGACTTTATTTAAAAATTCTTTCGATAGTAATAAATTTCCCCCTCGTGACCCCTCCATTGTCCCCTAGCTAATAAAGCAGACGCTGACTTCCATCCGGACAGCAAACAAGGATTACCCCGATCGCAATGACGAAGTACAGGAGGACTTAATGGAGACAAGTCCTAGCTAAGTCGCAAAGCAAACACTCCGCCGCTAGTATTCCACAAAGGGCTGCAGTTGGTTTTCGCTTTTCTGAACGACTCGAGGATTAGAAGGCAAAAGGAGGGGAGAGTACTACGATCCAAAGTTGGTAATCCTTTTTTTATTTCCCTGTTCATGTTAGAACAGAACAATCTTCCTCAATCTTCTGAAAGTAATATATGCCGTTTTTACACCCATATCATAATTACACAAAATAAGAAAAAAATATCACATTATTGAACCTAAACCTTGGACTTCATCTGTTCACAGTCAAGCTGGGCCTATAAAAATGTTTTAACATGCAAATTGAGAATACTGTTTATCAAAGAATCTAGAGTTTGTTTGATCGTTTGTCAATGTCAAAAACTCTTGAGGGAAAGTAACGATTTATTCAAAATGTCACGGAAACTTTCAATTTTCATACAGATCGCTGACCTGTGGCTTTTGCATTGCTAATAAATAATTTGTGGAATATTTTAATAAAATGCCCAATTCAATAAATCAAGTAATTTTGATATTTCAAATCTTTTAAGAGTTATTGAAACTAAACAGAGGGACATCGTTGCAAAAAACTAAATGAAATACTTTATTAACTTTTTTTCAAAAAGAAATAAAATTAGTTAATTAAACATCATTTTTTACCTCGATAATCAAAGAAATCTTGTCAGATGTTCAGAACACTCAGACGAAAATCGTTAATAATACGATATAATATTCTACGTAATTCTTCATTGATACCTAATTATATCTAATAGTTTTGTAGAATGGTAATTTTTAAATATAAACAATATATTGTAATGAAATTGAGATGGTTTAAATATCTTATCTATACCCAATAAATGCAAATATATCGAATATAACCACATATCAACTATAAATTTCTGTTCTTTTCATGTTTTGTTATTAGCTATTGATCAGAATATCAATTATTCTTAGTTTTACCTTTAGATTAATTAAATTTTTCATTATGTTTCAGGTGAGGAAAAGTCTATTCAATCTTGTCACCCGATTTGGGTAAGTATTTCTGATTTACTTTATTTTGTATACTTATCATAATAAATTTTGTATAGGCTTAATTATACAGGTTTCAGATATCAAATAGATTTCCAGTTAATATTCTGACAACCATAAAGTACAGTGTGTCCCATAAGTAGATGGAGAATTTTTTATATGAGTGATAGCATATCTCAAGAGCTACAAAAAACGTCATATAGCCAATTTTCAGCAGAAAATTAAGATATCCAAGTTATTATTAACGTTTTAACCAAATTAACGTTTTGGTTAAAATAATTGAAACAATTAGCAGGATTTTTCTTTTATTTAAACCTAAATTTTAGGACTAGAAACTTTCATTTTGTAAATTATAAATACTGATAAATTCCTATAATAGAGGTCTGGGTGAAATAAAATGTGTTTAAGCAATTTGGGTTATTATAATACATCCTATGGAAAAACAAGAAATATGGAAAAGCTTTGCATAAATTAATTTTAGTAATTATTGCTGAATGCAGCGATATAGTCCGTGGTACAAACTCCTTTTTATCGAATTATTAACATCCGCCTGAAACTTCGTAAATAGTTGTATCTCACCGTAACCTACAACTATTTTATGTACACAAACCTTTGGAATTGGGGCCTTTTCAATCTGGAGGGGAGCAAACTTTAATTAGGTACTAAAAACTCGTAAATACCCATTTGCCTTCTACTTTGATCGTAAGATAATTTGATCTCAAAATCGATGAAAAAGATTGCCTTCAAAAATATTGAAAGGGCGTGATCTGCATCCCCAATGTTTTTAAAATAACGATGTTATATAGGACAAATGGCTGAATATTTTTCTAGGCCATCTTTTTTATCGATTTTGAGATCAAATTATCTTACGATCAAAGTAGAAGGAAAATGGGTATTTACGAGTTTTTAGTACTTAATTAAATAGAAAAAGTTCGCCCTCCTCCAGATTGAAAACTCCCCAATTCCAAAAGTTTTTGTAAATAAAATAGTTGTAGATTACGATGAGATAAAACTATTTACGAAGTTTCAGGCGGATGTTAATAATTCGATAAAAAAGGGGTCGGTACCACGAACTGATACTTTTACTTGTCAGAATAATAATATCACCATTGTTTTTACACAATTTGAGCTAAATCTTGATTTTTTTCCTTAATAAGCCTCAACTTAATTAATACCGACTTAGGGCTTTAATAGTAAAGGAAGAAGTTTTTGTAGAAGTGGGGGATTTGTAGTACAGTTTGATAATGATAAAAAAAAATGCGAATAATTTATGATGTTTTTAAAAACAGAACTTAGTTTAACTTAACCGGTCAAAAGGCCTCTATAAATGGTTTTAACATTGACAAGCTCTATTTTCGTTAAAAGTAAATTTTATCTAGTTTTCAATGAAGTAATTACTAATTACTTGAATTAAATATTTTTTTAGTTATTGCTTTCTGCTGTCAATGTGTTCATACATCACTATAATTATTGTCCACGTGACAAATTATTATATTTCTAAATAAAAAAGTTATTGCTATCCATTAAACAAAAAACAGGACTCACTTTAGAACCACAAAACTTGGATTTCCTACTTTTAGCTGAATATCGGCCTATTGCTTATATGAACTTTTTTTTTAACTCTTGATATCTGCTATCACTGATATAAAAATTTTCCTCTAATTAGGAATACACTACATAAGGCGATTCTTTGTTACCAAGCTCTTTTGAGTATTATCTTACATTAAATGATGTAAGTAGAGTTATTATCTACCTTGAAGTATGTTTAAAAGATGGAAGATTTGATGGAAACGTGTTAAATGAATGAACTTCAACGAAACTATTAAGCATAATAGCTAACTTTTCTTAGCTTATAAGTTTCAACAAAGCTACTTCAGCTAAATGTAAGTTTACAGAAAACAAGTTAGGTATAATGTGCTTTGTTATAAGACATACTTCGCACATTTTAGAATTTTAACACTTACTTAATTAATTAAAATCAGCCTTCCAGCTTGGAATATTAATTTATAGTAGCCATACAATAACACTTAAGTTAGTCTGTGATATTTTAAAAAAAATAAAGATTTTTTATCTGATTGGTCGAATTATATGATTATTTGTTTCATTTTGAATTATGATTTTGTTTAAGATCTTCCTCTTACTTTTTGTCTATAGATCCAATTAAATAAATAATAATTTATTTTTTAGATCATCCTTTATCAGTTTGTACGTTCACAATTATTTTTTTATTTTAAAGAAATCATTTTCATTTATTTAGTAAAAAAAAAAATTTACACATGTACACCATATTAGTAAAATACGTTTCTAAAATAAATAAAAATATATAATTAAATACTCTACCATGCATAAACCAAATACATTAATAATCGTATAAGATATATCTGTGACATCTGTTAAAAGTGTTTTAAGTGGAATTTTATGAATTTTTATTGGTATCACTAGAAAGCTAAGTTTTCTCTCTCTCTCTCATTGTGTGTGATAATTCCAAACTTTCAAAAGCGTTTATCCATAAATATGATGTTTGCACTAACACAATATGGACAGGTTCCACAGATATTTGTTTGATTTATTTGTTTAAATACTTAAGAAATGAAAGTATCATTACATTCCTGAAATAAAAATCCAGGTTGTAGAAGTAAACTTATTTTTAAATTTTTTTTTTATGTTTAGCTTCGTTTTTGAAAAAGTAATAATTGCATCACCGGATTCATTTTGTATTTTTATAAAGGAATCGATACTTATTTCGATTTCCCTCCCCCAAAAAAATATTAGGTTTCATTTTAGAAATAAGTAACTCCTTACAATTTTTATTTTTATTAGAATGATACTTCGAATGATCATTGTGTGGATTAGATTTTTCACGTTTTTTTTATTTTTAATTCAAAAGAATAACTGGTCGCTGATAAAGTACACAATTTTATTTAGGGTATATCCTGAAATGAGCCCGCAGGCTAGCAAACCTCCTTACAGAAGAAAAACAAACGGGACCAAAATGATCGATCTAACCACCACTGCTGACTGGAGATGTTGATGCAAAGATAGAGAAGCAAAAAAGTGTACAATAGCAAATAATGTATAATCAATCAACAAGCAATCAATACCATGGAAAATCCCTTTCATAAATTACATGTCAGAATTAATAATCTTGTAAAGACTTGGAATAAGCCACGCGCCCTTCATCTGAGGTGACCTAACGAGAGGACTGAAACCACCATTTTGTGAAACGTGCGGCACATCACTTATACTGAAACGCATTATAAAAACTTGCAGGCTTTACTTTAACATCAGAAGAGAACACAATACACTTTCCAGTATGACTGAAGAACTTCCAAATGACGGAGACAAAATTCAAAACGTAATAAAATTTATAACAGCCAACCAAATTGTTCATTTTATATAACCATTGTATGATTCTTAAAATTTAGCAATACGCTAATTATAAAAAAATCAATTTATAATTCATTGATTATTATGTTAATCATTAACTTATAACCGTTAGGATGAACGCAACAGTTATGGACAGCAGGTCCAGTGAAGAACAGGTTCGACTTTAAATATAAATAATAAACTTCCTTGTTGATTTGAAGGTTCTAGTTTTTTCTGGATTGAAGAACAATGCCCTCTATCGACAACTGTATGAACAAAAGAAAATTTTAAAATGCGTAATGCTGATATAGGCCGAGCCAGATACCTACCCTTTCATGAAAAACTTTAGTCTCATCCGAATTGTTTACAGCCTTACTTCTTCCTAGATTCCTGGTAATCCCCCTAGGCATCTGAAAAGAAGATGGTCACGTGACCTTCTTACTTAGAATAGAAAGTGCTACCACCGGGCAGTATCTCTTCAAGTCTGTTCATGTCATTATTTCTACTTTGTGCATTTTTACTGGTTATATTTTTTTATACTATAATAGTAATAATAATAAAATTGGTAACACTATAAATTGTTGTGTCTATAGTGTTCTTGAGATACGTTTGTTTCATACCTTCCTTCTAACAGTTTTGCTAAGGGTAAGTTGAACAATTGTGTTATGTTATCTTCATAGTTAAACAAAGTGTATAGAATTTTTCTGAGGTATGTCTATTACTGGTACCGACCCCCTGTCCTTGAACAATAGAATTTCGGGATCTCCTTCACAAGTACAAAAAGGTGTTTTTTTTTTTAATGGAGATTATAACTGCATAACTGAATATTTTTTTCAATTTTAAAATGTTAAATAGAAAAGGGAGGCCTTAGAAATTCTAAATGTTCAACGGAGATGTTTATAATTATATGAAAACAATTTCCATAGCTATGTCCATAAATCGTGCCCTTACCATAATCGGACCGTTGGGTAGATGCGTAATGTATTAAAAAAATAAATAAATAAGTATCTAAATAAAAAAAATGTATTTATTTGCTTCTGTGATGTTGTCTGTTAAACCTATATGATAAATATATTGGTTCTCAGTGTAATGTTTTCCGAAGGCTTTCTAGGAATATATGAATTCCTTCTATAATTGAGTAAGGGATACCCTTGTCCGGATAAAACGGACATATCAAAGAGGTAACACAATAACTAGACATGGGCGATATGTTAGACTACTTGACAAATATAGCTAAATTAGATAAAGGAAAGAAGAGTATAAAGGAGAAGCAATATAGAAGGGGATGCTTTAAGGTAACGGCAGAACATTGAGGATCCATCCTTTGAAACACAATATCGGCACCAGGCTCCTTGGCTATTTCCAGCTGACGGCGGCACAATTCTGCTGACGAAAGGATATTTTTCGATTAAATTTTACTCCTTCAATCATGTCTTCCTTTATCTACCTTATATATACTCCCTTCTAGAGAAATATATAACACCGAATACATATCTCAGTTAGATTTATTTACTTTTATATAACTTTACAACTGAATATTAATAATGGATTGCATACAAATATTAAATATTTAATTAATATTAATAACTTATTTAATTATACTTAAAATATTAAGGTATATTCGTTAAAAATTTAAACGAAATCTATAAGGTACTTCGCAGTACCAGAAGTTATTTTATCTTTTTCCTATTCACAAGTTTCGTTATAACCTTTGTGAGTTGAAGAATACTATTTATCTAAAATTATAATACTATGAAATTTTAACAAAGCTTTTAATTTTTTTCGTTTACTTACCTACATATGACATATACATGTACCAGCATTGAGATCTTAAAAGTTCTGAAGCCGAGTTTTCAATGGAAATATACTTTTTAAGAAATGTGTGTGTGTATGTGTAACAGTACGTTAAATATTAAAACATCGTACACAATTGAAATTACATATTTAAGACAAGTACATGCGTGGGATGTTACTGCAACTATTTTACTGATATTGGCTCACCACAAGAGCCACTTCATATTATTAAACATTTTCTCTAAAAAGTCTCGAACGGTTTTAATTTAAGTCGATAATCAATTTACAGCTTAAGGTCTTTAACTTCAGCTAGGTCTTTAATTAAAACATTCTGACAGACCTCGAATGCCGAATTTTCAAAATCTGTCGCCTAACGACGGACCAACCCCCATTTTACAAATTATACAACTGCTCATTTAATTGTACTACTCGTTTCTCAAATTTTTATCAACATGAAATAAACTGAACGAAAACTACAATTAAATTTAACTTATAATCAATTAAATTTAAAAATCTATATTATACATCGCGTCTTATTGCCAATTTGTAACCACAATATATATTTTTGTCCAACTTTGTATAAGCCCACTAATAATTTGAGCCTTTACATTTATAATATTTTCATTCAATACGTTATGTGCTTTCTTTTCTATTTCATGATAATTATAATTATTAAATAATATTATATATAATATAATAATTAACATATTTTATTAAATGGGAAATGTCTAGATCGGATAATAACTGCTGTCACCTAGGTAAAATCAAACTAAACCTCCAGATGAAAATTTTCACGCACAAATTTTTAGTCTAAAATCTTTATTTTGTATATTATGTATATTAAGAAGGTAAGAAGTGGTCAACACAAAATTCAATTAAATGAACAACTGTATAATTTGTAAAATAATCGCCTAATAAGTTAAGCTCCTGTTATCTCCTACTCTCCTAATACTAAAATAAAATAAAATATGAAAGTCACTGAAAGCTTTGTTATATAATAGATTTATTAAATTAATGCTAATCGTTATTTAAAATACCTTTAATTCATATAGAGATAATATTCAATCTGAATATATAGTATGCAGTCTAAATCAATTAAATGCTGAACCATCGGTGGGACAAGCATAGATATTAGATGATAATGTTACTGCACTAACCGAACGAAAGCTCATTATCTTTTGGAGCAAGTTCCGCCACCAGTTTCCTTCCTATGGATGGGTTAGTGTAATCTGTATTATCTCTACTAGAGACCATTAGGCTTAATATAACGCCATACCTCATGGCGAAATTGTACTGATAATATAATCCAACATCAGGTAGCATTAAAAAAAAAATACAGAATTAAAAGCATTTTAAGTATACAGAGTGTCCTGTAAGCAGAGAAAAAATTTTATTCGAGCGGTGGTAGATCTCAAGAGCTAAAAAAAGTTTTTATAAACAATGGGCTGATTTTCAGCAGATAAGTATAAAATCCAAGTTTTGTGTTTTTCCAAGCAAGCCATGCGTTTTGTTGAATAGGAAGCGATAACTAAAGAAATATTTAACTTAAGTCATTAACAACTCCTTCACTGTAAACTAAACAAAATTTACTTTAAATGAAGATAGGAGTCTGCCATTGTTAAAACCATTCAAAGATGACTTTTGAGTGGCTAAACTAACTAAGCTAAGTTCTATTTTTTGAAAACCATAAATTATTCTCGATCTTTTTTATCATCATCCAACTATACTACATTTACCCCACGTTTAGGAAAACTTTCTCGTTTAGCCAGTTTTAAATCCATATTAATAAATTGGGATTCGCCTCAAGTTGTGTAAAAAAACTGATGTCATTTTTTATCCTGTTCCCTAAAAGTACCCCAGTTTTTAGAGAAAAAAAAATGACTACAATTAACTGTTGTAAAGCTTTTAGTTAATGTTTTTCCATGATCTCGGATGCATTATCCTAAACACAATTGCCTAAATACACTTATTATTAATTATAAAAAATGAAATAATGATTTTTCAAATATTTTAAGGTAAAGAGGTCATGTAACTGTGTTTTTCGTCCATATTTTGATAATACGAATTGATCTGTATTTGTAAGTAACGAAATAAATGTTTCTAGTCCTGAAATTTACATTTTTATGAAAATAATTTAAACAATCAACAGGTTTATTTATTTTACATATTTACATATATGTTGATAAGTGCGTAAATACTTATTCGTTAATTACAATTTTTTTTATGATAATAAGAATTATAGATCGAGAATAAGAGATGAAGACAGAAAAAGAGTTTTTGAAAAAAATGGCGAAGCAAGCAAGAAAACTGGATAGTAATAAAAAGTAAACTATTAAGCAAAGATAAAGAACATTATTTAAAAATATCTAGGCAAGAACCTGACAAAAATGATTCTCCAAACAAATAAGTTGCTTTTGAGGA
This sequence comes from Nezara viridula, assembly GCA_928085145.1. Taxonomy (NCBI): domain Eukaryota; kingdom Metazoa; phylum Arthropoda; class Insecta; order Hemiptera; family Pentatomidae; genus Nezara; species Nezara viridula. Next base: position 96,812,545 of record OV725080.1, on the reverse strand, counting down.
ACAAACAAAAAAAAAGTTAATAAAACAAAAAAGGCACAATTGACTTATTGTTAGTGTCTTATTCAAAAGGTCACAATATTTTAAACTTTATAAGTTTTAGATTTCTACATTTATAATTTAACATATGTTATTAATAATATTACCAATATATACTAAAAATACTATTCTATGCCTTTATGTTTGTGTCCTAACAATGCAATCGTCAACTGTCAAGATCTAGTAAGCGTAATTCGTGCCGTCAAAGTTCCAGCCATGACTCGCTTTAGGACTAGGCCTAAAAAGCCGTCTGAGCGTAGGCATTCTGTGGAACAGTCGGGGAGCAGTTTGTCTCAGCAAGTTGTGGCACTTGTGTTAAGTTGAGTTAAGCGCACATATTTCAGCCTCTAAGCTCTCAAGTCCCGCTAAAGTAGGATAATGTTTATGAACTTTAAACTTTACTCTAAAAAGGCTGTTCGGAATTAAATCTATAAATTTTGTTACTGGATAGAAAGTTTTGCGTCGAGAGCGGATTAAATTTAGTCGAGTTACTACAATTACAGAGCAGTTGGGAAGGGGGAAGGAGAGGGAAAGACAACCTATAAGGTATGGTTGTGAAGGGAGTAAATGATAACCTAAGTTATTATGAACCATATCTGTTTAGAGTGTTCTTAATTTTCATGTACAAAAAACAATAACCATGTTTATGGATAGATGATCCATTAATGATATGTCATCCTCACTTCTAATCTTATCCATATCCTTGACATTCATGCTCCAATTAAAAGCTATACCTTTCGACGCCAACCTACTCCTTGAATGTGTCCAGAAATTCGTGAAATGCAAAAGAGCCCGTAGATGCTTCACACGTACTCGACTAGCAGATGATTATCAAGCATACAGGGTACTTGACACAAACAACGATCAGAAAAGCAAAGCGAAATGAAACTTCTTTGACGAAGCCCTCTCTTCTGCTTCTGATTCTATTTCTCTATTGATCTATTTGGTGATAATATCGATTTCTCCTACGTTTCACCAACCGATCTTATTTCCTCTATAGTGAAATCCCTTACGAAATCCATCGGATTTTATGGAATACCCTTCGAACTGTTAAAATGATGTCTTCCCGAAGTCCTTCCTGTCATTCTCTTCATCTATAATTTTTTCCCTCCAGAACTCAGCTTTTCCTGCTGCTTGGAAAAAAGCCTTAGTCAGACCTATTAATAAAATCCCCAATACTACTTCTCCTAAAGACTTCCAGCCTATCTCCATTCTCTCTAACCATTCTAAACCTCTGGAAAGAATGCTTCAATCCCAAATCTCCAAATTTCTAGAAAACTCAAAACTACTCGATCCTCCCCAATTTGGTTTTCGTCCTAGCTTCTCCATACAATCTTTTAAAGTACTTTTGACTCCTTAGACCACTAAATCTATAATCCACACTAAATTAAAATCTCTATCCTTCTCCAACAGCTTTATCCTTTGGTTTCAGTCATTCCTCTCCGACCGGGCTCGAGCATTCAGCATTCCGAACCAGCACCTATCTTTCTTCCTTACGCTGTCCTCTGGAGTGGTCCAGGGTTCGAGCATTTTCCCTCTCCTTTTTAATTCCTATATAAATGATCTTCCCGAACCCATCTACCATTTATAACGTTTTTATCCAATATTATCCATTGTTCACACCATTTATACGCTGATGACTCCCAAATCTATTTATCCTTTCACCCTTCTGAGCTATTAGTCCGTTCACCAATATTCAGGCAGACCTAGATAGGGTCAGTGCCTGGGAAAGTCTGAATAACTTAATGTTAAACGTGATGAAAACTCAGGCCATTATTATGGGTTCCAGTTTTCTTCTTAAATTCATCTCTCTTTCCTTCTTTAGTCATCAACGATCTTCGCATCACATTCAGCTCCTCAGCTCCTTTTTAGCCAGTTGTGGTTTTTATTTTTTTGTTCATAATTAATAGGGATAAAACTTCATTTAATTATGTTATCTTTAAAGGTGGTATGAATTAGCCACTCTATCACTGTTTTTTATTTCCTTAATGGAAAAATTGTAATATTTTACAATAAAAAATATTCCATATCTCAAAAAAATAAGTAAATAAGATTCTTAACAGATTGTTTCTCATAAATGTATGGCATTTTCAATCTCGAGATCGGCAAACTTTGTCTATTTAATTAGGTACCAATAAAACCCAAGAACACTCATTTGCTTTCCACTTGAATTTTATCTCAAAATCGAGAAAAAAAATGGCCTGCAAAAATATTGGGCCGTATGTCGTGACCTCCACCCCCAGCATATAAAAATAACGAGGTACCTATGTAGTCCAACGGCCCAAAATTTTATTTTTGTAAGCCACAATTTTTTTTTTCTATTTTGTGATATAATTATGAATGTGTTTTTATATTTTTATTTAATGTTGTCTCATGTTTTATTTATTGTGTTTCACTAAGTTTTTTTATTCCTTTCTTTTGCTATAATTTTTCTATTTTTTTTTTGTTCTGTTTTTGTCATTGTATATATGTTACGAATGAGTCTCTTACATCTCAAATACTAATTCCTTAATTGAGGCAAAATGTATTTTTGTTTAATAAATAAATAAATTTAAAAAATTGTTATTAAAATATCTTACGACTACTAATGCGTATTCATGAGTTTTCAGGACCTCATTAAACTTATTAGTTAAATTAATAACAAATAATCCATTTCTGGGAATTTTCGAGGATTCGATAGTTGTAGGGTACGATGAGATGAAACCATTCAAGAAGTTTTAGAAGAATATTCATAATTTGATTTTTTTTTTTTTTTAAAAAGTCTGTAAAGTGAACAATTTCTTTCTGTATGCTTACGGGAGCGCATTATATTTGTAGAAATACAAAGTATTTCAGGAACTTTTATTTTATTTTATTTGGACTTCCCTTCGCGGGATCAATCCTTTTATTTAAAAGTTTACTAATTTGTTTCTTATCTTACTAGTCTAATTATTAATCATGCGTCACGAAAAGCTATCGTGTCTTGTTTAACAAGAGATCCCGCTAAAGTAGTATTTCTTGCTGGGTACCTGTACTAATTGCCTTCTTGGTCATTAGGCAGAGACGGTGTGTAGCAGAAGAAATGGAGGGACGGGCCACACGGTTGCCAGTCACGACCAAACAAATGCCGAGACTCCCTTCCCCGGCGAGGATGTCCTAAGACAAAGGAATTAGCTGGGGAGGAATGTCCTGGGTTGTAACTCTCCCAAGTGGGAAACAATGCTACACCGTTAGGCACAGTCCCAGGAATGTCGTTACTTTTCTTTAAGAGCAGGTAATGTGTGAGAAAAAGTAATCTGAAAGTCGGTTAACTGGTAGTTTGAGATTAAATTATTATTATGACGAAATTATTCCAACTTAGACAGGTAGATAAGAGCAAACATTATTCTGGGACAAAATGTCTTTTGTCAAAAACATTTGCTCAAAAACTACAGAACGTTACCGAACATTTTATTTATTTTATTTTTATTTATTAATCAAACATAAATGTTGAATATTAAATTAAATTTTAAATGAGCAAATTATTAGGAATCTTCACAGCGTCCCATCACATCCAGGATATAAATCAAACCAGCAGGTCTCTTGGCAACCGCCTACGTAATCGTCGTGGTGGGCAATAGGACTTTCTTGTACGTTTAAGCACTTCTGTTAGAGGATTTATTTTGTAAATCGGTCTTTGGTGAAAGTAATTGCAGTGTCTGAAATTTTTGGGACGTTTAAGTCTTTAAGTAATATATCATTTGCAACAAAAAACAGTACGTCGACGTACCCTTCGCAACACTTTTTACTGGAAGGACTGAATTTTTTAATGTTGGAAGTCTTAGCACAACTCTATAGTTCTACGGCATAATTCCAAATAGGTTTAAGAAAAACTTTATAAAGGGTTTGTTTGTTAGTTAATAATAATTTTGAACGTCTGTCAAGTAACCTGAATAAAAGATTGTATCGTCTGTTTAATTCTATTCGTTTTTGTCTAATGTGAGTCCTCCAAGTAAGTCTTTTGTCTAGGTAAAAACCTAAATATCTAATTACGAAAAACAAAGAAAATAAAAACAATTTTCAATTTTCAACAGTATAGATTTTTTACATAGCGTTTTGAGCTTCCTAGATGTCATATAACTTAACTGGGACATATCTAGGGTTTTGAGTAATTATTAAATTTTATGAGTTATTTGGTTCCTAATTGTATTACTCATTTTTTGTTACTATATTTATTGAATAATTATACCATATGGCAATGGCCTGTAAAAAACATATATTAATCATGGTTCACCATAGAATTAACACTTCTCCTATCTTCTTTCTCTGTCTTTGGAAATAATTTTGTTTTTCTAACTAGAAAGATGCTTATCAACTTTGACAAAAAAAAAAGAATTAAAATATTGGATAACAAATAAAATGGCTACAATCCGCTATCAGCTCTCTGACGTCATTCCTCACTTTTATTTTTCATAGCTCCTTATTAACTATTTAAAAGTATTTCTAGCTCTTGAAGTTCTCCTTTTTATGCATATTTACATTTTTAGAAGGCCTATAATCGTCATAATTATTTTTTACCGGTTTCCATTATTTCGAATTAGCTATTCAGTGGTGGGATTCAATCTTCTTTGGTGTTGAGCTTATAAACTCGGAAACCAGAACATATTTTCCATGGTAGGAGAAAATTTTATTTTGTGATGACTTTGTGGTAAACAACGGACTTGAGATTAATGCAACAAGCTCTCGACATGTTAAAAAATAAGTATATACCGTTAAAATTATCGATTTGATAATGATATATATGTGTGTGTGTGTATATATATATATATATATATATATATATATATATAATATATAAAAATATATATATATATATATATACACATATATATATACATACATATCTATAATTTGCGAACGTATTCCTCCAAGTATATATCTGATATTTATATTGCTTTGTATTTGAGAAAAGAGTAATAAATACACACTGAAAACATTGGTAGAGGAATATCCTAAAAAACTTTTTAAAAGTTTTTTGTCAGATCCGTCCCTGATTATTATCCTTTGTGAATTCTTTTCGGTCTTTTTTTTTTCTCTTTTTTTATTTTGTAAAATCAAACATAATCAAAGGAAACAACAGACGCAATATTTTTGTGACAATCGTTCTCATAAAACCCTATCTCAAACAAATCCTTTTAATTAAACCTTTTTATTTATTTTTTCAAAAGCTTGTTGAATTGATCCTGTCAAAGCAGTAATTATTGTCATGTTCCATTCATAATTATAAATAGAACTAGCCTGCTCTATAGGTAGCTTTATTTTTTTTTTATTAAAAGATGTATAATTTTATGTAGTATTACACTTAAAATAGAATTCGAGAATATTAACTTTTTCATTACAACTGAAATTCAGAATTTAGTCTCTCATTTTACTTTTCCAACAACACAGCTTATTCCCTTAATAATTTCCTTGTCAAATGTAATAAGGAAAGTTGAAACTTTTTCAACGCGTTTCTTATAATGTTTTTCTTTGTTTATCTTCTTCTTCTATGATTATTTCGTCGTGGCTTTGTGATAAGATAATATGACATTGAGGTCGGGACAATCTTGTTTTCTCTGCATTCCCTTCTCGTGGGTGAATTCCTGTCCTCAAGAATCCCAAAGAGGATGAATATTCCTTCATAATAACATTCTTAACTTTCTCATTAGATTACTGAAATATCCAACGGCCTTTTCAATTCATACTAATGTTTATATGTTCTCAATACATAACTATTAGGTAGTTGAATAAAAAAGAAACAAGTAAGTTCGAGCTTCAATAAAATTCAAGAAGTAAAAACCGTATATAAGACACTTTTTAAATATTAAAAAAAGGTTCGTATCTACCTAAAACTCTGAAATAATAGTGCGTTTAGAAAGTATGGTGGGAAATGAGGGCGTGTCTTGACCTATATTTCTGCCAAACTCGGTGCTATCAATCACATTTTAGCTCTATTGTTATAAATGTACATTTATATGTAACAAATATGTGACAAAGCCATTGTAGACTTACTCATGGATATCTGACAAAGAGGAACAACGTCCAACATGTTATTACTGTGGGTATATTCTAACAGTGCTTCACATACTAGCAGGGTGTATGGATCAGGACTTCTACAGATTTTCTACAGACTCAGAACAAATATTGAAAAAGGACCCAGACACGACTTCACGACTTTAATAAATTTTTAAAAACTATCGACATATCCAATAAAAATTAAAAGAACTGCAAGTGATTAAAGAGACTTCAATATGAATGGCCCCAGTGGTAGAAACACTCAAATAAATAAATGCACATTTATAAAAGTTAATAGAATTCATTTTAAACTAAATATTTCTATTCAGAGATGACAAATTGATAGAAAAAACTGAAAATATTTCTTGGATCGAAGCTTTGAAGCTGAAGATGTATCATAATAAATACCATACCAATACCGCTAGCGTCAAGTCTACAATCTCGTGAGGTAGCTTCATCCCCACCACTCTTCTTTAACGCTAATCAAAATCAAAATTATGTTTCAAGAAAATTCGGAACTTTTTGTGTATTCATTCTTCAACGGCGAATATAAAATTTAAAATTCATGCAAGTACCGATAATTCTTAATTATTTTTCTATTAAATTACATGCTATTTAATAACATGTTTTTTAGTATTTAACGGTCAGAGGTGTCTCATAATTGAAACTTGAACTTTCGGAGTTCCTTGTGATTCCCAAACTTTAAATCTGATTTGTCAACATAGTGAACAAATAAAACAAATTAGGCTCATAGCCGCAATATAAAAAAAAAAATAAACTAAGGTGCGGGCTTTATGCCACACGGTTGAAGTGAATTCATCAACAAGATTAATATTATGAAATATAAGATATAAATAATAGCTCATTATAAAGAGGATGAAATCATCGGAGACCTGACGGCTTAATCTATTTCACTCTCCACAAAAAAAAGTGCGAAACGCGTCTAAAGAAGTATTCACTTCAAAAAGAAATTATCTTACGTGACTTGAAGAGTCAAAACGACAAACAAGAACAAAATGTTTCAATACAGATTAAATTACTTTCATTGACCATAATGAATTATTTTATTTATTTTTTTTCCGTTGACAGTACAGATCTTTCTAACTACTTATGAGTTATGCTACTAACATTATAGTTTGTTTATCATAATGATAAAATTTGATAAATTAACAAAACACAATGGCGTTAGCGCCCCCTGAGACGTTACATTGGTCCTATAAACTAAATAGTTAGGTACACTTATTTAATTAGCATTTGAAAATCTGATGGACTAGTTTACCTCTAGTCTACTTTTTATTAGCGATATAAAAATGCTTTATGCAGCGTTTCGAACGGTAATAGGATTTCGGTGAATTATAATAGCAGTTTCGGATATTAAATGACGTACATTATGGATTATGGAGAACTGATTATCCTGTGCCATAAGTATAATAGCACCCTCGCTGTTATATCCGGTGAGGAACCCATCTTGTGCGGGTTGGAATCCTTTGTTATACCGTGCCACCATTCAAGCCTTCAACATAAATATGATATATGCAGGAAGGAGGCAATCTCTCCTGGGTATATCCTCCACAACTGCTCTCTGCTAAGCCGGAGTGTTATTTCTTTGTACTCTGCAATGGAATATTTATAAATTTGTGAGAAATAAAGTCCAACGAAAATCCAAATTCCGCTGATAGTTTGCAGCTAGTTTTGTCTGAATAACTATATCCAATACTCAGAATATCGATGAGGTTGTAATTCAATAACTGATACAGATCACACAACAGGGAAAGCTAAATATCGTTCACTAACCTTTGTTTCAACCTTCTATTTTTTTTCATATTGCATAACTGTTTGACTTTTATTCTGAAGGTCATACATAGGGTATACCGAATGGGTATGCCCTTTGAAAATTACTTCTTTTACCTACATTGTTTTCTATAAAATATCTATTAGGACGTACATCATTGAAGTCAATACTTGAAATACATGTTCTATATTCCTTTTTTACTTTCCTATCTATATTAGGTAAGGAAAGTATTGCAATCGGGTCAAATTTCCGATATGTGGTTTTCGACGGATCTGTACGTCCACCAACAGATTTTGTTGCTCCTTTTTTATTTTGTAGGATTTTGACTAGTGATGCCTGTGACACGAATTGGATAATCCATGCGCAATAAATGGAAAAACATATTTTTCTATAGACTGTAGCGTGAAAACTGCTCTAACGATTTTGATGAAACTTTCCTATAATGTTTGTCCTTACAATTTTCGTATAAGGACTAAATTCCCGAAAAATTTCAAGAAAAAAAGTTATAAAGATTAGAAAAATGTTTTCGAGCCTAACTCGCTAAGTATATATTCTAAAATTTATAATAAAATTTTAGAAAGTTAATTAAATTACCAACAAAACAAACAAAAAATCATCGGAATCGAACTAGTATTAACGATGATACAGTGTATTCTATTTACTACACATGTTTTAATTTTTTATTTTCCTACCTATACTAGGTAAGGAAAGTATTGCGATCGGGTCGAATTTCCGATATGCGGTTTTCGACGGATATATACGTTTCAGAGCCCCTGAATCCGAAAAACACATTTTTAGCCATTGGTCAGTATGTCTGTCTGTAATAGAAATTATTGTTTGACAAAATTAGGCTATGGCAAAAAGTTTTTGATCAGCAATATTATTAATGAGTAAATATCAGAGGGTATTGATATTTTTACACTAATCTACCTTAAGCCGGTTTGCATTACTTTATTTTATCAAATAAATCGAACTCAAATCTTTTCTTTGATCAATTTTCAGGAAAATAAATCTAATTCAATTTTTTTTTTTTTGTTTCTTTATGGACCTATGTAAAGATATAAGAACTTTTCCGAAAAAGGTAAGAAATTCCCATTTCTAACGATTGGGCAAACATCAAAAGCGAAGAGTTCCAAACCGAAACTTAGTTTAATGGCTTGAAAAACTTTGAACCACAGAACTATAATATAATAAATACATATTTTATGTTTTAAGTAATATTTTAAAAATAAAATAACTATTTTTCAGAATAATACATTTTTTTTTGTATTAAAAAAACAATGTTTCCTTAATGATTTTTTTCTCCATATTTTAATCCACACCTGTCATAAGGTTCACAATAAGAATATGTGTTGTAACTGTTAAGAAAATAGGCATTTTAGGATGAGGACAATAATAAGTTTAAAAATATTGTAAATTTAATTGATCAACATTCAATTATTTTTTAGTATTTTTATATTCTCTTTGTATCTGCTCTGAAAAGAAATTTCGTGGGCTACAAATCTATGGAGATGTCATTTTCCGTTTATAAGGCTCATTGGATGAAACGAAGTATTTCGTGTTTATTAGTTTTCAAGATGAAAGCACTCAAACTTTTTTTTTTTTTTAGCATGAACTCTACTTGTAAGTTTAAAATTCAAATTTCCTGTATTAAAAAAATATATTTATTTAAACAAATATATAAGTTTCGCAAGCTTGAAATTTGCCATCTGTAGAGTTTTACAATAAACAAATCTATCAACATTACATATATGTAGGGGTTAAGTTAGTAAATCTCTTGGCCACCTCCTTAAAAGCCTTCGGTATGGGAGGTATGGATTCGTGGTGGAAATAAGTGTTGGGCTAATGGGTTCGTGTTATAAGTCAGCCTCTAGTAGAAGATTTTATCTTTAATTTTCCATTTTTCTTCACCTGTAAATTAATATCGAGTCATAATCTATGAGATGGTTACTTTATCTCATGCTTTTTCTTTTTATTCCTTTTTTTGCGGGTTATTGGAACCTTCAGTATGTTTTATACCAACCAATAAATTAAAAACCATGATTTTATAAAAAATATATGTTATCGTTTTTGGATTTATTCCAATTGCTAGCAGAGGATGGAAAACGGAAATCCCTGGACCCTGTGAATAATAATCCGAGATGGTAAGGGACAGAGAGGTGGGGGAAGGAGGTCTATCTGGGAGGCCCAGGTGGGGGCATCCATCACCACTGCCTTCCTAATCCTCAGCCCCGGGGAGTTCCAGAGACCATTCCCTCCATCTGGGGATAATCTTTCTCCGCCTTGTTATATTCTCTGTTGTGTAAGAAAATATCGTTCTTAGCTCCCTTCCCTCATCTTATTAATAATATAATCAAAATATTATTGTAATTGCCATAGACAATAGACCATAGAAGATGGGAACATAAAACAAAATTCATATCAAGCAAAAACTACATTAATAAAAATTTAAAAAATATGTACAGTGGCAATATATATAAACAATAGAATTTAAAATCATTTTGAGAAAAAACATAATTGTGATGAAAAAGAAAAACATAAATCAGGAAAAATAAAAAATCTAGCTTTATAAATATTATTAGTTGATTCTAAAATTGAAACTTAAGCAATTTAAACAACTATTCACTTCAATCGATATTCGATTCATAAAATGTATTTATTATAGAACCTCGTTTGTTTGAAGGAATTGGTGAAGAACGTACATGAATGAGGACACCAGGAAAAGTTGTGGCGGAGATCACATGGCAGGGAATTCCAGAAGGCAGTGGAGCGGACAAGAAAGGAATGTTCAAATGTTTTAGTTCTATGGGAAGAGTATAAACATCAGAATGTTTTTTCACTATTCAAGCGATGTTCTTCACATCTCATCTGCGTGAAGGATTGCTCACCCTTTCATTGACGAGAAGAAACTTGATGGCACTGGCAAGGGAGAGGTAGCCGACTTCTGAGCAACAAGACAACGCCATTAGCCTGAGGGGTGGACCAGGCATCCAGTTCTTAACCCGCCCCCCTCGACGCGCCCCTCTCTGATCCTAGCCATCCGTAAAGCCAATGTCACTGCTCGGTCAGTCGGAACCGACCTGATTTTACGCTGTCGTGTCTCCAGACCTTTCACCAGAGGAGGGAGATCTATTCTGTTGGTGAATAGTTTAATAAATATTTTTATTCGAACTTTATGTGCTTAAGAAGGTAAACGAGAGGGATTGCCACTATTGGTAAATTAAGAAGTATAAGACCAGAGGGTGAGTATGGTTGGTTAATTTATATCGAAAGATGGAATCAAAATACTCAATAAAATAAATATTAATTGTTTATTAACCTCACGTTACACTGTAACATCATATTTGAGAAAAAAAAATTCATTTATATTTTATTAAAATGAGATAAAAATCTCTGACTATAAATAAATATATACTTTTCCCTTATACTTGTAAACATTTTAAACTGAACCATCGCAGAGCTGCAGTTAGCTGGAATACGGCTAGAGCTGCCTTGAACCGAACGCGGCTGCCGAAGTTGTCGCGGCACCGAGATCAGATAAATCAGGGGCGAGTTCACGGCCCGCCGAGCGTGAAATTAGGGGGTGCATCAGTTACCTCTTCCACCATAAATTTGGGCCAACTTTAATTAACTCATTAAAGTTATCTTTGTAGCAGAATTCAACTCCATTGTAATTTCTTTTCAATTGAGGCCGGAGGAGTTTCTCCTCTGCAGTCAGTTGTTTCTAAGTCCTATTTTTTTTTTCATTCTCTTTGGGTTTCTTGGAAGGATTAAATTAAGTCCTGGAACAGTTGTACCGTCGCTTGGATTTTAATTGATCCTTTAAATCTTGTATAAACGGGGAAGCCATCTCTCTTGGGTCTGTGGCAGGAGAATAATTCAAATACGCTTTCTTGTTTCAATTTTAGTTCCTCTTAGTCATAAACTAAAACAAATTATATCAAACTAGATATTTTTTTCTCTCTTCTTTTTTATTCTCAACAATCACTTTCATTCATTCATTAAATTGGTCACTGATAAATACATATTAATTCCTATGACGGAGATCTGGGAGAAAAACACAATTTCATAACCACTTTACGTGAAAAATCATTATTTAAAAAAATATATGTATTTATAAATAAAATGTGTTTTAGACAATCATGTTTATCCCATATTATGGGAAAAAAAATAAATAAAAGCTTTTCAACAGTTAATTGTAGTCATTTTTTGCAGAAAACACGGATACTTTAAGGGACTGAATAGAAAATCACATCATTTCTTTACACAACTTTATTAAACCTCAACTTAATTAATATGTACTTACAGCTTATTAAATGAGGAAGTTTTTGTTAAAGTAGGGTAAACTTAGTACAGTTAAAGAGTGATAAAAAAATCACAAATAATCAAATAATTTATGACTTTTTTTTAAACGTAACTTTGCAGTGTTTGTTTGCCCCATAATTAGATATTTTTAAGAATGACAAACTCTACTTTCGTTTAAATTTTGTCTAGTTTACTATGAAGCAATTTTTAGTTACATAAATCAAATATTTGTTATGTTATCGCGTCCTATTCAACAAAAAAACGCGACTCGCTTAAAAAAACACAAATCTTAAATTTCCTACTCTTCTGCGAGAAATTGGGCAATTCTTTATATGAGCTTCTGTGTAGATCTTGATGTTTAGACAGATAGATAGATAGAAAGTAATCTTTATTCTGGGTCGAGGGCCCTTATGAATAAAAGTTATGAACAAAAAAATTAAAACTACATCTGGCCAAAAATTACATTAATCAATATTAAAGAAAATATACAGTATATCAGTAAAAGTATTTTAAAACAAGTAAAAATAACACCATTTTGAAAAACAAAACAAAACATTATTTAATTGAAAAAAATAAACAAAATAATGTAAGCATGGGTTGATTTTTAAAATTAAAACTCAATCAATTTTTACTATTAACCATTTAAATACTTCCCTCTAATTATGAAATACCGTGTGTAGACCTATATGATAAGCTCGTACTAGAGTATATTCCCTTCTTGGAATGACAATAAAATAATTTTACGGAGTAAGAAGATCCATGTCCAACATTATCAGTCTTCTGAGGGCGAACATAGTCTAAGGTTGTGGTTGTTGTATACGTCAATGGTCTTAACAATTTACCAAGGTCATGAAGTAGATATAGAAAGTACATCCAAGATTTTTTTTTACTTAAGTTATTTTTTTTATTATCAAACATTTTTTTTGTCTATCAAAAATATATTTTCGCCTATCAACTTATTGAAGTTATTTTATGATTTTTATTTTAACATTTATAGTTTTTTCAGGTACTGATAACTTATATTCATCACATATGATTACGAACTTACAACGATACAAAACCAACAAAAAATTGAATATACTTAAATTATTATAAATTTTTTTTCAGTATTTTGAGCTCAGAATGTTTTTAAAACATTCACAACATTTCACTGAGTAATTTGAAACATCTTAATATTGTTCGAGCCGTTCGTTACACACATAACTCTCCTTGCCACTTTTCCCTAGTTGGGGGAAAATAAAATAAAACAAATTGAATAGTTTAAATCATTAATTAATGAATTTTTTTTTTTATATTTTATTATTTTTTTTTTTTAATATTTGAATATTAAACTTCACCTATCGAGGACTGTTAACTATCAGAAGATGATCTGAATAAATAACGAAACTTAGATATCAGGCATGGGGTAATAAATAAAAACAGGAAATAGTGTATGTAAATAAAAATATAAATGGTAGTTTCTACAAACAGGTAATCTCAGAAAGTTCTTTGACGTGTGTTTGAAGTGTTTTTGTATACGTTTCATTATCACATAGCAACCATCATTACCTCTTCCCTTGCTTAAATCAATTACCATGGTTTGCTAAGGAAAGAAGTCTCTCTTCCAGCGCCTTTTTAGTTTTCTCCTCATATTGATGGGTATGTTAGCTGAAGCCATATTAGTATGTTAGTATGACCGTGTAAATTATTGTTAAATCGTTTGTAAAGAGTTCTTATGTGTTGGTCAACTGTAGGCAGGAGGAACTCTGTTCTGTAAGGTTTTGTTTGTCACGTACCATGGTGCTTTAGTTATTTATAAGTCGGAATATATTTGATTGGAAAGTTTGAAGTTTGTGTAAGTCGATCTTTTTAGTTATACCGTGTATCTGTGAGGAGTAAGTCCATATAGGTTTAAGTAGGTATAGGTATGTATTTAGTTTCTGTCTCAGTTCTAGTTTTGGAAAAAAAAGTGAGTTACGTGGTTTGAGTCGTCTATTGAGGGCCTTCCGTTTCATTTTGACATGTGGGCCCCAAGTCATCCTTCTGTCAAAAGTAAGACTAAGTTGTCCGTCTGAGAAATTTGTTGGTTTTCGATATAAATTGGAGGGCAGGTGTTTCTTCGATGCGCATTTATTAATAAATAATTCAAATAATTAAATGAAAGAGATGACCAAAATAATGCAAACAAATATATCTGATTACTCTTTTTTTATGATTGTATCAATTTCATTTACAGTTTTCAATTATTTTACTTTCATCATAAAATTTATTCAATTAATGCTAGTGATTCTAGGACATTTGAAAGTAGATTTTTTTTCTTTAATATAGAAGTAGAAATTCAAAGATGGTGGGATGAGCCGGGAGAAAATATGTCAATTTTTAAATTTTAATTCCGTTTTACCATACAATATAAGAAAACAATAATACGCGGATGTAAAGAATTACCCAATAATCAATAAACAAATGAATTATAATTATTTTCACAAATCTACGTCAGAATACTCTTTTTCAAAAATCCTTCAAATATTACTGGCTACACCGATATAAATAATAAAATGTAAAATCAGTTGGATACACTAATTTTTTTTTAATTTACATGCCAGAAACTTTATGTGATTTTAAATATGTTTATGTTCACTCACAACATAAATTTACTTTTCAAGAATATCCTCAGGTCTGATATATAACACAAAAAGTGATCCATCATGTCTCAGAAATATTGAACATTTATAAATAACAAACTACGCTTTATCAACAGAGTTAATAAAGAAAATTAATTTTCCTCAATAGTGGAAAAGCCCTCCCGGCCTGACCTTAATTATTAAGAATTAGGGCAGAGAGAACAAGCCTAGAATATTTTGTTTTACGACCTAGAAGAAATTATGTTTATTAATTTAATCAATCTTCATTGGCTTTAATTATGTTGCATAACACGAGGCTTCATTTTTTTCGTGTTTTTTTTTTTCAATTTGTTTTTCCATTTTATTTTTCGGCCCTGAATTAGAGGTTCCAGGGGCAGAGGAAAACGCCCACGTTTGACTAATTAAAGTAATTACGGAATGGTCCCTCTTCTCAGCCGATGCTTAAAAATAAACTGCCTTACAGCCTTCACTGTTAATTACAACACAAATAATTTAATATTGGAGCATGTCCTTAATCACTTTAGTCAACTCGTTTTATATTTACTGCTGCTAGAAGACTAATTGCGGAATTCAAATAAGTCAAGAGGAGTTAAAAAAAAAAAGTTTTTATTATATAATAAAATAATAATATAAAACTATATCAGTATTCATCCAAACCTCTGGATGAAAATGCTTAATATAAAGTCAGGTTAAACTCAAGACAATACACCCACCTACATATTATCTAATTCTACAATCTTTCCTTTCCGATAGATTTTTCTCGTTCTGACACGGGTCAGAACAATCTTCCATCAGGTCTATCTCAGCAGGAGTACCTCAAGGTTCAGTACTCGCTCCACTACTCTATATCATATACACCCATGACATACCTTGTAGTCCCAACATTTTAACAGCTACATATGCAGACGACACAGCAATTTTAGCAAGACACAAAAATCCAACATACGCCTCACAGACCCTACAACAGTATTTAACAATGTTACATGACTGGTTCAAAATTTGGAAAATCCGACTGAATCAAGACAAATCACAGCACATCACATTTACGCTTCGACATGAAACATGCCCTCCAGTTTTCCTTGACAAAACACAGATTTAAACAAATCGAATATATACGTCTAATTGTTACAATTTTTTGACACGATATTAATTTACTATTCACTTTAGTGTTATGTATGAACGTTCATGCTAATATTTTAAGTAGATTTTTTGAAGATAAATAATAATTAATACGTTTAAAAAAAAATAATAGTAATAAATAAAGACCTATTAATTTTCTACATCTTGACATCACACTCGCTGATTGTGATGTCAAGATGTAGTTCTGACAGGTGTGAGTTGAAAAAATTAAGTTTAAAAAAATAATAAAAACTCACATAACCTCATAAATTCAAACATTACAGAAAATACTCTAAGACTGAAAAAAGAGTCGGATATGTTTTTTGAAGAATAAATAAGAATGTATTTGCGCCTGTCAACTTATTGTTGACAATCAGCAAATGTGATGGCGATACATGAAATAATGACATGGCAGGCATGGGGAAGGAAAGTACTCAGCAGTACCTCTTCCCTAATTTGTTTCAATTACTTAAGTTGTTTAAGGAAGGAGATCTCTCATCCAACGCCTTTTTAGTCCCCTCCTCATGTTTTGGGGTATGTCAGCTGTGGCCATGTCTCTTATTAGTCTGTTATTATGTCCATTTAAATTTGTGTAAAATCGATGATAAAGGGTCGTGAGTGGAGGTCAGTATGTAGAGTTTTGTTAGTCATTTACCAAGAATGTGCTTTTGTAATGAGTCGCAATAATTTTGATTGAAACGTTTGAAGTTTTTGTAGGTGGGTCTTTTTAGCGATGCCGTATATTTGTGATGAGTACATTCATATGGGCTTAAGTAAGTATGTATATGTATTCAGTTTCTGTTTTAGTTTTAGTCTTGAAGATTTAGAAAAAAAAGATTAAAGTAGTTTGAGTCGTTTATTAAGTGTCTTACGTTTCATTTTAACATGCGGACCCCATGTCATCCTTCTGTCGAAGGTGAGTCCAAGGTAAAGTACCGTGTCCGTTTGACGAAATTTGATTATTGTCAATATAAACTAGAGGGCAGGTGTTTTTTTGAAGAGTAAATGTTGTATGTTTGGATTTGTCAAGATTAAGTCGAATTTTCCATATTGGGAACCAATCTTGCAATTTAAGTAAGTGGTGTTGTTGTATTAGTGTGGCCTGTGTAGGATCTTGATGTTTTGTGAGAATTGTTGTGTCGTCTGCATAAGTAGCTGTCAAGATCTCATCGTTAATAGGTATATCGTAAGTGTATATAACGTAAAGTACAGAAGCTAGTATTGAACCTTGGAGAACTTCTGCCAAGATTGGACGAACTGTAGATATTTCCGAGCCCTGCCAGACTGAAAAAAATCTGTCGAAGAAGAAAGATTGAAGGATAAGATAATACGTGTAATCTTAATTCTGTATTATTCAATGTTATTAGACCTATTGTTATCTGGTTCTTTTCCCAGCTCTGATGAAGGCCTGAATTTCGGGCCGAAACGTCGGCAAATGTAAAAATAAATAAAATTATTTATTTTTTAGGGAGTGGGGTAGCTCAGTGGTAGGGCACTGAGCTTCCAATGCAAAGGTCCCAGGTTCGAACCCCGGCTCATGGCAGAAAATTTATTTTTCTGTTTCATTGGCCGTGGGGCGACCCTGGGTTGAAAGTCCCTCCTGGGGCACACCCAGCCTCTATAAAAGTGGGTACTCTTAATTAAATAATTGATTAAGGGGGAAAACCTGGTGGTTGAGCGTGATCTCGGTCAAATCACCTCCTTGCACAACCATTGACCTAGAAACAGTACTTTCCCTAAGTAGTACTGAACCCCAGACCCTTCATGGGTTGTAGTGGTACGGGTTTTTTATTTTTTACCATTTCAATTAGGCTAAACACACCAACCATTATTCTCTTCAATTATTCACTACAATCAACCATAAACTCACAATTAATTATTTTGTTAAACAGATATACCCAATTACATCTTACTTAATATATAGTAATTGTAGTTGTATAATATTTGAAATCATACTGAATTATAATATTATTTAATATATATTTTATTTTGCTATATAAGCTATATCTTAATATTTTAGCGAAATTCTCTGAGACGAAAATGAGAGGATCCTTTAACGATTCTTCGGTGTAGGGTAGAATGAAGGACTCATAGAGACCCTAATTCTAACCTTATCGAATCGCTTCCAGTTCATTTAACATTTAGAGAGTGGGAAAATGAAGTTGAGCCCTGATACGGGAAGGTTTAAGTTTATTAGAGCCCCTCGGAGGTAATGTTATACCCCGCCCGCAAAGCGCCACCGTCGTGCGGGTTTCCGGATACTACGCCCTAATCCCATCACCCAGATAAGCCATCATTTAATAATTTATTTTTCCAATAATAACCTTTCCTATTGAACAATATCTTATTCTTAATTTAAGATAAACTTATATAGTCGATTACCTTTACCCATTACATTGCTTTTCCATTAAATCATACATCTTATATAAAGAAGACTGGTGGAGTCATATCTCTACAAGTTAATTTATTAAAAAAAAAAAAAAAAAACGCCTTCTAAATAATGTCAGGATAGCTTCCTCAACATTTTCATTATTATTATTATTACTAGTTGGCCCGTGCTAATAATTCACAGACAATTTTGTTTAGCGAAGAAATAGCAAAACAATATGGAAGTAAGCAGTTCCTATGTATTTTTTTATGTAGGTCGATTACAATATTCCATTTAACGTAATAGACCAAAATATTCGTTCAAATTGCTTTCCTAGGATCTTTTTTTAAGGGCATACTGGAAAGGTAATAAAATTAATAAAGACAAAATAATGCCCCGATCATGGGATTTTCTAAATTATTAAAAAAAAAATTAAATGTAAGAACAAACAAGTGCCTTTAAGAAATAATAAAGTTAATATATCAGCCAGAAAAAAAAATGTAGTAGACTATTCTACTCCTAAATGCAATATCTTTAAAGAGGAAGACATTATTAAGTAAAACAAAACTAATATCTTTTTTTCGATCTTCATACAAATAAGGAATATTAATACAAATTATAAAACAATAAGGATAATGTGGAAATAATAATTTATGCCAACTAAATAAATCATAATGATATTTAGGCATCTCTACATAGTTCGAAATGGTTTGTGGTATGGAGGTGGATTCTCGCCGATGTCAATTATCTTAGCAATAAGGAAGGTGACAGTAAACTGGATGTGTGTACGTCACAATGGATCATAAAATCATAATTTCTACCACTTCAACCCATGAATGGTCTTGTGTTCAGTACCTTGTTAGCAAGTACTGTTTCAAGACCAATGGTTGTGCAGGGAGGTGATCGGACCAAGATCACGCGCAAAAAATAATTATATAATAATTATGAGTACCCACTTTATAGAAGCTGGGCGTGCTCCAGAATTATCTCACGACCCCAGGAATCGTAGCCGCTTATTATTTTATTATAATTATTTATTAATTAATTATTATAGTCATACTCAATATGACTCAATGGACTGTATCTTTGTTACTAATTGTACGATTTTTACTTTTTTCCAGAGATTTCGGGAAGATAGTACTATTTTTCGCATGTGAAGGAGAAGGATATCTTCAAAATGAGTGGTCATTCATTTTATTTTATGAATAATTAAAGAAGTTATGGCGTACCGACGAAAAAAAACACCTTTTAGAAATAATATATAGGATTATTATTAGTTCCTAGAATCCCTTAGGTGGGGCATAGGGCCACTACGAAGTTCTACCAGGCATCTCCATCCTTAGCCAGATCCTTGTCTCCTTGTCCCTTGTCAATTTAATTAGTTATTAAAAACTCGTATATGCCCATTCGCTTTTCACTTGGATCGTAGATAATCTGATTGCGAAATCGATAAGAAAAATGCTCTACAAAAATATTGGGCCATTTGGCCTATGTAACCTCGTTATTTTGACTATTTGGGGGTGATGGTCACGCCAATTTTTGAAAGCCACCTATTTCCTCGATTTTTTGCTCAAATTATCTTGAATCAAGTATATAGTAAATAGGTATTTACGAGTTTTTAGTGCCTAATTAAATAGACAAAGTTTGACGATCTCCATATTAAAAACGCCTAAATTCCGAGAATTTTCGTAAATAAAATATTTGTAGGTTACGATGAGATAACGCTATTCACGAAGTTGCAAGCGAATGTTAGTAATTTGATAAAAATGGGTCTGTACCACGCACTTCTATGTCTATATTTTTTATTTTAGAATAAAATCTTGAGAAGAAGCCGTTTTCGAAATACAGTGACCCCTCAATATTCATGGGTTTGATATCTACGAAAGTGATCATCAGACGTGTTAACGAAACTGACCATCAGTTAGAACGAAACTATTTTAAAATGGAGTATAAGAATATGAGGTAGATTTACAAATTACGTAAAAAGAAAATCTATACATACTTCAAATTTATCGACGCCTAACTCTTTACCTTAAAAAAACTAGTTGAAAAGTTGTAGAATGTGAACCCTTACTATTTTAAATTTTAAGAGAGAAATCGAAACCACAACTAGCTAATTGAGCTTAAAAAGAAACAAACACGATAACAAATAATATAATATTTTTTACAGGAATAAATTAGGCGTATTGCATTCGAGTTTCGTAAAGATGTTTGATCAAAAGTTTTTTAAAAAAGTGCAAAAAATATGTGCAATCGCATTAATAACCTTGATAAAAAAGTTACATTAAATGTAGATGATAACATATAATAATATTTCTTAATCTAGGAAAAGACGATGCTATAGTAAAAGGAATTAGTTAGTGACATCGACACATTTTTTTGACATATACTTCAACTTTGACACTAATTTATCATTTACATACTAATGTCATCTCAAATGTATATATCATCTCTAATGTCATATACTAATGACATCTCATGACTACGTTTAAAAAAAAATCTCATTTTCTAATCATTAAAATCAATGTGGACCGGATTTTATTGACTTATTATTAATGGAGATATCAACATTTGCTAGGACCCCTCTGTGGTTCTGCTAACAATGGAAGGGCAGCAGGAGCAGTTTGGACGGAGCCCTCTCATTTATATAGGGCCCTATGCAAGGGGGTCGCTGAATACGCACAACGCCATGCAGTTGCTTCAATTTATGCTCCTGAATACAATCACCAGGCCTTCGCCACAGGATCGATTTCCCTTAGAACAATAGATCCACTGTGAAATGATAATGCTAAAATTCCAACCATTTGAGCAATATGTATATTATATGTAACACCTTGAAACTAAATGCGGAGTTAATCAATCTATATTTACTTCAGGATAGTTTTTGACTAAACCAATCATAACGGAGACGGTGGAACAAAAAGAAGCGACAACAAACCAATATAAAATAAAATGAGGAATATTCAATCAATCTATATTTGTTTAGAGGGAAGAACCCCTTACAAATAAAATATATATCTGTATTATTGTACAATCAATATAACACTTATAATATTGGGTTATTAATTTCAATAATGAAACATTGTGATCGACTAAAAAATTCAAAAACATAACCCCCTCTCAAAATTTGAGGTTCCACGTTTCAAGATGCGTAGAATTCGAAAAACGAATAAAATTTTTTTGTCCGTCCGCCGTCCGCGCATTTTCTCCGAAACTACTGGACCGATTTTTTTCAAATTTTGATATAAAATCAGAAGTCACCCGAGGATGATCCTCCTTCATCGACATTACTCTCCGCCTTTAACTTTCAAAATGGCGGCCGAAAAACCTGCGTTGCTTTAGACTGTAGCTCCTAAACGAATGTACAGATGAAACTTCGCTAAAGTCATTTTCTCGGCACCCTTTAAATTTATCTATATAACATACTTCAACGAAAAGAAGCTGCAAAAAAAGTTACGAGGGATGGTAATATTAAATTCCGAATAACTCGATTTTTTTTTACTTTTTTGTTTATATTGTATATAATTTTTTTATAAAGTTTATGAAATTTCCTAAAAAACAAAAAAAAAATAGATAAAATCGGACAATTAGGAGCGAAGATATGGTCTCTGGTTTGTTTTTATGTGTTCTACTCCAAATGTTATATCCTTGGTTTGGTTTTTAAATTTTAAATGTGATACTGAAATAATGCTATTTTTTGGGGGGGAGGGAGGGGTAAGGTAGAGATATCTTTGTAAATTATATAAAACTGAATCCCTTTGTAACATCATTTGGTGCATGCATCATAAAACCCAAACCGAGCGCATTAGCCCATCCCTAACGACTCGGAGCACTGATGAACGAAGGGTGGTTTTCGGGAGCTGGGGGAACCCCTTCATTAATGGCAGATTAATCCCCGAGTATTAAGGCTGACAAATCAGAATCTTTCCGCGTTAATGGCCGGCCACCCATCCTCCCAATAACGAGGGAGGTTTCAGTTAAAAGGAGCATTTGTCACCAGCCCACTCTCTGATTTAGTTAATCCTGAAGCCATCGATCGCCTGGCTGAGGGAAGGTGTTGTGGTCTAGGGGAGCCTCTTGTGGGCTGGGGTATCTTCTTCCGCCTAATCAACTCCGAGTAATTCCCGGTTTAGACGTATTAGCAGATGAAAGATCACGATATTTTTTTTACTTTAACAAAATTTTACTAAAAATATCACGACCTATGACTACTGAACATGTGCTAGATTAACCAATCATACCTTCATTATATAAAAGTAATAACAATTTGAAGTAATACATATGTCGAATGCATCCCGGAACTCGATAAGAGTATGTTGTAATTAGTTTATCTTTATAGCTTTCACTAACATTGCTACAATAAACGAAACAGTATCTGTATATAACATGATTGGGAGGTTTTTTTCTTTCACTTGCCTTTGTATGAAATATATACTAATGGGACCTGTTATAAAAACTAGTTAAATAAGAAATGTGAAAGAATCTGATAATTAACTTAAGGAGAAATAACCGATCGTAATAGACAACCGAAGAAATCCGAGCACGCACCTGAGCTTGGCCGATAGGTCAGTAATGGCTACTATACGTAACACGTGCTTATTAAAATATTATGTGTGCTTATGTTTGAATTATCTAATATTTGATTGTATAAATTACAGCAATATAAAATTTTAAAGTTATATATGTACCAATGCTTAAACAAATATTTTTAATAGCAAGCGGCCTTCTTTATCAGTTGCACTCTTGTCGGACTAAATATATTTCTTGGCACTTGATTATTTATTATAATCAAATAAATATTCAAAATACACAGTCGAAAAAGGAATTGGTTAGTGGCAAAAACAGTATAAGTATAATATATAAGACGGCTGTGAAAAACATATGGTAATTAATTATTTTAAATTATATTTTCTACCATCTGTAATTTTTACTTTCACTTTCCTTTTTCTGAAAATGGCTATTTCTACAAAAAAAAAAATGTGGTAAGTTGTGTGATGTGTTCACTACGCCAGATTTTTTATTTTAATGTAGTTTGGCTTCATATTGAGCTTTCTTAAGTAATTGAGTTTAATACCCGAGAGAAAGTTTACCTATAAAGATCACATTTGCAAAAAAAAGGCCAATAAATAAATTTATTGTTATTAGTTTAGTTTTTTTGGATATCATGTTAATACGATATATCCTCGGTAATGGAGTTCACCTCTGGATTGAGTTATTTAAACAATAAATACTATATTTAAATATGAATCGTGCGTTTATGATTGCCATTATTTTTTAGTTTACGCTGCTTTCAGGCTGTTAAAAGGAGTGTTAGTAACCAACTGTTCATTGATATCAAAAACCTGTTTTTTCTTACGCATAGTGCCTAACTGTTGGTAAGTTTAGAACTGATTTTATATCCAATGTTTTTATTCATTAAATTGAAATCAGTCTCACTATTTTCCTGATTATTTCATTCTGGAAGTATAGCAACCTGTCCCCAGTGCTTTTTGCCATGACATAGTCTAGCGAATTACTGTTTTATCGATGAGGAGCTTCAGGCGTGAGTTGTCCCAACTTAATTTTTGAATCTGTACGTCTTAGATCTTACTGCTTAAATACCAGGCATAATGGAAAAATAATAGATCAAAAACATATTTATTGTTGCATTATTTGAAATTTAAAAATATATATAAATAATAACATTTCAATGAATTGTTTTTTAGTTTACCCCTCCCCAAGAAAGACATGAATAATATTAAGCTTTGTATACTTATAATTAAATACCGACGATGACTTTTTAATTAAATATTCACACTCTAATTATAACAGCAATAAAGTTAGCAACATTCCCAATGGAAATTGTAAAAAATAATTATTTCTCATTCAGAATTGAAGAATACAGTCAAAATTTAAATTTAATCATACCAAATAACGAATAAGTGAATAAAATTTTGAACTCGCGGATGTCGCAGCTAAACAAGCCTTACCCTTCCAAGCCATTCTGACGCCGCAAGATATGTCTTCCCCCAAAATAGAAAAACTCATAGCTGGCAACCTACGTGGAATGAAAGTCCGCCAAGCAAATTAGACGATGTTAAAAAACAAAACAATAAAGCCATGGTCAACATCAAGTCGTTATACCCGCAAAGAAGATAATGTCTTAACCATACTAAAAATAGGTCACATCAAACTTACCCACTCACATCTCATTAGCAAACAGCCACCACCACAATGCCATTACTGGAATAATACACTTACAGTCAGCCACATTTTACAGGAGTGTCCTTTTTCCGTTTCGAGTCTAAATAATTCTGGACTTACACCTCCGATAGCAAACATATTGAGTGACGACGAAAAAACAATAAAATTAGTGTTAGGTTTCTTAAAATCGAACAATTTGTTTTATAAAAAATTAAAATCTCTTTAAAATTTAATCCGAAGATAAACGAAATTAATAATAATAATACTTTATTTATTCTGGGACAAGTCCCTTTAGAATAATACATAAGGATAGTAATGTGGCCTAAGGAGCCTCAGAGATACATAAAAAGAAATGTTGAGTAATGAAATAGTCATATTAAAAATTATATGTTACTTTCTAACTTAAATAAGTTAATAATAAAAATTTGAAAATAAAGTAAAAATAATGAAGAACATATTTATATACATATTTACAGTGGTAGCTATTTACAATTTTATGGGGACTGGATGGATAAGAAATGATTGAACAGGCGTTAATGGCCCTGATGTTATACGCCTTAAAACCCCGAACAAACCGTCAATAAAATGTAAAAGTTTTGTCAATCGAAAACGACAAAATTATTTATTTTCCTCGTTTTCACAATAAGGTGAAATATGGATGAACCTGTAACGTTTCCATTGTTTGCTGATGTATGAAAATGGGATTTTAATTAATAATGAACTTCTTTTATATTTTTTGTTAGCGATATAAATCCATTCCCTGGCAATACATTCCATAACGCTGTATCTCTAAAATTATTGAAAGCGAATTTTCCTCGGCAGCAGAATTTCTTAATAATGGCGAGGCTGGGTGGATACCGTTATAAATTGCGAAAGAGTTCTTTATGAAAGTGATTGCCCCCGAGCGATGTTCTTTTTAAGTTTTTCAATTCAGCGACTCACAATAGACGCCGAAGAAAATTGAACAAAAAATGAGGTCTCAGTAGAATAGGAAATTTAGGCGTAAATCTAAAATTTATTGAAGTTGCCTTTCATTACTTGGATATTCCGGTATTTTTGTTACAAATGACGTATTTAATAAAAATATTTCGATGTGTTTATATAAAAATTTCATCATGTAATTTAAAACAAAAATTATAATTTTTCCCTAATAAGAAATAACTACTTATATATAATTCTCTCGTTACTACAATATTATCTTTAAACAAATTTTTTTGCATGTAGATTGGTTAGGACTCTTATAATTATTAATAAAAGACGAAATCCTTTGATCCTCACTGCCTCGATTTTATTTAAATTATTTTAAATCGCATACAGTAGAAAGTAGAAAGGTGTTAAGCTGTTATCAGCATTTCTAAAAAAAAAAAATACATTTATTGGTTTGATTAAACTCTTACTTTAAATTTACAATGTGCTTTCCAATTATCATAATATCCAAATACCTCCTTATTTAAAATGAATCCTTATTTCCGAAAGACTAACAATATTATTTGTTCAGCCAATTTTATTTGTAAAGAGACAATTGTCATTATTTAAAAACATGATTTTAATTAATATTATCGTTTAAGATTATATCAAGTATTAATGGATTAATGCTGAAACGTTTTATTATATATGAATTATAAAGTAAATACAAAATTGTGCCAAAGAGGATCAAACATTTTGTCTATAAAAAAAAAACAGTGTGATAACTCTCTTTTCTCATTACAAATAATATATTATAATAATAACTAGTCTATTTATATCAAATGGAAAGATTTTTTGGTTTGAAATATAAGGAAAGAAAATACTGTTAAACTTCCTTAGAGCGGTATTTAAATTTTTCTTGCTATAATAATTTTGTTTTAATACTTTATTTTTCAACTCACACCTGTTGGGTATACCAATAAACAACTAGTGTGTTGTGGGAAAGAAGAGTATGGAGGAAAAAGATTAGGAGTGAAGGAAAGGAGTGCCTCGCGGCGTCCCTTCCTAACTTGATTTCATATTTATAGTTAGTGGATGAGATCCCTCATCCAGCTTCTTTTTAGCCTCCTACGAGTGCTATCAGGCATGTTAGTTATGGCCATACCTTGAATCAGTGAGTTGGTATGTCTGTGTAAATTATTGTGAAATCTTTTGTAGTATGTTCGTATGTGGTCGTTTACGATTGACATCTGTAAATTTTTGTGTAAAGTAATGTTATTAACGTACCAGAGAACTTTGGTTACAATCCTGAAAGTTTTTGATTAAAAAGTCTGTAGTTTATGTATGTGAATCTTTTTGGCTGTCCCATATGTCTGTGAAGCATAGGTCTAAATGGGCTTAAGAAAGTAGGTGTATGTATTCAATTTTTAAATTTAAAAACGTACTTTGTTTATATAACTTCGGAGTTAAAAGGGGAAGTAACATTAAAAGTGAATGTTTTAAGAACAAAATTCGAGTAGCTCTCGTAGGAAATCTTAGGTATATGAATCCAATATAACATAATCACTCTAAAGCAGACAGGATTCGCCGATAAAATAAAAATAAAGATAACTGTTAAATTTAATCTACCGTTTGCGCCATTCTTCTCCAAGACAGCGAGTTACCCTCCAATCTCTTCCATCGCCGGTCAATCTGTCAAAGTCTAAACTGTTGATGAGGGTGGTCTAACTGGAGTTCTGAGTTATATTGCTCCTTTTAAAGTAACTGACAACTATTATTAGTCAATATTTTGTGATTAAAGGTTTTTTATTTCTATTTAAAATATGTCTTTATATAATTCTGTTGTATTTATTTTTATGGATCGATCTATTTTTCACAAATATGACATTTTATATTTTTTACTCTTTGCCTCTATTAGTCTTTAATGAATAATTACTGCAAGTATTTAATTAAATTTAATGAAGGAGAATGTTATTTTATACATAAATAGGAAAAAAAATATTAATACATGTAGGTTAGGACGTCAAAGTAGAACGAGAAAAGCTTGGCAGAATACGGGGAAGCGGGATGAATAAAATTCCATAAATATATTGCATAATTTTTTAATGGGTTTGTCAAATACTGCGATTTTATGGTAAGGGATATAAAGATTGGAAGAGCCAATAGCATTTATTTCGGAAGTGAATTTCAACTTTGAACTCAGGGAGTTGAACGATGTTATATGGACTATGGTTTGATATAGGGTGTACGAAAGTACTTAAGAATATAATTAAAAAAAACATGAGTTCGATTTATTGTAAAATGTTGGTAATTCGGAAAATAGATCAAATAAAATGATTTATTATTCTTTTTAACCTAATTTCTAATCCTTTAAATATCCTATTAAAAGCTACAAGTAATTCAAGCGAGGAAAAACGAACGAAGAGACCGATTAATCGAAGAATATTTACGGAAAGAAGAGGATAGGAATAGCAGAAATTACAAGGATGGAGATAAAATAATGGGAACCAATATAATGATTAATAATTTGAAAATCAAAACTATTACAAATATATTTCTATATACCTGTTTTTTATTGTGTTCTACTTTGGCATATGAATTCAATACAACATAATCACTCTAAAACAGACAGGACTCGTCGGTAAATAAAGGTAACTGTTATATTTAATCTACTGTTTAGAGCCATCCTTCTCCAAGACAGCGACTTACCCTTCAATCTCTTCTATCGCCGGTCAATCTGTCAAAGTCTAAACTGTCGACAAGGAAGGCCTAACTGGAGTTCTAAGCTATATTGCCCCTTTTAAAGTAACTGACAACTACTATTTCTCATTATTTTGTGATAAGAGGTATCTTCTTTTTAATCAGAATATTTCTTTAAATTATATCTATATATATCATTATTTTTACGGATATATTTTTCACAAATATGACATTTTATATTTTTACACTTCGTCTCTATTTGTATTCAATGAATAATTATTGTAAACATTTAATTGAATTTAATGAAGGGGAATGTAATCGATGAGCGTTTACAGAAAAAAAGACAGGAATAGCCGAAATTAGAAGGATGGAGATCCAATTATGGAAAGCGGAATATTAATTAATAATTTGCAAATCAGAACTATAAAAAATATTTTTTTAAAAACCTGTTTTTTATTGTGTTCTACTTGCGGGCCATATGGTGCAATTATATTTTTCCTGAAATCCATTTACTCGCAGGGCAATAAACCTGAGACGGTCTCGTTATTTCTCTCCAACCTGCCAACAGTTCTTTAATAACCTCCCCTCGCAGCGCTGTCTAATACACAGCGATAACAGTGACTACTCTTAATGAAGGACTATGACAGCCGTACGGTAGCCAACGATAGCCGAAGATAGCCAATATCCACGCAGCAGCTGGACCAATTAGTTCGCTCTTGCAAGAAGCGTCAATTACTGGGCCTGCGGTCCGTTCCAAGCTCAGTTTTTTATCCTTAGTCTCCCCCCCCCCTCTATCTCAACAATGTTATACGTTTCACTCCTATCCTCGGTTATACCACCTGGATAACTTTAGACCACGTGTTAGTTTCACGTTTTCATTGAAAAATGACACATTTCTTGTATTTCGAACTCCCAAGTTCCTATTATTAGTTTTTCTATGTATATGTATATAAACACCTGAGTGTACAGAGTGTCTCAGTCCCTAATGGCCAAACTCTAAGGGATGATTCTAGACAAAATTTCCAATTATAAATTTCATTCGATGCATGGTCCGATTCCAAACGAAAAAATCTGGTGCGCGCAGCACACAACTTTCAATTACCGCTCAACTTTGAATAGAAATTATTTTCTGGCCATGTTGGACTATGATAAAATTTTTGAATTGCATTTTTAACTGCGCTAAAGTTAAAAGGTTGCAGCTAACAAATCATAAATACTATTAAAATAACAAAAGTCCTATTTATTATATCACCGGTTGATTATGGATTGTACGATTGGTTGATTATGGATTGTAAGATTATTAGTTATTAAACTGTTATTTTCCATTGCAAAGTTTACTAAAACGGAATAGAGAGATTTGCATTGTCTGTCATAGACAGGTCAAAAGTTGTCACACTGATTATAAGTGGATTCTGTTGGAATATCGCAAATTATTTATCACAGTATTCACTCACACACAGTGTTACCGCGCGCTCTGTGACAAAACCTCGTACTCAAGCCTCGTACATCCTCGTACGCTTGCTCATTCATGACTTGCACTGTTATAATGCCAGTGTTATTGTTTTTTTTATAGTAAAATTAGATCAGAATTTTTTATTTTTACCTCCATTCATATATTTTAAAGCCTTTTTACATTACTTTTTTTTAAGTTAATTGGTCAAGCAGTAAAATTAGCTTAATAAAATATATAAAAAAGTTTATATATTTTTATAAACTACTGAAAACGTTATATAAAAATTAAAATAGCTAAATAAACTTCTTAAAGTACTCTTCATAAGTATTCATTAGTAGATCCAAGATTTAATTTGGGGAAAGACTAATTTTTTTTCTTTTTTCTAAAAACAAAACAACTACTTTTATGAAAGGATGTTAGTGGTTCTAGAAGGACAATAAAAATTAATTATTGGGGCATTGATGCTTTTAGAAATATCCATTATAATATAAAAAAATAATAGATTGTGATTGTTTCAGTATTTAGCTTACAATTAGATCTTGCACAAAATAAATGTGGACCACTGAAAAAATACTTTTTTTTTCATTATTTAAGATGGGTTCATTATGAATACTAGAAATACTAGTTAATTTTTCAATTAATTACTTTACTCGATTAAAAATCGAAAATATTTTTTTTAAATTACACTAATAATTTAAAAAAAAAATAATTTATCTAGAATATATTTACAATTGCAGTTTTATGAATGAAATAATAATTACGAAGGAAATAATGGATATACATTCTCGTATTTTATTTTATGCTTGATAAAAATGACGGTAAAAATTTCTGTTTAATTTTCTATTACAACACATTTTAAAAAATATATATTTATAAAAAAGTTTTATGAAGGAAATAATGGATATGGTTTCTTATATTTTATTTTATACTGAATAAAATCTAAAATATTTTTTTTTTAAATTTTATTTTCAAGAAAATTAAAAAAAAACATATATATACAATCATGGTTTTATGAAGAAAATAATAATCATACTCTAATTAAAGAAGATATAATTGCAATTGATATGTCTAGAAAGCAACAGAAGTTCAGTATTTCATATCAATATAAAAATAATACAGTCAAAATAATCGTAAAACAATTCTAAACTTCATTCATAAAAATATAACCTTGCATTGCATACGTCAGCAAAACTTATGTACGAGGTACGAGGGTGGTCTATCCTCGTACCTCGTACATTACGTCATAACCTCGTACAAATACGAGGATCCTCGTACAAACGGCAACACTGCTACTGTCATTGCTTATCGTTCATTTGTTTATGAGGTGATTAAAACCTGTTATTTAGTATTAAACACGTCAAACATTGTTCAGTCAGTCTTAATGTAGTAAATAAATAATAAATCTTTAACCTTTGATATCTGTTTAATAAATGAGTTTGAGATATATGTCAATATGAACTTTTTTGTTTATTTTGTGTTAGTGAACACATACCTAAAATAGTGCCGTGCAATTACGAAACATTATGTATATGGTAACATTTTGCAGAACCACAGCCGCCTGCACTTAAGAAATATTGGGAGGGGGGAGTGAGTGTAAGATGATAGCATAAGAGGGTGGGAGGAAAGAAGGGTCAAATCCCCATAGGCTAGTCATCTGTTTTTCACATGACACTAGGCACTGACATATCGAGTTTATGCCAATAAACTTGTGAAAAGTCGTGAATCACAATTTAAAAATGTTTACATTAATGCGGTTATTCAAAATGGATAATTGATGATGATTTAATAATATCGTACTATTGTATTTTTTTTTAATTTCTGATCATTGTCGGCTTGCAGACTGGTAGAGACACTGGATCTTTTCTTATGCAATTTGAAAGGGTCAAAAAACGTCCTCCTCTCTTCTCTCCCCCTCTCCCTGTATCTGCACCTTTGTACAGAACTGACAATGAAATTTTTAATCCAAAATATAATTATTTATACGAGGTCATAATTAAGTAATTTTTTTAGTATGTATTTTGGTTGATCTGTATATCACAGTGTCTTCTTGCAGTTTACTTGGCCTGATGGTAATTTGTAATTCCGCAAACTTACTCGTATAATGTTATATGTGATTAGATATTACTAAGGCCGTAGTAAAGTCGTTTGTTAGAGCCGCTCGTTATCGGATAGTATCTTTTATAACTGAGGAACCGCCGCAATAAAAACCTGCCCTATCGGAATATTGTTTATGCAGAGGCCG
This sequence comes from Nezara viridula, assembly GCA_928085145.1. Taxonomy (NCBI): domain Eukaryota; kingdom Metazoa; phylum Arthropoda; class Insecta; order Hemiptera; family Pentatomidae; genus Nezara; species Nezara viridula. The sequence goes on along the minus strand of OV725080.1, from coordinate 96,780,808 downwards.
CGAGGTCCCCGGTCGACACTTATCTAGATTGTTTCCCGCTCGGTCGGGGTAACTGCTTTCTTGGGATTTGGGGTCCTCAGCACCTCCGGGCTTATACCGTCTTCGCTGTTCTTTCCGTTTCCTTATTCCTTCGGCCATCAACAACGCCTCATTAGTTGAGTGGCTTGATCATTATTATACTTCTCCGGAGGTCGAAGGAAAAAAACTTCTTGGGATAGAATTTAATTAAAGTTGTTGGGAGAGTATTGGTGATGTGCTTCTCCTTGTCAGACTCCCCCCTTCTAATGATAAAAGTGCGGGTAAACATCCCCGGGCTGCTAAAAGATTGCCCCTTAGTTTTATTTCCTTGATATGCTCCTTAAGTCTGTGGCAGGATTGATTGATACTTACGATCGCCTCCTTGTCGAAAGAAAACCAGAAAACAACATAAAATATCATCGAATCAAATTACATATAATAATAATATTAATTAATTAATTATTAATTGTATCGCAATTAAACTATTATCCTGTATCATAAGAATAACTGCAGTGATCTGAGATGAGAATATGGAGGAGAAGGACCAATAAACCAATCATATCACATCTTCAATCATGATTTCAAATCCATATTTTCAGTTCGATACATTTTAAGATAAGATTCTAAGAAACTGCACCAATTGCATATAATGTTCCAACAATTATTCCATTACTATTTGAACCAGATGCTTAGTCTAGTTTTCCTTATTTAAAATGAAAGTCTTGAAATAATTTCTTAATTAAATTCTTAATAATATAATGAGTTATTAGATACCATGAAATTTGAACTTCTGATATTTTCACAACATCCGATTTATTATAAGTAACATTTTGATATTTGTTTGGGCTGAGAACATGAAAAAAAGCTGATAGGTAATTTTACAAAAAACAACTCCTAACATTACTTTAACTCGTTACTGTCAAATCTTTAACACGTTACTGTTTTCAAAATCAGTGTTTTTTGGGTAATTATGTAAGTTCTATAGTACCATCTACTTTTATTTTGCTAAGCATGAACAAAAAAAGTTGTTGTTACCATCTTAACCATCCCTAAATTTCACTATTAAATGCCCTCAACTTATTTTTCCTCTTCCTGTTTGTTGCAGTTCTTCGGGATGAGTTCCGCTCTGTCCCCGTGGGGACAAGAGTTGCCGCTGGAGAGACGGCCCTACTGGAGTGTGGACCGCCCAAAGGTATTCCAGAGCCCAGCCTTCTCTGGAGGAAGGATGGAGTCAACATAGACCTGGAGAACTCGGACAGGTGAAATCCCTGGATAAATACTAAGAGTGAAAATGGAAATGATTACTTCATATATAATTATTTTAATGTTCAGTTTAGTAGTAGATAATAATATCTTTGTAATTTCTATTGCGCACCTAAGTACACTAAGACCTTATCAAATGTAAAATAATAAAAGGTACGCTAGAAACATTTAATGCCAAATAACAAAAAAATATATCACTATGAATTATTTCACCATAATCATAATGCAAGCCTAAGTCGAAAAATATACAAAAATGGTATACATTACCTTTAGAATGTTGAAGCCCGACTCACGAGTAATAAATTTCTAGCAGGTTTAGATGACAAATCAAAATTCAACTCTGCATAGGTCTAATAATTGTAAAATATTGAGATTTTGTAATAAATATGAGGTTTGGAGTGTTTGTGAAGTAAATATTAAAGTAATTGGTACCTAACAGATCTACCATGTTGTTTCAATCTTGTTGGAAGATTCTCTGTAAGCCACTTCTAAAGACGAAGCCATAGGTAGCGGATTTGTTCGATAGGGATAAATGGATATATAAAACTATAGGGCGGGGGTATCATTGGTTTTCCGACGAAGGATAAAAACGATTCGAAGGGATTTGTTAGCATTTATTTTAATCTCCCACTGGTTACTTGCAGCACCCTTCGATTCATCAATTAAATAATCTTTGGGAATTATAAATATTACATTTTCTTTCTAATCTAGGATATACTTTTAAAAAAATACACACAGAGAGCAGGGTCATGGCGACAGTCAAGACAAACACAACAATAATAATACTAAATAAAAAGAATTAATAAAACAATTAAATGAATTTCGGCGGTTTGACCGATATTTTTGACATTCTTAAAAGTATAGAAGTATACGAAATGTATGTTTATACAAACATATACATGACATAAAAATATCGCTACTGTTAGTGCAAAAGGTCGTATATATTTTTTTTACATATTTATTCTCTTTGCACTACTGATTACATTCTCTAGTATGTAACTATAGTCTGCTAAGTAGGAAAATAGCAGAGAGAAATGAAGTATGAAATTATACTAATTATAATTATACATTCTGAGAGTATGTAATATACATTGTAAGATAAAAAGGAAAAGTAACAGTAATGAAAATTAACCGACAAAGAATAAATAAATGTAGTAAAATGAAATAAAATAAAAACAAAAGGGAAAGCATGTTAATACAGAAAATAAACAGGAGTAAAAGTAATAAATGTGATGAAAAGATGATTATATGTTGTGAAAAGGTAGTTTAATTACTCCTTTGTCGAATTTGTATATTTTTTATTATTTATATATGTCTTTCACTATTTTTGTTGTTTCACGGTCTTAGAGACAACGCGAATATCATTACTTTTGTTTCTTTTCTTGTTTTTGTTTTTCATTTCCTTCCACTTTTCCCTTATTATCTCTGCATGTTTTTGTTTTCTTTCTTCTGTCCATGCGACTAACTTTTTTGAATTTTTCTTTCCCACAAGCACCTTGATTTTCTTCAGTTTTTTCCGATATCTTTCTCCGTCATTCCTAGTCTTTCCATTTCTTCTTTCATTTGCTAGGTGCATCCTCCTGAGCTTTTGTATCCTCGGATTTTCTGGAATATTTCCTTGTTTAGTCTTTCCGAAGTCATTCTTACCGTATTTCCTTGGAATTTCAGGCTCCTGATCCTTATTTCTGTTTCTTGGTTCTTTTTTTATTCCATTGTGTCTTTTTGGGACAGCAGATCCTTCTTAGGATTCTTTGTTTTATTCTCAGTTGTTTTTCCAGACTGGGGAGGCGTATGTTTTCCGTCTCGTATAGTATTACCAGTTTAACGACTGTGTTGTAGTGTCTTATTTTCGCTTTTGTGGACAGGTTTTTCTTTTCATATATGTTACTGGTTGCAAAACATAGGGGTACACATATTGCAGTATGTAAAGGTTGGCATTCATAAATATATTTCGGTATATCTTGGCTTTAATCCAGATCATCTTCTACTCCAATATTTTATTTCTCCCAATCTCACCTTTACGGGTTTTTTTCCAGGCCCATCAGAGAGGGGCCATTAATAGAGAAGTTAAATGCTCTCGACACCTCGACTCGAACTCGTAATCTTCAAGTCATTGAGATGCCAGGCAAAGCGTGTTTTGCAATCGCATTAGCCTGCACGGCCACCCCGCCCTCCCTCTTCCACTCCCGTTATTTTAAGTTAATCTATTCAATATACAATTAAAACTATTTTATTCTAGTTAGTGTATCATTGAAAAATAAATATGTATCTTATCCAATAATCTATTAAAGAACATAAAAATATTATTTTAGGTGAAAGAGAGTTTTGTTAAGTGCGGGTGCATTCATGTCTTAGAAGACTACCAATTCAACTTCAAAACTAGTTAAACACTTAGCTTTCAATTATATGTTTAAAGAGGGCAGATAGGATCAGATTGAATCAGCGATCTATGGGATTGAAGAGCTAATATTTGCCTACGGTGGGAGCGCTGGTAGCTAACGAACTGTGAGCTGATCCCACTGTAGGAGAGCGAACCTCAATCTTCTCTTCGGGTATAGTCAACCGCACCGCTGGGCTAACACTGTCCCACAATACCTTTGAGGGCAAAGCCTCTTATCGGTTCTCATATTATTATAATATCATATTATTATTTATACTAAGCATAATTAGTAAGTTAAGTGAGTTCATTGTGCCTTATCAAATCTTTTTTTTTTTTCGTCTTTTAACATCACCTGTCAACTGTATTATTTTGACAATGATCTGACAATACAAGAAATAATGACATGTCAGCCATGGAGAAGTACAGTTCTTAAAACACCTCTTTTCTCGCTTGATTTGGTTACTTTGGTTGCTTAAGGAAGGATCATCCAACGCATTTTTAGTCTCTTCCTCATATTCAGGGCTATGTCAGCTGTACCCATGTCTCTTATTAAATAGGTAAAAAAAAAATGTTTGTCAACTCTTAATAGATGGAAATCAGGAGTGGCCGGTGGCCGAATGGGCTAACGCGTGTACACAGCACCGCCGTTGCCCGGCAACCTGATATATGAAAATGGAATCAAAATAGTCACGAGTTCGCGTCCCGGTGTCGAAAGAGTCTTTTAAATCCTCGCATACACCCCCTGGCCCTGAAAAAAAACCGTATAGCCTTAAAGGCGAGGAAGGGGGAAAAAAATAAATAAATAAAAAAAAAAAACGATGGAGATTGGAAGATTTATAGTTCTTGTAGGTATTTCTGGTGATACCGTATATCTATGACGAGTATTTTCATATAGGATTAAGTAATTATGTAAATATATTCAGTTTCTTTTATTTTTTACATAATTTAGGCCAATTATCACCAAACATTTTATTGCTACGCTATTAAATTCGACGTCTCGACCACACTAAGGGTCATTTTCAAGTCTTGATGAGTCCTCCGTTATATATTCATCATTAATGTCGCAAATAATTTGTTCAGTTAACATTAAATTGTCATGCTCTATAGGGGTTTCGCCTACGTCATTTCTGGAGAGACTTCAGTTTCTGTCTCACTTTTAGTTTTGAAATTTTGGTGAAAAGTGGGTAAAGTAGTTTGAATCGGTTGTTAAGTCTTCCATTTTTACATACGGGTCCCACATTCAAGATAAAGTACCATATCCGCTCCTTATATAATTAGCTTTCTTCTGAGACAGATTGTAAAATTCCTCAATAAACAAGTTTAAAAAAAGTTAACTTTCAAATAACTGTAAAACTTCGTTATAAAGTTTTTCTTCGACCCAGAGAAACAAGTTATAGAAAAACAATCCTTTTAAGAAAAATTTATTAACGAGCAGAGCTAATAAGAAAAAAATTAATTTTTCTGCTTTCATCACAAAATATTGGCGTTTCGTCTTGCTCTACAGAAGAACACAACCTCAAACTAAAGAAAATCTTATATGCTCTGTTTTTCCTAGTTGTATATATATTTTATTACTCTCTGTAGAATGCAAATCCAGTAGCTGTTTTTTAAAAAGATATCTGAGCTCTTCAATGAATAATTTATTTTATAATCTACATATGAGCGAGGCATCTTAACTAGAAATATGTTAATGTCGTTTTAAATTGCAAAACGTCTTTTTTTTCAGTGTCCTTCTTGTTGGTTGAAAGTATCTCTGGTACTATTTGAACTAAAAATATCCAGACGGTACAAGACTCAAAATTACCAAGTTTTTGCATTATGGAATTTGTACATTAAAAAATAAAATAAAAATAAAAATTATTTTTGTGGTTTTATAAAAAAAAAAAAAATCTTAGCCAAATGTTACCCAAAGGTCAGGTTGGGAAAATAAAAGCACAACTAGGGAACTTCTGAGTGTAGTTTACAACAGAGTACAGAGGTTTCTGACGGACTCAAAATCTGTTATAAATCAAAATATAATAATAAAGCACGTGTGAATATAGTAATGTTGATATTTTAATATAGTATTGTCGGTTTATTACAAAAAGTCATTAAGTAACATTTCATAAAATTTAGTCATGATGTATTTTGATGACCTTTCCACAATAAAAAAAAAAGCTTTGTCCCCTTAATGTAACTACATTCGGTATATGTTAACATTCGGTTTTGTGTAATTTTTGCACACTTACTTTGTTTTTATATTCATAAATAAGGTCTACATACCAGAAAACTTATTTGCTCCAAGATTGCATTGACTTTTTGCAATAAACTGACGATATTTTGATAAAAGTGTGTAGCTTGTTGTTTTACGGATGACGTAATGGTTTTTGCAATAATAATTTAATTTACAAAAACCTAAAGCCACTTATAATATATTGCAAAATAATCATTATTATAAACCTCTGTTCATATTCAACCTGATCTGGTTTTAATCTAACAAATCTTGGGACATTGTTAAAGTTGCGACTATGTTGCAGAGTGCGGGTGGTGGACGGCGGGAACCTGATGATCCGAGAGGTGAAGCAGAGCGACGAGGGCAGGTACCAATGCGTGGCCCAGAACATCGTGGGGCAGCGGGAGTCCTCCCCGGCCACGCTCACCGTCCATGGTAATTCTTCATCCTTAGAACCTCACAAGATACTTCTTAGTTTCTCCTCCGCTAATTCATCATGTCATGTTTTAGTTAAACCGTTCCTGAGCAAGGAACCTCGGGACGTGACTGCACTGGTGGACTCAAGCGTGGAGTTGGAGTGCGCCGCGGGCGGGGACCCAACTCCCAAAGTGCTCTGGAGGCGGGCCGACGGCAAGATGCCCATCTCCAGGGCCAGGCTCACCGAGGACAAGAGCCTCCGCATCGAGAGGATCGCTGTAGAGGACGAGGGTGTCTACATCTGCGACGCGACAAACCTCGTCGGCACCGTCACCGCCAAGGCCACCCTCACCGTGCACTGTGAGTAATCGATATAATTCCAATCTTTGACGATTAACGTTTTGAATCGATTGAATCTCCATTCACAACCTCCTTCTCTTCTTGCAGCGCCTCCTACATTCACGGTGAAGCCGGAGGACCAGACGGTGGGCCTCAACGGGGTGGCCCAGTTCGAGTGCGCTGCCCGCGGGTCGCCGCCGCCCTCTGTCTACTGGGCCAGGGAGGGAAGTCAGCTGCTCATGTTCCCCGCCAACTCCTACGGCCGCCTCCACGTCAGCCCCCAGGGGCAGCTCACCATTCACGGCGTCCTCAGGGAGGATGCGGGCTTCTTGGTCTGCTCCGCTCTTTCTGTAGCTGGTTCCACCACGGCGAGGGCTTATCTAGAGGTAAAGCGAAATTTCATTTTTTCCTACAATAACTCTAATATTATAACTTTATTAACTGATATATTATTGCAGGTAAGATCCGCCGGAGACAGCCCACCGCCCATCGTAGAGATCGGGCCCGCCAACCAGTCACTCCCCGTCCACTCCGTGGCCATTCTCCCCTGCCAGGTCAGAGGGTCACCTTCGCCAATCACTTCCTGGGCCAAGGACAGCGCTCCTCTTAAGCTGACCCATCGCCACAGCCTCTATCACAACGGCACTCTGCAGATCGACGGTAAGTAAACCCATCCATAGATCAAAGTGACATAATTTGTGTTTCGAACTATGGTAGCATTTTGTGGGTCCTTCATCCGTTGATTATAGCTATCCTGAACAGTCTCTATTCTCATCATTCTCCTAACTAAACCCTAATTTTCTTCATGCCTAATATTTATTGAAGCGAAGTCCTCGATTTGTTACACATCGCTACCATAATTCCAAAATATCGTAACTAATATTAGTTTGGGTGCAATTAAATTTCGCAAATGATACCATGGCTAATCTTCGGTGTATCTGGCGGTCTTCTTGGACCTGACTGGTGGACTTTTGGTCTTCCAAATCTCCCTGAAGCCTACTAAAACTGTCTGTGGCTCTATTCTTGAACTTGTGATGTTGCAGTTCATCGCCGGGTATGTTTTCTAGAACATCTCCTTCCTGTAAAGTCGGATTCTGGCTTAAAAGATCATAAAGAGAGCATACTCAAAGATCCAATCCTCTAAGTCTGTTTTAAGCTGGTGTGGATCAGTTTCCAGGCTTACTCAAAATAATTGTTTTGAGATTTCATAGGGCTCTATGCTGAATTATAGAAAAAACGTTTAAGAGGTATGTTGGAATTTCAAAGCAGTTAATTTATTAATTTTCAATAATCGATGGATCGATGAATTATTCATAATTAAAAAAAATTATTCGATAGATTGCAAAAACCTAATAAGTTAAGATGTTTAAAACTTCTACATTTTTTTGAGTGTCATAACGGCCTACTCTAGACGTGTAAATACATTTACTATTTCTAACACGTGTGCTTTGGGAATCCAATTAATTAAAAATAAAATAAAATAATAAGTTCAAATACCCAAGTTGAAAATATTTGAAAATTTACAAATACATTTATTTTATCAGGACAATGTAAGACTGCACTTTACAAATCAAAAGTATATAAACTGAATTAGCAATGTAAAATATCAACATGTCGTACGTATATTTTATGTTTCTGTCGGGGGTTACTCTATTTGTTGTATAAAATTAATCTGAAGAAATACATTTTCGCTGAATAGAATTAGGATAACCACGAAACTATCTCATTCTAGTTTACAGATCATATATTTACTTTATTTTATTACATTGAATTTGTACCGAGTTGCTTTTAGTCTGTTAGCACAGAAACCCCCGCAGCGTGGCAGTTACCGGAATTATCTTACTGCTATTACTTTCTATGTAATTAAGGAATGTTACACACTTCATAAACCTTAACTTACCAACTTTTGGAAGCTCAAGCAAGCGAAGCACTCTCCCTTTAAAGCAAGTAAGCATTAGTGCAGCCATGGCTGGTTGGTCTTCGTGCTCCTTAGGTTCGGTAATGTACAACTGCTGATCCGTTGGGTCACTAGGAGAATAGTACTCAAACATAAACCTTTCTTTATTTTAATATCCTTCTAAACAGTTAATTGGGTCATTTGAGAAAAAATCCTAATATCAGTGGATTGGTCAGTAATTGGCTGACCATATCGCTCTAAACGAACATAACGAAGTGGAGGAACTTAATCCAGTAAATTTAACATATACTCCTTTTTTATTTTAAATTTTTTTTCACCAGTTATTCTTCATTTATTTGAGAGTTCGAAACCGTAGCTAAAAAAATTTTAGGACCCTTGTCCATTACTAGAACAATTGAATTCCGGGAAGTCCATCGCTAGTGCAAAAAGGTTTTTTTTTTTTAATTGAGATTATACCTGCATAACTATTTTTTTTTTCAATTTTAAAGTGTTAAATAGAAAAAGGCGGTTAAGGCGGATTTACAAACTGGAGGGAAATGGCTAAGGACAGGTACATCTGGAGAGCTGTTGTTTAGGAAACCATGGCCCATCCCTGGCTATAGAGCTATAGAAGAAGAAATAGAAACAGGAGACCCTTGAGATTCTAAACGTCAAACGGACAAGTTTATAACTATAATAATTACGGCGGCATATGCCAGAAAAGACAAAAATTTCCTTACTTATGTCCACCACTGGTGCGCTTACCCTAATACTACAATGTTTCTTATGGTAATATGGTGAGAAAAAAAAAGTTTACAACAAAAAGAAATGATCTATAAATCCATAACTGGGCATACCTCGAACAAAAAGTTATTTAAACCTTCTTTAGAAATATAAGAAATATATTTAGCAATACAAATTTTAAAAATACATAACTTTGTAACCCAAATGCTTATTTTTTTTTTTTTTGCACTTCCTTTTTTTCAAATTAAATATAACTAACGAATTTACTAGGCATACGATGATAACTACGCAAGGGATGTTTAAAAGATCGATATTCATTGGTGCCGCATCCTAATCTGATTTCAGAACTACAGTTAATCCATCATCTGACTCCTTTTTAGTCGAAGTCGATTGTTCTTATTTTATAAGTTTTGTTCTGCTTACATGCCTTATGATGTCCTTATAGTCTAATATGAAATGTTTAATTAAATTAATTCAAGTTATCAAATGATAGATAATGATTCATCTGATCCTTGAACAGAAAACAGACCTGGGGATGAAAGACGAGCTTGATCCTGTTTATGATATGATACTCTGCATTTCTTTTTTTTGTCCTCATTTTAAGTTTTTCTCTTGTAGAGAGGAATTACCGGTGATATGAATTAGTCCAGAAGAGAAGTAGGGGACAGACAAAAAGACTACGAGCCCCCTCCTCCTCCCCGTCCAGGGAGACACCCCCGAATTACCATTTGACAAACGACTCAGGAGGGAACCTTTTCAGACCTTTTTTATTTATTTTTTACCATCTCCTACCACTCCCGGCAAGCGCATACTCCTGCTTAGGAAAGGATATGGTCACAATTTCCATGTCTTTTACATATAGACGTCACCATTTGGTAGTCCGAGGACTTTATAAACACGCTGGATGACAACTTGATACATTAGTTGCAAAGGCAGCGCACGGAAATCGCACTGTTTTATTTCACCAGTTGACGTTTCATATCAATAAATCCAAGTTTCCGTAACAACAGAGGTATGCCTGTAACTATATATTGCGCCAGCAGGTATAAATATTTATCAGTTGAAGTGCGTAATATAAACCTTAAAACTATACTGGTAAAATTTGATAAGATATATTCACATGATCAATAATAATATACCGTAAGATGGAGTAACTTTGGGACTGGGTGGGTAACTTTGGGACAGCGAGTAAAATTTAGTTTGTGGTGATCCCGTGGTGGATACACTGTTTTGATTCAGTCTGCAAAACGTGCTTTGCGTAAGCTTACTACTCTAATTCGATTCAAAACACTATTAATTATAAAACTGTAATAAATGATTTACGCTTTTCTTTTTTTTGCTTTGTATGATTCATAATATGTTATGTTTTTCATCTACCTTCATTTTATGACCAATGGGTGAATGAAAGCTCTAATCGACCGCTATATGACGTCGATATTCCAGGAACATAATGAAGTCAGTCTTGAAGAAATGTGTAACAAATTTTGAACGTTGTTAAAATTTCTTTTTTATTATAAAGGTTTAACTTAACCATTACGTAACAGATTTTTGTAACGCTACAAAATGTCTTACATGGTCGTAAAGGTACTAGGATCTATCGACCGTAAATTTTCATAATAATTTTTAATCATAACTAGATTTTGAGTCAAAATATTCTTTTGATTCAAATCCATTCTTCAACAAAACACGTATTGAACTCTGGCTCGCTCATCAATATACTAATAGTTAACGTCAAGTTTTCAAAACTGTTTTCGTTTTATTCAGTATCGAGTGGATAATCAAATATATAATTTTCATTATTTTCGTTCTATAAATTCTTTGTTTAAAAAGTGTATTTTATTATTTATATTATAATATCCTCATTATCTTCCAAGGCAGTGCAGATCCTTGACCTGTCTAATCTACACAAGCCTCTTCGATATCTTAATATTGTATATATTTCTGGTTCTTTATTTTTCTAAACATCTCAAGGTGTGTGATGCTATGAGATGAGTAGCTCATTCGTGAACTAATTTGAAAAGTAGCAGTTAGTTATTTTCACTGAGTAAGTGATCGGTGATTTCAGAAAGTTGGATAGTTACAGTACGCAAACCACTCTCCTCCCCTCTCTCTCCCAGCAGTGAGGTGGCTGTTCTTTTGCGCATCATTATCCGCGATCAAAATATAATCTTATAAGCTCACGATCTGTGTGAACGATTTCTAGAAAAGGAGACTCAATAGTCTTTCAAAATCGGACACAGTTTACATAATAGTGAATCCTTAATACTCCTTTTATCTAATCTTAAATGTGAAACAACTCTTACGTCTGGTTTAGATGTAGAAAAATCAACCTCTAAGATATTATTCATTGCCATTACCTAACCTATTCATTCGCCTTAATTATTCGATATTAAGAGAAGATCAAACTCAAGTTTTGGAAGATGCTCAAACGCGTAGCTCCCACCATTGAATTTATTATTCATGATTAGCTGGTCGTTCCTTTCGAGCCATTCACAGCGATCTCTAGAAATACCCGATCAGGTACCGAAAAAGGGAGTGGATGAGGATAATGGCCTTTGATTATGCCAATAGAAGAGCTATAGCAATCCCTACACAGGCTTATTCAATTTAATATAAAGGGGCATCTTCTAATTCCCTGCCCATCTGTATCCTTCTCGGGAGAGTTTTCCCAGGGACAAATGAAAAACCGGAATGAGGGAAACTTTTCTCTTTCTCTCTCTCTCTCTCTCTCTCTCTCTCTCCTTTTTTAATTTAATTCCCTCCGCAGAGGACGCAAACTTCTTAGCCCAGATATCACATTTTTATTATATATACACGTCTCTCTGCTATTGTGCATATAATTAAGTAGAGAAACTCGATCTTTCTCCGCTCCCTCAGAAATTACTATTAGTAACTTCTTCCTTCTGTCTCCCTTCAAGGATTTTACTCTTTTTTTCTTATTATTATTTCACTTGAAACATCCCCGGACATGTTTTAAAAATTCATCTTTAACTCGACTTTAAAAAATACAATTTCACTACAATCCTTACCTGAAGTTTATGTGATATAAAATTTTAATTAAATATTTTAATAGCACACGTCAAGGATAAGTGCGTTTCATCTTAAGTGACATTTTCATTCTACTCTATTTGTCCCATTATTATCATATTTTAGTTTAAACTTCATACGGGATCTATTCCGTCTTGCGACGCACAGTGGAGCAAACGTGAAAAAAAAAGAAATAAAATTTTTAAAATCCACGAATATTTACCGTGTATTGTAATTGATCAACTGTAGAATCAAGATAAAATATAATTTTAAAGTAAAATAATTGGTTAAAGGACAATAAATATAAACAGTTGGGTGTTTTTCATAATTCCCAAAATAGCGATTTTAAGCTTGAATTTATATTTTTTCACATTTCTATATTTTTGCAATTAAAATTCTAGAAACTTTTGAATTTCAAGCTCGTCAATATCTCAATCAGACCACAGTCAAAATAGACCAATAATATAACTTTAAATGTGTTAAATTATAAATGCTTCCATTTTAAAAAAAAAAAAACTTCAGATTGACTTGGGCTTGAAAAAAAAGCTACCTCACCTATAATTGTTATTTTCTGATATGTTTAAAAATCTTGATGTTAACCTATAAATATCTTTAGAATATTCCGCCCAACAGGGGTAGCCAGAAGGGACTTTCATGGCGCAAGTTGCGTCATCAAAAATTTTGAGGGGACCATATTTTGACGGGTTTTTGAATTATGGAGGAGGCGCATTTCGATAGGGTTATGAATTTTCAAAATGAAAGGTTTCAAACGTAGGGTTAAGGAGAGATGATGGAACAGGGCGCAGCAAGTGTAATTATATATGATCTGCGATTTTTCTAATTCTACATTCGCTTCCTTTGTTCTTATGCCAAGGTGAGAGGGTAGGTTTTTGCGCCATCGACCTTAGGGGACATTGGCATCCATGTCGCTCTGTTTGATTTATCTTTCCTACACATAAATGCAATACAAGTGAATGAGAAGTAAAATCGATCTAATACTTCAGTTTGTTCATTTCAACTATGATTATTTTTTTTATTACTATTTTTTAAATAGAATTACTAGTATGAGTAAGAATTTTTTATTTGTATGCAAGTGCCTGATCGTGGGCACATATTTATTTTAGCAATATCATATTATGAATGAATTTTCATTTCCTGCGACCCCTTGTTCATGGGAACTTTTTTTCCCCAAAACGCTATTCGGCCCCACTTTGCGACGTTTGTAGATATTCTTTCAATTCGAAGTTTTCACCTCGGCATAAATAATTCACAACAACCCCTGCTGAGAGATAACCTCCGTAGGATAGGAAACACTCCAACGCTTCCGACCGCTTATAAATCTCGAGCAGATATCCTGATCTAGAATCGATTCAATAATCGTCCCTGGCCACTGATATGACGTGATATATAACCTTTTACTGCCTCCCTGATCAATGGATAATCCTCACTAAATCACAAGCTCCCTCAGATTATATAGGCATTGGTCTGTGCCAGCTGATTTATCTGCGCTCACCTCTCCTCTCAATAAAGATTAAAATTCGCAAATGAATATTTACCTTGGGTTTACATTTATCACTTGTCCGATGGAGCAGATCCAATGAATATTCACGATAGCAGTTTAATGCGGAATAAAAATCATTAATTCCACGTGAATTTTTTTTTCCAGTTTGATACTGTCCATTGGGATGGTATACTCTGCATAAACTGTATATATTGAGTACAGAATAATGTGTATCGTTTAGTTTTCCAAAATATAAATACCTTTTGTAATTTGAATAAAATATGTGGCTTCTAATTCCTTCAGGAGCTTTAATCTTCTTCACCAAATGCGTAAAAAGTAGGAGGGAATATTGCAAATACCAAAGGCAACCATTGTTGATGGTCGTAAAAAATAAGTCGTCCTTCCCATTCTTCTAGAAAAGTCTGTGGTTTGCTTTTTTTTTTTTTTAGATTGGAGCTTTGCTTATTAGCTGAAGTGATAAAGTTAATTTTTTTATTTTTTTATTTCATTGACCAGGAAGTAAAATGAGTTTAATGTAGGGTACAAAATAAGTTTAATGAAATATGCATAAATGTGCATATTTCATTAGAATCTATTGGACAGCTTTAAATAAACATTGAAAAAGCAAAGTAAAAATTTTAACGGATTCCATGTCCAATATCATTATTAAAACTCATGGGAAAAAAATATGACTTGATCGCATTTCATACCTAAGTAACATCTAACTGAAATAAATAATTTTAAAATGATAATAACATTTTTATTATTTATTTTCTTCAGCTAGAATCTTTTTTTTTTATTATTTATTGATATTTACAACTGTATTTAAAAAAAAAAATACAACTAGTAAATGTGCACACAGTAATAATACAATCACAGGAAAACGCTTGTTGAGAAACTACCCATTGGTAGCACTCTAATCAGCTAAAATTATTTAAAAAAAAAAAAGCATAAACAATAAGTCTATAATAATAATCTTCTATAAAAGAAAAGTAGTTAAATATAACATATAAATGTATAACAGAGTTAAAATAGTCTTTAAAAAGTTTTAAAGTTTATATACAAAAATATAATTTTTCATAAGTAAGCAAAAGTTTTGTTCTAGAAACATTGTTGATCGAACCTCGTAGGTCGTACAATACCTTGCTTGCAATCTCATATAAATTCGTTAATTCTCATTCGAACGGTAACACTTTTGCCTAAGTCAGAGGGATATCAAATTGGAGACTTGATTTTTATTTTGATATTTAATAATTTAATTCATATATGTCATTTTGATCCTTATTTTCAGAAATATATTTATTAGAAATATATCTGCTGATTATTAGTTTGTACTTTTATTAATTTTGTTACAATATTTATGTAAAAATCTTAGAGCTACAAAACTTGGGTTCCACATGTCTCCAGAATCATACGACGTTCCTGTTCTAGATTAACCTCATTGGATTTTATATTTATCAAAAAATCAAAATTTAATTAAATTTAGATATTTGTTTTGTGATTTTTCTTATTCGAGGTCGACAGAAATTATAACCTGAATTTATAATTATTTTCTCGCTAGTAATTAAATAAAGGCCATAGTGTTAGAAACTTTAAAAGTTTTTATGAAAAAGAAAAAATCAGCAACGGTTCCTTTTTATCGTTACCATAAAACCAGACTTTGATGAGCTGCCAATTCAATAAAACAAAAGCTTTCCAAAGAGAGTAGACAGCGCTAACAGATAAGAGATTGATGTCAGTGGAGACTAAGTTGGCTTAATCATTTTGGAACGCCCCCCTCGGGACCGCCAGGATTTGTGGCTCTCTCGGGCCCTAATAAGTCCTGTCCTTCCTCTGTCTTCGCCTGGATACTTCTTCTTGTCGATAAATTAGTATGGTTAAAAATGGTTCCGTCTAAACCGGTAGAATACTTTACATTAAGCACCCAATCCAGCGGAATGTTAAACCGATAACTTCGCCAAATTAGATCGATACTAATATTCTATGGAAAAAGTAATAAAGTAAAAGTTCCCTATCATCAAAGAGAGATTTCTGTTTTCTAAAGACGTTAAAAAGTTTTACTCAATGATAACAATATTATTTTGTTATATTTAAAAAGGGATGGAGTAGTTCACTGGGTAAGGTGCTGGACTGTTATCTCCTGGGTCTTGGTTCCAGTTATGCTGTGACAAGCAATTTATTTATTCCATCATACCAGTCGTGAATCGACCATTGAGTTGAAAGTACCCCCAGCCTCTATGAAGTGGGTACCCATAATTGGGGTGAGGGATAGCATGATGGTTGAGCCTGAATGCTGACCTCACCACCTCCTTGTGGTAATCTTGGTAACTACAAAACAGTACTCCCCTGTAACAGTAAATCTTTGAAAAATATTTGTAATTAATAACTCATTGTATTAACAATTATAATAGTAATTCCATACAGTAATACTGACATTATACATTCATAATTTATGATTCATCAATAAACTTCATATTATTTTCTTGTTTAGATATTGAAGAAGCTGACAATGGGATTTACACTTGCACAGCTAAATCAGAAAGTGGAGAAAGTTCTGCTTCAGGGTGGTTGAAGGTGGGTGGTGAGCTGGAGCGGGCCCCTGAACCTGGGGCTCTGCCCCGGGCCCCTCTGGCCCTGAGGTTGGTCAATTCATCTCTGCACGCTCTTACTCTCTCGTGGGAGCCTGCACCAGGAGGATCCTCGCTGTCAGGGTACACAGTCGAATACTACAGTCCCGACCTCCAGACTGGTTGGGTCGTCGCTGCCAGGGGCATACCCCAGACGGTGGCCACGGTTAGTATTTGAATATATTTTCTTTGAAAATACCAATATTTCTCATTTTTAATCATGATGTTTCAAGCATAATAGTTAAAATTGGTCATTTTGTCTACAAAACAATTGTTTGATACATTCTATAACATCATCATAACCTTTATTGTTTGTAATTGTTTTTTATTCAGAAATATGGTTTTATGATTTCAGATAAGAGATCTGAAGCCAGATACGAGGTACATGTTTACTGTACGAGCAGAGAATGCATATGGATTGTCTGTCCCTAGCAATACATCAGAGATATTGCATACGCAGAGTGGTGAAACACAAGGCGTGAGCCAGGCCCAGTTGGATGAGGCCAGGATCAGGCTGGGGACTAGGGTCATCACGCTAAAGAATCTAACACCTACCGGCTCTACTACAGTCAGGGTTAGCTGGGAAGTGAGTAATCTTATTTTAAATTTCCAGTATACTTAGATTTTAAATGTATATAAATAGCTTCACATAGCTTGTGTAATGAAGGCAAATGTTAATTTTATTATGCAATATTCTTACTAGAAATCTGTAAATATGTAAGAAATATGTATCATATTATATTATTACATATCACTTTGTTTAATTATAATTTTATTTATACATTATATAAAATAAAATTTTAAAAAAAATAATTCTGATCTTTACTGAATAGCATATTTCTTTTATTATTTTAATTACTACTAAATGGTAAGAAAATACAAAATCAGATAAGCGTTTTCATATTTTGGAACTGAAGATAGTAAGCTATTTTGATTTTTAATATTTTGCTGCTTTGAGGAAAATTGGCAGATATATAAATTTTTAAAAATTAAAATTTATATATTTAATTTTTTTAAATTATTGGTAAAGTAATTAAATATAGTTGTTTGTTACTATTTTATTTTTTTATTTTGCAATTTTGGTATATTAATCATTGTATCTAATTCTAAATAAAATTTGTATTAAAATTTCAATAAAAAATTTAATTTCCTTTCAAAATAGATTATGTAAATCAGAAAATGTTTAATGTATAATATATTTTTTTTTTCTGTGTGTGAAGGATTAATTAAATTAAATATAATTCATCAATATTTAGTTGAATTATAAATTATAAATAGAAGTAAATATACAATATATAAGTCATAATATTAGTAACGCTATATCTTTTATTTGTAGCTACTTACAAGTGACGAATACGTTGAAGGAGTCTATGTGAGGTTCAGAGAAGTTTCAGGAGGTTGGCATAAGTACAGTCTAGTCACAGTGATGGCAGCTGGAGCGTCGCAATACACTGTCTCTTCCTTGCGCAAATTCACTAAATATGAGTTTTTCCTCACTCCATTCTTCAAGTCTCTCGAAGGACAACCATCCAACTCTAAAGTGGTTCAAACACTTGAAGATGGTAATTAATCATAGTTACTATTTGATAGAGTTCAAAAAGTTTTGTAACTGATATTGTTATTTTTACATGACATTACTTTGAATACAATAATAAATAACATATCTGTTAGATGTGTAATAAATCCACTGTTGCGTAAAAAATCATTCCAATAGTACTAAAATTTCATGAACGCAGACATAACTGATCTGAAATGTTACATGTAATGTTTATAAATGAGTTAAAGATATAATAACTTTTAAAAAACTGTGAACATTGTATACAACTAAATTAATCCATTAAAAGCAACTTATACTCTTTTGGAGATATGTTAAATTTTTTAATTTAATTAAACTTTCAACAATCCTTTTAATTTGTAAAATCTATCTGTCATCGACTGGCGATGGGACTTTGAAATTGTAATTTATTATGCTTACTGTTCATGTACTTAGATTTGTAAATAGTAAACATAAAGCTAATTTGAAGTTTGTAATAATGTAGATAGTTACATAACTAATATATTCTTAGATATATTAAATATGCGCTCAACGCAATTCGCAAAAGTGAACACACTATGAACAAAAGTGAAAAATAAATGGAATATACAGAACAATATCTTTTTTTGTAAAAAAAAATAAATAAAAATAAAATAAATTAATATATTCTTTTTGATTTTCATGAAAGCTCCATCTGCTCCTCCTCTGAATGTCTTAATGGAAATGTTGAACTCGACAACTGCCTCGGTGAGGTGGTCACCTCCGCCAGCTCAACATATTAATGGGGTCCTGCTTGGTTATAAGGTGATTTCTTTTCTTTTACTAAATTTGAAAATAATTGTTGTTATTAACTCATATATACATATTAAAAAAAAAAACACTAAACCAAAATGCTCTTGTTTTTCACACAAATCACCATAATTTTAAAACCTTTTTTTTTTCTTTGACATAGTTATTTTTATGTGTGATTTGTCTCTTTTTTTAATTTCAAATTATATAAGAAAATATCAAAACCTTTTCAGGTCCAAGTGAAAAGCAACATAACCAAGACAGGTTCTCAGATGACTGTCAATGCCACAACACGCACTGTTACCTTGCACCACCTCTCCCCCAGTGCTACTTATGCCGTGCGAGTGGCAGCTTACACTCGGCTCGGACCAGGACCCTACTCCAGCTTGGTGTCCATGATAAGAGTTGGCATCCCTGGTCCTCATGCCCAACCGTCACAGTCTAACAGCCAGACCTGGGTGCTGGTAGTCATGTTCGGGGCATTGATTGCTGTTGCAGCTGGGACCAGTATTTTCCTCTACATGAGGAAAAGGGGAACCAAAAAGGACATTGCTCACCTAGCTAGTAAGTACTTATATTATTAGAATTATCAATATGTTTACTTCTTTGAACTGATCAGGAAATTCTTCTCTGAACTTTCATTTAATACCTTTATTCAAAATATTATTTTTGAAATAAAGTTTAAGTTTTTATTTTTGTATTGAAAAATTGATAGTTTATTCTCTCATAAAGTTTATCTGTTATAACCAATCACTAGCGGATCCAGGATTTCATTTTGGGGGGGTTCAGCCGGAAAGATTTTTTTTTTCATATGCATATAACGATAATTAATTTGAAAAAAAGAAAGGAATTAACTACCTATATGAAATTGTGTTTAAGTGGTTCTTGAAGTCCTATTAAATATAATTACACGAACAAGAATACTTTAAGGAATATTTTTTAATATTTTTTTCTGTAAAACATGGTTATATTTTAACATTTGGGGGAGGAGGCTTCAGCCCGAAAGCCCCCCACTCTCCCCCCCCCGTAGATCCGCCTGTGTAACCAATTAATGGAATTCAAAATAGGTGTCTAATAGATACCATCTATCCATATGCAATGAAAACAAATCTTTAAACTTTAATTAAAAATTAAAAATGCAAAGAGTCCGTTGATACCTTAGTTGAGTATCTGTTGATATTTTTTATATATTCAAAAATAATATAGACATCATTAATTTTGTACAACTTTCTCATTTATTAATTATTTATTTTTCTATAATAATTAATGATAATTTTTATTGAAGATATATTACAATATTAAAGAATTTATTGAAACTTTCCTACGTTTCCACAGCTTTCTCTGCTTCAGACGGTCCCACTGGAACAGACCTTTCGTTGCTCCATGGAACGGCTGTCAAAGACACCCTGTGGATAGATAGAGGTTGGGACAAAGGAGGCAAGCTGCTCTGCCCTCACGACGCCCCGGATTATGCTGAAGTGGATTCACGGAGCCTTTCCACCTTCTACAACCCTCGCAAAGAGCAGCTCACTCCTTACGCCACCACAACTCTTCTCAGCAGGGTAGAAGAAGCTGCAAATGTAATTATTATCAATTTTTGTTGAACAATATTTATTCCTCTAAAATTGTATTTTCATTAAGTGCTTATTCTATTTAGTTCAATTAATTGAAATATACTGAACTTTTTCTGATTTGTAATTAAATTTAATTAAATTTGTAATTAAAATTGTGCTTGTTTTAACAAACTTCCTATTTTTATTAGAAAAATACTTATTTACTTTCAATGATGTCAGATAAAAATGTTAAAATTAAAACATATTATTTCATAAGAAATATGTATAAGCTTTCCATGTTAAGAACTTTATGATTTTAATAGTTTTATCATAATTTGCCATTTTGTTATTTTTAAATATTATTTACAAAAATAATTTGCTACTTTCAGAAATCAGATGGAAGAAACACATCTGGTGATTCAAAGGAAATGTTAGGAAGCCACCACAGTCAAGAACTTAGACCAATATTTTTAGGTGAGCATAAATTGCAAGCATTATAGTATTCATAATTAAATTTTAGAGAGTGGATTTGATCAACAGCCTAGGAAATTGTTGATATTAAGTCTAGAATATTATATTGAGACTACTGACAGTTGCTAATTTAAATTAATTAAAAACTATATGCAAAATTAAAAAGATCAACAATTAGTCACCAATAAATTTTTGGTGTTCACCATTAGTACTAGATTACTAATTCAGGTCCTAAAGTTCTTCTCTATCACTGTTTATAAGTAATTTTTTTTTTAATTATGAAAGATTAAAAAAATAGGAATACTATATTATATTAGAGCTTTTTCTTTTATTATTTCTTAAAAAAAAATTTTAAATCACTCTTATAATTCCAGAAGACAATCAGATGCGAAGATTAAACAGGAAAACTCCTGTGACAGACTGCCTCCAGAATGGTTTTCCTAACTGGAATGAATTCCTTCCCCCTCCACCTGAACATCCTCCTCCTCAAGGAGACCAGAGGGCATCACATCGAACTTACCAGGTAAAATGGTTCTAAGAAACTCATCATAAACATAATCAAAGTCATTGATAAAATCATAAATGATTGATAATTCAACTAAATCTGCAAGTCAGAGTGAAATATTTAAAATTGTTTGCTTTATTTTTCTTTTAAAATATTAAATGGTCTGATTACTTATATAAATTGATTTATAGGTGTGCGGAAGCCCCACAATGGGCCGCAGATGTGGCAGTTGTGGGTCTAGAGATGGTCTTGCTCAGCGGTGCCCAGCCTGGCATAATGACACTTGTGCGAGGCATATCCATTCCCATCCAGTAAGAAACATATTTTCCATTTGATAAAATCTTTATGATAATAGATCAATCATATTTTTAAGGAAGGATAATGGAAATAATTATCTAATATTGTTACAGAAATCTACAATGACCATATATTTATTTCTATCATGATTTAACGCTTATAAACTTTTTCATAAATCTCTATTGGTCAACAATTCAGGCTCTTGTCCATTTTCAAGAACCTTTTCTCATTCTATTCTTTTAATTTTAAATTTATATTATAATTTTTCTTTTAATATTAGAATTTTATGAAATTTAATAAGAATGTTTCTCATAATTTCTAATATAGTTTTCTTTATATTTTTAATCTTATTCTTTTCATAATTTATTTGTTGAAACTCTTTTAATCTCCAAAATTAATTCTGACTTATTAAACAGATTTATTTTCACTTATTTACTCTTTGTTTTTTCCATGATGCTTAATGGTATTTTATAATTTAAATAATATCAAAATCTATGAAAATTATCTGTTTATTGGCACAAACATGTAAACATAACAATATATATTGATCTGTGTATAAATTTATGTACACATGTGGGTATATATTTGTAATTTCAGTATTTTAATTTATTTTATAATTTTGTTTCTTAATATCATAATTTATTCTCTTAATAATTATTATCTTTACCCATGAAAACGTCTCTGGAATTATACATTTATGTTATTTTAAGGAGATCAGGTGTCTCAGAATAAAGTTTACTTCCATTCATTCATTCATTGCAAAGTTAAATTTTTATGTGAAAAGAATTTAAAGAAATGAACCTATATATTCTATAAAATTGTATTAGAAAAATAACATTCATCTTGTAAATCTTTAAAAATCTAATGAAAAATATGAAATTCTATTGTAATCAAAATTAATCTCAGTTACTTATGTTGACAATGCTCAAGCAGTTTATATCAAGACAGTTTACATGATAACCACAAACATAAGGTTGATTGGTATTTCAGGTTTTGTGAACAGCTTGTTAATATAAAATTAAAATGTATAATAGGAAAGTATTTTCTCAGCCCTAATCTGAATATTTATAAAATTTCCTATCTTGATTTTTTATACCTATTTTTGATTTTTTTTTTTCTTATTTTAATAGCAAGTACCAAGATGCTCAATTGACTGCGGACGAAGTACGTGCGGAAGCAGTTGCTCCTCCCACCACACTCACCATTGCCACCGGCCCAGGGAGCCCACTCCTGACCATTCCCACGAAGAAAGTGCTTCCCTCCTTTACGGCCAGCCAGTCAACAGGTAATTTTTTTAATTTTTATGGGGAAGTTACTATTAGCTCAAGTACCCAAGCATATTTATTTTAAAAAATTTCATGTTTTGTCAATATTTGTTCTTTTACCAAAATAAATTATATATTTTTAAAAATGATTAATCCGATAATATTAATTATTAGTAAATTAGTTTATGCAAATGATTTAAAATAAATAATCTATTTAAAGAGAACATACGTCATTTTGAAAAACTATATTCAATATTTGTCTGATCTACATTGGTACTTGAACAGCATTTGTCAAGTAAATTTGATCAAGAATTGGGATAATTCAAACAGTGACTTTGATTGAATATTTTCTTTGAAATGGAATCAAAACAGTTTAAACTCTGTTGATTTTGACTACTTTATTGGTTTATTGGAACAGAATAACTCTTGAAATCTTATTCCAATATCATCAACTAATTAATTAAAAACCTAATATCAATTTACTTAGCGTTACTATATAATAATACTTAGTGTAGCCTTAGTTCTTGCTTCTTAATAAAGTATCTTAATTTGTACTTTTACTTACCTACATATGAAATATATAGTATGGGAGGGTATTACGATCGTGGCTAATTTTGAATCCGAGTTGCCAACATAAATACATATTTTGAGGTTCCTTGAGTTCAAATAATTATTTTCTTGTTAAATTTTAAGGGTTTTATGCAATTCATTTTACTTAATTAATTAAAAACCTAATATCAGTATACTTATCATTACTATATAATGATACTTAGTGTTAGTGCCTTAGTTCTTGCTTCTTGATAAAGTGTCTTAATTTTTACTTACCTATATATGAAATATATAATATAGGAAGGTATTACGATCTTGGCTAATTTTGAATCCAAGTTGACAACACATTTTGAGGTTCCCTGAGTCCAAATAATTATTTTCTTGTTTAATTTTAAGGGTTTTCATGCAATTCATTTTACTTTTTTTTAAATTATATTATATTTTTCTTATATTATATATAAATTTATTTTATGCTCCTACATCACTACTGCTAATGTCCTTAGTCGTGAAAAATTGAATATTATTCACTAAAATATGTTTAATGATTTTAAAAATATATATATTATACAGTTTTCAAAAATTTAGATTTATTTTATTTTCCTGAATGCTTTTTTCGAATATTAGGTTCCTTTCACCATTTAATGTTTTAAAGGTTATGCAGCTGTGAAATCCACTGCTGTCAGGACAAACCCCCATCTTCTCTTCCCAACAACCATCAGCACAGACATGATGTTGGAAAATGTAAGTCATATTTTTTTTTTTTTTTATTTAAATTTTTCAGTATTCTCTAAATTCGTTTTCTTGACAAAGTTCTAACAAAAACTTTTAATTAGCACTACCCGATGTGGCAGAACTCCAATGAAGAGGTATGTAACATATTGTAACAAATAGTAGAATGAATCGATGGGTTGTTCATCGTAAGCTTTTTGTAGCACAGTTTGTTTCTTGTAGTACTTAGTGTGTTTGTAGTTTGATTACAGAATGTTACATACTTTGTTAATTTGAATCTGGCTGATGGAATTTCGCTCTCAATTTAATCAGTTACTTAAGTTAAAATACAACATATTTATATTGGACATTTAAGAAATTAAAGTGATTTCTGACACATTTTATTTTAGGAATTCTGACAGTTTTATTTCCTTTGATTAAAAAAAACATTTTGTAAAACTGTTTTAAGTTTTAAATGTAATTAAGTATTTCAATAGACCACGTAACTTCTTTCGAAAAATGTTTCTAACAACTATCAGTATAAATTATTTAGTAGTATACTAAATTCAGTGTAACTTTATTCAGTATATACTTTATTCAGTATTAAGTATTTAGTATAAAATTATCTTAGATAATAATACTAACACTTTTATTACTGTATAAAATAAATATGATTAATACAGTAAATAAAGGTAAATTTAATTGAATATTTCTGTAAATCCAGTTTACAACTACAAATGAAGCATCTGCTTTATTAGAGTGTTTATATACTCAATGTTTACAAACATAATAGGAAAAAATTTAAAATTATATTTTCATAATTTTGGTTACCAATATTGTATAAGCAGTCGAGAAAATTTATAATAACTTTGTAGTTGTTTAACACTAAGAAAAAATACTTAAATTTAAAACATTTACATATATATTTTTAGAACACTGTAAATATATAATATTTGCACCGCAATAGTGTATTAATTCATTATAATTAGCTATGTGTGGAGTGGTCGGGATATAATTGTGCAAAAGGAAAAAATCTTTGTTTTATGTTTATGTAACCTGAAAAATGAAAAGTTGTTTACCTAGTGTTTTGAATCATTGCTAAATTGAAGTAATATTTTGCATTTAATCTGCATTTTTGTAGTTTTTTTTTATCCTAATTATGTTTGATCACATGATATTTTTCTTCAAGGTGAATGTCCATGCGATGGGGAAACATGGAAAAGAACGTGGGATGACTACAGTAGTAGCCATGCCAGTGACACCTGTTGTTCTTGCAGCGAGTCATCTTGCATGTATGCTGAAGCAGCACAGCCGTGCCATGCGTAGCGAACTCCATCCAGTGCTTTCTTTATTGTGAAAACACAATTTTAAGCACAGTTTTCTTAGTTTAATCTTAATTATAAATTCAAGATTTGTTTTCACTGGAAAGCCTGGAGTATCAAATATTTTAGATACACTTTGTAAATGATCTCTAAAAACTTTCTTATCTTGTAATTGTGATGATTCTTTGTTTATTTGAATCTTTGTTGATATTTATTTTCAATTACCATATTCTTGGTCCTGAATGGCTATTAAATAGTCCAAAAAGTCATTATAAATTTAATATTCATTTGTTTAAATCTTTTTTCATTTTTAATCTTACCTATTTAAACTGACATATTGTTCTTTCCTAGATTAATAAACACTACTCAAAACCGTCCTATATGAGATATAAGTAGTTAAAATAAGTTTTTATTATATTAAATTCATTCAAAGTAACTTTTGATAAATAATATTAAATTAAATTCATTTGAAACCTGCCATTGATGTGATTCCATCATGAGTGATGAGGAGATGAAGTAGTGTTTTTTAATATTAGGAAAGAATTATCATTGATGGACAGGATTTTCATGCAGTACAAAATCCTTTAATGATCTAGAAAACCAGAAAATCGTAAACAAACTAACCGATTTCAAGTACTTTTAATTAACTATATAATTGATATTCAAATATATATATATATATATTTTTTTTAATGATACAAATATTAAAAAATAAAAGTACTTTGTTCAATATGAAATTTATCAATTAAATTAAAAATGAGTTGATATATAGAGAGGATGGAAAACTAATGTAATCAAGCTGTTTCTATAAAATTGTCAATGGTTAAATTACTTTTTTTACCATTCATATTTTCTATTCAAGACATTATTATTTGATATTAAGATAATAAATATACAAATTAAAAATGAGATTAATCGTTTCTATTTGGACTAATAGGAAAAATTATTTAGCATTTGCAAAATAAAGCTGGCAAACTAAACATTTAACTGCATTAAAACCCAGTCTCTGATTGTTCACCATGTAATCATAATAATACGTTATTATTATTACGTGGTCTCAATTGTTTTATGTGTTTTTAATTTATGAAAATATCATGATTTTCATGGATGTATCTGAAAATGTCTTAAAAAAAAATAACAAATAAAAAAATAATAATGTTATGTATTGTTGAGATTAGCTTTTATACTCAAATTTTAATAAATCACTAAATTTCTTTGTCCTTAAGGTTTGGGCCCATAATCACTTAGAAGATGCCCATAAAAGTTCTTGTTACCTCAGAAGGTGATAAAAGAAAATAATTGGTCCATGAAATGGTTCCTTGTAAATATGATCCTATTAGTATTTGTAAATAAATAACCTGTGTAAAGTTAAACTTTAATAAACAGGATCAAAATCCTTTTGTACATAGTTGTATATAATTCTTAAAAAGAAAGCAATCAATAATTTTTATTTGTATATATGTGTAGATTTTATGTTTCGCCATAATAGTGGTTTAGATGTTTCCATCAAACAGAAACCCCTGATAGTTTTTATAATATAATAAAAAATTCCTCTAAAAAAAATTCAAAGCTACATACATATTTAATATATATGTTTAATAATTAGATATATTTATAACAATATAAAATTTTTGTATGTCACTAACATTAATGTTGAACAATATCGTGTTGAAACGAATTTGAGTGTAATATTTGTTTGTAAAAAAAAAAATACAAACACTAAATGTTTGAATTGTTTAATGATAGGAAAGTAGAAACTGTAAAATCATTTCACTGTCCAATTGCAAATTTAAGATACTAATTTTTCTTATGTAAAGAAAAGAATACTTCTAAGAACTATCAGATTAAATTTTCATGTTAATAGCACTCTATCTGATATTTTTTCATTTTAATTTAAACAGACACAGTAAGGAACAACCTGTCTCAAGTGAAGTTAATAGCATATTTTTCTTAAAAATGCCCAATTACCACTCCTATTTTGCTAATTATCAAGCTAACAATGTTTATAACACTAAATGTTTAAGAAAAAAAATATACATTTTTCATTGAAACCATCAGACTTGTTAAAAGGCCCATTTTTAGAAAAATTAATGAGAAAATTATAATGAATTTTAATTCCAAATTCAATTTAGAATCCACAATTTAGATTCCAATGGTTTAGACTTTGAAATCAGGCAAATTGATGGGCTCTATAAAGTTAGAGTTGTATTGACTCACCATGATTTTTATCGGTTGGTAATGAATAAGATTTACTTTTTCCTAAACATATAAGATCATTCATTAAAAAAAAAAAAGAAATCAGATCTTTTTTTAATTTATCTTATGTTATATTCTGATTTCTTCTTTTCTTTTTTCAATCCTCCATAATCAATTTATGTTTTTCTCCCATTGTAATGAATTGTTTAAAATATATATGTATACTTAAGGGACAATGTTTACAATGTATAAATGATTCAATGTTCATAAAATTTATAGTTTTTACTTCCTATCACCCTGTTTGAAAATCGAACTTACAATTGTATATATATTTTAAAAATAAGTAAAAGACTCAAGAGTCTTTTGAATTCCATCAAGACCTAGTCACGAGTCATTAGATGTATTTAATCTATTTGTAGTTGTCTGTGATTACTTGTTAATTTTACAGAGGGCCGGCTCATTGGGATAGAGCAGTTTCAAATGAATTTCCAAAAAAAAAAAGAAAAGCTCTTGCTCACCTATGAGAGGCCTTCGAGGTTTGAGCTCAGGAAGAACTTAAACTATAATTTTATCTATTTTGTATCTATGTAAGTCTGAGCTTTCCACTGAATTCCTGAGATAGGACTGATGATCTTCTGTATACTTTTGAAATTGATAAGTGTTAAAACCAATAATAAATACTCCTGTACAGAAAACTTTAACTTTAAGTACTTGCTATGGTACTGAGGACATAGTATAACATAAGATTTAGGGCTTAACTGTCATTGTGCTCATTTAATGTACAGTTTAATGTAAGCATTACTTGTAACATATATCAATGGAATACATTTGACTGTTATCAGTAAAATAATTGGATCTTATTTTTTTAACGTACCCTTATTTGTGATCTTTTCATTCTATTTATTTATTTATTTTTTACTGTTTTAATGTTGTATTTTATGAACTTTCTTAACATGGGCTATTTAGAAGGCTATTTTCTGTTATCATAAATATGATAACAGAAATCTGTCTTTCAATCTAAAATTCATTACCTCGTGGACATTTGTAACCCTTATTCTATGAACATCCCTTACCCTTATCCTTCAAGGTTTGCCTCATAGATTTTCTCTTTGCTATTTCTAAATATACCTCATAAGACTACATACAACACCGCTATAGCTTCTTAAGCCATTTTCAATTAAATTATCGGGTTACTTCTAATCATTGTATTTTTTGCATATCTTTATTTCCACCTAAGGAGAAATTTATAATAATGAGTTACCTAAGAGGTGTTTCTCCTCACTGATTGAATTATCAATCCAGTCTCATCCTTTTTAATACCCGGCACAGCTTTTAATTATTTACAAAAAATATAAATAAATTTAAACAATATTTGAAAAAAAAATGTACTACCTCATAAAAAAAAAATCTGGTACACGCAACACACAACTTTCACTTACCTTTCTACTTTGAATAGAAATTATTTACTGGCAATGCTGGGCTATTATAAAATTTTTGAAGTGCATTTTAAACAGAGCTAAAGCTTAAAGCTTACAGATAACAAATCATTAAGACAATTAAAATTACAAAAAATCTATTTATTATATCATCAGTAGGCTATAAAAATCTAGTTACTCCATTTGCTTTTATAAACCACACAACTTCAGTCTCTGAGCTTTTCAGTTTACAGAATGACTAACAACAACTTCAACATTTTTGAGTAATGTCATTTTAGTGATATTTCTAGTTGGAAAAGTTGTATCTATACAGATAGTGAGTAAGTTCATTCCAGAGTAGGTGATTGCAGTGTTGAAATATAAAACTGTGAATAAAGGTATTAATTTTGCCACTAGAACCATCACTAAAATTAATAATGAAGAACATTGAAATTGGAGTTAGTCATTCTGTCAACCGAAAGACTCATTTCCTATCCTAGAAATTCATTAGATTTATTCGAAAATCTATGCCTAGAAAGATTTGAAAGTGCATCTGAATATTTAACCTATAAATGATTATCGATTGCAGGACTATTAGTTTAGTATTAAACTGTTATTTTCCATTGTAAAGTTTACTAAAATGATATTACGAGATTTTCATTGCTTGCCATGGTTAGGTCAAAAATTGTCACACTAATTGTAAATGGATAACGTGGGTATTTCACAAACAGAAAATCCAGCTCCAGATGCTGCAGTCGTAGAGTAATGGTCGTCCTCATGCGGCTGAGGATCGGACATACTAGACTGACACACCTCCATCTCATAACAAAAGATCTTATCCCCAGATGTCAAAAGTGTGACCAGTCACTAACCATAAAACATGTTTTGGAAGAGTGCCATTTTTACACCGCAAGGTTAAAAGATCTCGGAATACCCCAGAATATATCAGCCTCCCTGGGAAATCAAGAAGAAATCGTTACCAAAGTTCTCAAGTTCCTAGATAATGAAAGACTTGAACAACATATATGACAAGTTTATAAATTACGACCCTTTGCAGATTTATTATTATTTTTTATTATATTTTTTTATTTATTATTCTTTTTTATTTATTTACTTTACTTCATTTCATTTTATTTTAAAAGTTCATTTGGTTATTAATTTCAACTCATTTATTGATTTATTGCTATTTTTTTTTAAAGTTTATTTATTTATCTATTCTATCTTATTGTCAATAAGTGTCTATTGTTATTTTTATTTATTTATTTTATTCTATTAATCCTTTTATTTAATTATTTTTATCCTTTTTTTATTCTTATTTTTAAGACCAACCATCCGAACAGTATAAAAGTAGTATTATTTAGTTGATCGGGTGCTGATGACCTGGATGTTTCTGCGCCTAGACATCGAAACAAACAAACAACAGAAAATCCATCAAATTATTTACTAATTTAATTTTCAAAAGGTTTCTGGATGATTTTTTGGAATAAATGGCCAATAGATACCTGATTATTTCAATATAATTTCATCTCTAGAGTTATTAAACTACAGTAAATATATTTAAGGTTATAAACATATCCATGAAATATGAGTAGTTATCCCAGTATTAAAAATAATAATAATAACCTTCTTTTTAAATGCACTGGTGTCATTTTTAAATACCTTTTTTATTTATAGCATTTCCAAGTCAATTTCAACCTTTTCCAAGTCAAATTCAACCTTTTCCAAATCAAATTAAACTTTTTCCAAGTCAAATTCAACCTTTTCCATTTCAAATTAAACCTTTTCCATTTCAAATTCAACCTTTTTTTATTTATTTAATTATCTTTAATTTTTCGATGCGTGGGTCTGTTATCGTATGAGTAGTTTTTTAAAATAACCTCCTTTTTAAGATTACGTGACTGCGTTTCGAATTATTTAAGTTTTTTTGACTTATTCGATATAAGGGTGTATTTTTATGTTTCCCGATCAGTAAATTTTTAAAATGACATCTATTTTATGTTTACGCCACTGTGTTTTGATTTATTTAAGTTTTTAGAATTTATCCAATATAAAGGTCTACTTTTTTGTTTCCGGAGCCGTAGATTTTGAAAACGACCTCCATTTTAAGATTAGGCCACCGCGTTTCGACTTATTTGAGTTTTTCGGATATTTTTCATATGAGGGTGTATTTTTATGTATCCGGAGCTGTAGATTTTGAAAATGACCTCCATTTTAAGATTAGGCCACCGCGTTTCGACTTATTTGAGTTTTTCGGATATTTTTCATATGAGGGTGTATTTTTATGTTTCCGGAGCTGTAGATTTTGAAAATGACCTCCATTTTAAGATTAGGCCACCGCGTTTCGACTTATTTGAGTTTTTCGGATATTTTTCATATGAGGGTGTATTTTTATGTATCCGGAGCTGTAGATTTTGAAAATGACCTCCATTTTAAGATTAGGCCACCGCGTTTCGACTTATTTGAGTTTTTCGGATATTTTTCATATGAGGGTGTATTTTTATGTTTCCGGAGCTGTAGATTTTGAAAATGACCTCCATTTTATGATTACGCCACTGCGTTTTGACTTATTTAAGTTTTTCGAATTTATCCAATATTAAGGTCTACTTTTATGTTTCTTGAGCCGTAGATTTTGAAAATGACATCCATTTAATGATGACGCCATTGCATTTTGACTTATTTAAGTTTTTCGAATTTATCCAATTTAAAGGTCTACTTTTATGTTTTCGGAACCTTAGATTCTGAAAATGACCTCTATTTTATGATTACGCAACTGCGTTTCAACTTATTTAAATTTTTAGAATTTAACAAGTATAAAGGTCTAATTTTATGTTTCTGGAGCAGTAGATTTCCCCCATTTTGTAAATGACCCAATTTAAAGTTTATGCCACTGTTTTGGATTATAAAAGTTTTTTTTTTTACTTTTTCGGTATAAGGATCTACTTATATGTTATCCGAGACGTATTGAAATTTTTCTAATCTTTAATATTTAAATTTATCTAATATTTAAGCTCCATTTTATGATTAAGCCGCTGCATCTTGATTAATTAGGCTTCATTTTGGATTTTTTCAATACAAAGTTTCATCAATATGTTTTCGAGTATGAATAAATAAATAAATATTATGAAGCTAAAGTAAAATTAACCACAGAATACAAACTAAAAAGCCGAAAAGCAACTGGTAATAAATTTAACCTTCCGTATTCAGATTTTTCAGCTAATTGTTCGAAATCTTATAATTTTGTGATAGGAGACCACAACATTAAAAAAGATAACTAAAATTAAATTAAAAATGAGACAATACATATTTTATTTATTTTGATTAGATATTTTTATTTATTTATTGAAAAATAAATTAATCCTTCGTATTATGTTTTTTATTCGAAGGAAAAATCAAAAACACTTAACAAAACCGAAAAACAGTGGCCTAATCTTAAAATGTAAGTCGTTTTAAAAACTAAGGCTCCGGCATCATAAAAGTAGACCTTTAAATTGGATAAATTCGAAAAACTTGAATAAGCCGAAACGCAGTGGCGTAATCTTAAAATGGAGGTCATTTTCAAAATCTACGACTCCGGAAACATAAGAATACACTCTTTTATGATAAAAATTCGAAACACTTAAAGAAATCGAAATGCGGTGGCCTAATCTTAAAATGGAGGTCGTTTTCAAAATCTACGGCTCCGGAAACATAAGAATACATCCTCATATGAAAAAAATCCGAAAAACTCAAAGAAATTGAAATGCGGTGGCCTAATCTTAAAATGGAGGTCATTTTCAAAATCTACAGCTCCGGAAACATAAGAATACATCCTCATATGAAAAAAATCCGAAAAACTCAAATAAGTCGAAACGCGGTGGCCTAATCTTAAAATGGAGGTCATTTTCAAAATCTACAGCTCCGGAAACATAAAAATACACCTCATATGAAAAATATCCGAAAAACTCAAATAAGTCGAAACGCGGTGGCCTAATCTTAAAATGGAGGTCGTTTTCAAAATCTACGGCTCCGGAAACATAAAATACATCCTCATATGAAAAATATCCGAAAAACCAAATAAGTCGAAACGCGGTGGCCTAATCTTAAAATGAGGTCGTTTTCAAAATCTACGGCTCCGGAAACATAAAATACATCCTCATATGAAAAAAATCCGAAAAACTCAAATAAGTCGAAACGCGGTGGCCTAATCTTAAAATGGAGGTCATTTTCAAAATCTACAGCTCCGGAAACATAAAAATACACCCTCATATGAAAAATATCCGAAAAACTCAAATAAGTCGAAACGCGGTGGCCTAATCTTAAAATGAAGGTCGTTTTCAAAATCTACGGCTCCGGAAACATAAAAGTAGACCTTTATATTGGATAAATTCTAAAAACTTAAATAAGTCAAAACACAGTGGCGTAAACATAAAATGGATGTCATTTTCAAAATTTACTGATCGGGAAACATAAAAATACACCCACATATCGAATTTGTCAAAAAAACTTAAATGATTCGAAACGCAGTCACGTAATCTTAAAATGGAGGTTATTTTCAAAACTAGGTACAGGACAGCATAATACTAGTCCCTAAGAAATCCGAATAGGTACAATAAATCGATATCCGTAAGTGAAAATTCTACTTAGGAGAGCATAATAATAGACTTTCATATTGGAGGGGGGGAGGGGATGGCCATTATTTAAAAAAAATATATAAAATTTACAAAAACTTAAAACATTAATTTGAAATGAAAACGGTTGAATTTGAATTGGAAAAGGTTTAATTTGAAATGGAAATGGTTGAATTGACTTGGAAAAAGTTTGATTTGATCTGGAAAAGGTTGAATTTGACTTGGAAAAGGTTGAATTTGACTTGGAAATAATTGAATATCACATAGAAATATCACACTGAAAAAATCTAAAATGTTAAAATAAATGGATATGCAACTGCGTAATCAAATTTTTTTTTTGTATTTTTTAAAAGCTATGCCGTCGATAATATAGTAAGTGGCCTTCATTTCGAAAAAAATCGAAAATTGACAAAAATTCTAAAGTTGAATTTGAAATGGAAAAGGTTGAATTTGACTTGGAAAAGGTTGAATTTGAAATGGAAAAGGTTTAATTTGACTTGGAAAAGGTTGAATTTGATTTGGAAAAGGTTGAAATTGACTTGGAAATTATAAGCTTTTAGTTATACTGCACCTTGGTCTGCTGGATATATATCTGTAGAATTTTAAATGTTTTTGATAAAATAAATATAATAAATAAAGTGGATTATGAAAAGAAAACAGAAACCAATATAACATTCACTTATTTATTTTGTTAACACCCTTTCTACATAATAGAAATATTGAGAAAACATAAAAATAATCTATAATAAATTACAAGACATTGTATGCATTTCTATTTCAATAAAATACTGGAATGTAAATGAGAGAAATGCATTTTTAGCTTTAATTTTTGGTATGTACATTATTATTGTCAATTCCATTGCTTTTAAACCAACTACATTCTATTTTCCACATTTTTAAAAAAAAAATATAAACTTGTTTAGCTATCATAAATCTATCCTAAGAATAAAACAAAACAAAAACAGAGCAAACTTAAAGATGTAAAAAAAAGGATTTATAGATCTAAAAATTGTTAATTCAACTTATTTCATTGAAAGTTAGGGAATTTATCTAATATCTTGGAGTGGCTTTGTATCTAAAACAGTAAACTTCATTGAAACAAGTTGATTAATAATGTTGTATTCATGTTCTTAAACATCAAAATGAAATAATGTTTATTATTTGTAGTTGATAAGCAGATGGTCCGCAGCTCAGCAGATCAGCCCTTGGCCTTCATACTTGGTGACCAATTTCCTGACATAATCCCCAACCGCTTCGTCAAGCCCTAGGATCGGTAGCTCTTGTTCATATTGAGTGATTCCACCGCAGCCGATAACATAACCATTCAACCTGGCAGCGACATAGCTATTTTTGAGTAAATCTCCTTTGACCCCCAAAAGTTCACAAAGCCAAGGATGCTGTTGAAGCCTGTACTTCTGGTGATAACTGCAATGAAAAAGAGATCATTAAAATGACCAGATTAACCAGAAAAATTAAAAAGATTTTGCTGTTGTATTACATTGTAACAGATAAACAACATAATGAAATTAAAATAATAAAAACAAAAAGTTTTTTTTTTTAGTGTTTAAAATATGGATGACTTTACATTAATTATAATAACTTCTAAAAGATGTGAAATTTGTAAGTAGAATTACAATTACTGCTGTTTTAAGAATTTAAATTAGCTAATTTATTTATGCTGTAATGAAAAAAAAAATCTGTTATTAGATGGCCCTTCAGATCGGAATCCATGACTATTATAACATTTAAACATGTATATATTTTTTTTAATTAATAAAGTTTCAATTCATCACATTATTCTGGAGAATTAGAAAAGAAAATTGGCAACCTCTGGAGAAGAAACCAAAAAAAAAAATATATCATCTACCTTAATATAAACAAATTAAAATTATAAACAAAACAGAACTAATTTTCACTATGGAAAAGTATAAAAAAATAAATGGTTTGGCTGCTTATGAGAAATTCTAATGTATCAATTTGTTTAAAAAAAATTAAATTGAGGAATATTAACATTTTTTGTGATTCTTCAATACAGTTTAATTCGCAAACCAAAAGTTATAAATGAGTTTAAATGTCGCTATAAAATTATTTGTGTTTGACTTTTCTCCAGTTTACCATGGCGTATTACAATCTAACAATTTTATGGAATAGTTATATAGTTGATATACATTCATAAAACTCTATGAAGAATAAAAAATGACAGCCAAGGAAATAAGTATAGCTTTCTTTAAAAAAAAATGGGTCGTTTTTTAAATATATGTTGGTGTTAGGATCACTTCCCATGCGCAAGCGAAATGAGTGATAAGATTTGATAAAATTAATAATAGACATTTTTTACGCTAATCCCTAACTTTCTTCCCACTTTGAGCCATTTCTCAAACATACAGGATTCAAGTAAATCACGAAAACTACAAAAGTTCTGAATTTATTTTACTGAAGACCGGCCAAATGCGCATTTACAAACAAGCTTTGAGTATTTCCGCTATATTTATGTTGATAGAAATAGCGACAAATATAAAAAAAAAAAACACGCGCTTGTTTGAGGCAAATTTTGGCGAGCCAGTGACCGTGACACAGTTTTAGAAATAAGAATCACGAGTCGGTTGCTGATATTTCGCACGACCCAGATACAACGACCTCTTCACTAGCCTTGCCACTGCCAAAGTTATTTCAGTTGAGGCATCTTGTTCGTGTTGGCTATCTTGATATAGACCACAGTCTGCCAATTATCTAGCTTTTAAGGATTAATTTCCGCATAGGAGCTGGTAATATGGATCTCCAATCATATTATAATCACCTAACATAATATATTTTATTCATAACTCCCATTTATTCATGGTTTTCTGGATGTCAGACCGTTCTTTATGAATTATGGAATGTTTTATCGCTACAGTTTTCAAGGTTTTATCCACAAAATGATCTTAAAGCATTTTTTTATGTCCGTAAAACAACTATAATAAACTCAATTTAAATTTTTGGAATCATTTTTTTATAAAACAGGAACATCAAAAATCAAAAGACGTTTTCAGTGATCAAATAAAAAAATTCTATTTTAAATGTTTTACAAAATCTACTTTTTTTAGCGGCATTATCTTACTTTTTTTTTTAAATGCAAATACATTAAATAAGAAAACAATATATAATTAAAATTAATGTTATTCAGAGTAAAAAAATTAGTTCAAGCAAACAACGAACATCCAAGACATTCATTTGCTTTATTTGCCGATTTACTTTCAGTGTATTCAGCTGTAATCTTTCATTAAATGTTTATTTCATTTAAATAAAAATAATAAAGATTTACAAGCAAGCTAGGAAAGTTCATAATCTCAGCGCTGAGCTTAGGAACTTGCCCTAATCGTAGGCGGATATATGGGGGGAGGTTGAGAGGAGGCTTTCGGGCTGAAGCGTCCCCCTCTCTCTCTCTCCACAAAATGGTAAAATATAACCATGTTTTTCGAAAAAAAAATCTTTAAAAAAAGATCTTTTGGAGATTTGGACCTCAAGAATCAATTAAACGCCATTTCACATAGGTAGTTAGTTTCCCTCTTTTTCTGCCAAAGTAATTATCATAATTACTCCCCCTTCCTCCCAAAATTAAATCCTGGATGCGTAAGTGGCCCTAAATGACTTTTTTCGAATATGAATTTTCAACGTAAATATATGTAATGTTATGAGGTCTCCTGAGTCCAAATAACCAAGTCTCGCAAAATGGTGTGTATGCGTATGTGATCATTCTAGCTCAAAAATGAAAAGGCGAACGCAACTGAAATTTTTTATTTAAGGTTTGTGTTTGCCTGGGATGTTAAGAGTATCTTTTTCGGAAGTGCCACTTCATATCATCGATTTTACAATTTTCTCAAAAATGGCTATAACGATTTTGATTAAAATCATTATATCGGTGTAAAATTAAGCGGTATTAAATATAATACAGGTTCCATTGATGTTCTTTAACGGAGTTTAAATACCTAATTTTCAAAATTTCTTCTTCTAAAGTACCTTTATTTATTTTTTTAAATAATTAACCATTCATATTGTAAACTGATATAAAAATGGTTAAATATAAGAAACGAAGAAAATTTATTTAAATTTAAATATATACAGATAGACACCAGTTACCCCTCTGTAATAGGGCTTTCATATTGTTAGTTTAACTCTTATATATCACTTATCCATAATTTTTTTAAAGGATTTTTAGGCACAATGTTGATCATCTACTACTATAAAATTAATAATATACAATATTTACAAACTTCAAACTATTTTTTGACGAGATTCGTGATAAATGTTTCCGATAAAACTATATATTTCCAGTAAAAGAATTTTTCCAAATGATCCATTTTCCCCCACAATCATTACTATTATTTGGTACAATTCGTAAAAGGAAATGAAAAGTGATACAAACGTATATATTTATAGATTCGATTGGCAGGAAAAACATGGTAATTAATTGTTTTCAATAAAGTTATACCGTCGTTTTCATTTTGTCTTCCCTTTACATGAAAATATCTATGTACTCTAAGGTTGGTAAGTGAAAATTGTGTGAGGCACGTACCGCATCAGATTTTTTATAAGTGTTGGATGGTTGGCAAGATACTTACTCTTCAGCATCATAGAATTTCTGTACGGGCCTGGCCTTGGTAAGGATGGGTTTCTGGAAATTGGCTTGTTGTTCGGCGATGGATTTCTCTGCGACTTCCTTCTGCTCGTCGTCGTGGTAGAAAATGAAGGAGGAGTACTGGGAACAAAAGTAAACCAGGTCAGTGCGACTTCCATAGCCGGTAATGTCATTGATGCTAACTGGCTTACTGTTAGTAGCTTACTGGTCGATCATTTTGGCTTCTTACAATAATAAAATTATGTAGCTACTTATCATAATTTTTATACAAAAAAATCTAATTCAAGGTAATAATATTACTATAAACATACCGAAATTTTGTTCAATTCTCCTTCTCCCACCCAAAACAAAAAAATTCATTTAAGTCATATAAACATTTTAAACATATTGAAAATGTCTTAAGAACGTGAATCTTACAGCCAAGAAACATTGACAAATATTTTTAACTCTTTCTTTATATATTCTTTATTCAGTAATAATAAACCTGAATAGAAAAGACAAATTTCGCAACTGTTAGTGCAAAAAGTCGTTTATAAAACTTGAGTGTTCTATGTTCTGTCAAGAGAGCTTAAAAAATTATTATTCTCCAGTCTGCAAATGTTATAAGTAGTCTGCTTCTATGGAAATTACCAGAGAGAAATAAAATATGAAATACTTAATAATAAATCATAAAGAAATAATCAGTTTTTGTGCTCTCCTCCTTTTACATTAAAAGTAGTGATTTGATATATTATTTACAACCAGAGAGCTATTTTGAGTTCCTAAAAATCAATAATTAAGATGCATAATATTAAATATATTTCAATCCATTCAACTATGTTTTATGTTTCTGATAATTATGCAGATTTTGTTCACCTAAGTATGAACCTAGGTCAACTAAATCAATTCT
Organism: Nezara viridula; assembly: GCA_928085145.1. Taxonomy (NCBI): domain Eukaryota; kingdom Metazoa; phylum Arthropoda; class Insecta; order Hemiptera; family Pentatomidae; genus Nezara; species Nezara viridula. The sequence goes on along the minus strand of OV725080.1, from coordinate 96,741,668 downwards.
GGGTCAAACAAAGTTTAAGAGCTGGTCGGATGTGCGCGTTCAGAAGTAAACCACAGTAAATCATAATGTTAAAGAAATATATCGAATATATAAAAAATGTAGAATACAACAATAAAAGTAATATGAAATAAATCAAGATCAAACGCATGCCAAAACTAATTAGAATAAACAAATTAAAATCATATACGTATTAGTTATTTTAGAAAACAATTTAAATTAAAAAATAAAAACTGTATTAATGTACATCATAATAATTCAAATAAATTTGTAAAAAAGATGCGATAAATTTATCATTGATTGAATTTTACGTTTTCTCAAAACGTGATATAAATGCGTCTTCATGTTGTTGGCACACATACTATATCAGATTGCTAGGTTTCAAAAATCGTTTCAGCGCATATTCTATTGTTTTGAAAACATTTTGAAATTTCGAAGATACAGTTTTTCTATTGGCAGATAAAGGAACTGTTTTGAACATATTTCTTTCAAGAGATATGAGATGAAAACGCTGACAAGGCTATGGTAATGTCATATGTTATTGCTAACAAACTTGCTTAGTAAATAATGTCGTCACCTATATAGTAATAATGTTATTCACTTTTATGTATGAGGAGGTACAATCTGAAGAGTCATATACTGATGTCAAAATAGACAGGTGTCGGTGCCAAAAAGAAAAACTCAAAATATTTAATGAAAAAGGTTCACAAGCGATAGTTCTTTCAACTCATGTTAGTTCTTCATATTTTAATATTATTTACATTTGAATAAAAATTACCTTGAGGAAGATTTTATATTTACCCATAAAGATAAAAAAATATTTCATGTAGCTCACCTGGATTTTGGCTTTAGCTGTCGGATCATGGTTATCCCAGAATAACTTAAGCAAGGTTTCAAAATCAATCATGTTTGGGTCGTAATCTATTTCAATCACTTCTGTGTGATCCCCGCTAAAAATTAAATGTAAATATTCAATTAATAATCAATATAATATACATTTAAAATAATTCTTAAAGTGTATTATTACCGTCTCTTTTATACTTTAAGCACACCAGTGAATATTTGAAATGTTTTTTACATTTGGATTAAAATATCTCAGGAACTAGAAATCGGACCAGCATACTGTCAGGAAGAGAAATGTTCAGCATTTCGTCTTCTTTGTAGTAAGCTATTATTCAAAATTGTATCTTAACGCGACGCCGTGTTAGAGAGGCGAAAAGGGAATAAGATAGCGTCACTGATGTACTTAAAGTAGAAAAGAGATAATAAGGTATTACGTACTAATATGTCTAGTTACATATACAGGGTGTCCCGTAAGTAGAACGAAATTTTTAAATTCCAGACCTCAAGGCCTACAAAAAAGTTCATATAAGCAATGAGCCAATTCTCAGCAGAAAAGTAGGAAATTGAAGTTTAGTATTATTTTAAGTAAGTCATCTTTTTTGAAGGATAGGAAGCGGTAACTGAAGAAATATTTAATTTAAGTAAATAACAATTATTTCACTGTAAACTAGGTAAAATTTTCTATAAATTAAAATAGAATTTGCCATTGTTCAAACCATTTCAAGAAGACTTTTGAGCAGCTAAACTTGGCTAAGTTCTGTTAAAAAAAAAATCATAAATTATTGGCGATTTTTAACTAAGTATACTACAGATACACCACTTTTAGAAAAACTTCTTCGTTTATTAAAAAGCTTCAAGTTCATATTAACTAAGTTGAGGTTTATTAGGCAAATGCTTTAAATTCAACTCAAGCTGTGTAAAGAAATGATGTCAACTTCTATCCAGTCACCTAATAGTGCTCGTGTTTTCAGCAAATGTGACTACAAATTAACTGTTGCAAAGCTTTTATTTATAATTTTTTCATGATCTGTGATTTATTTTAGTAAATATAATTGCCTAAATACACTTTTTATTTATAAATAGAAAAAAAATAATAATGATTTTTAAAATATTTTTCATGTAAATTATTTACGAAACTGTGTTTTTCTCCCAGATCTCTGTCATAGGGGTTAGTGCGTATTTATAAGTGACAAATTTAATGTTTCTAGTCATAAAATTTACGTTTAAAAAAAAAAAAAACCTGCTCATTGCTTAAATTATTTTCATAAAAACGTAAATCGGACTATCTTAATTTGTAATTCTTGTTATAAATCCCTATCTATTAGTTGGACAACTTTGTGTGCGGAAATTGTTTTATTAAAAATAATTATAAGATAATTTTTGTAAATTTTAATTTTGCTTTATTTTATTTGTTTTTAAACATCTAGGTTGTATTTTAGGAGCTAAGCAAGAATTGTTAAATGCGACCCATACCACTCCTTTTTTCAATTCTTCTTTATTAATATTCCTAGACCTTGTCATTATGATGCTCCAGACATTATTATTTATTAACATTTCTTTCAAACTTGTACCCTTTTATTACGTTTCAGTACATGAAGAAGGGTGTGGTGCTTATAATATATCAAGTAGTATATACGGAGGGGAAAGCACATGTGGTTATAATCCATAATAAATGTATTCAATTTTAATAACTTAAGAGCCTTTTTAAAATAGATTTAAATATCAACAAATCCTATTTGAGTAGAAATTAATTTTTATTTTATTTTAAAAAAGACCCTTCACATTAAAAAAAGACAGTGTGAGGATAAGAGTCGCAATCTGCAAGAGTTGGCCCAGTTTCAACTAAACACGGCCAGTAAGGACTGGAAAGTCGATAAACAGTTTCCGATCCGAGACGGGACAGCAAAGGTACACCAACAGTCGAACTGTACGGACTTTCTTAGGTTAAAATAAAAGAACTGTACAAATGAAACTTGAGGGATCCAAAGAATGGTATACCGCGATAGAACAAATCAGAATATTTTCCACAGCAGACATGTGTGTTTTTTATTTATCTTTAACTAAACTCCTTTATACATTTTAGGCCAAACATAAACTGTAACAAGTTCTCTCAGACTGTTCCGTACTTGTTATCATAATGCAAGAAAGTATCAACGGCAATAGTACTAAATGGGCTTAAGGGACGAGGCTAGGGCAACTCAAAAATTAATTATTTACCCTCTCCCCTTCTACCCCTTCTCAAAAAACATTGTTTTTTTGGAATTTAGATTATAATGGGATCTCCTCACAGACCACTGTCCGCCCAAATATCATACCAAGAAGACGAAATTGGTGGATTATTCAACCTATCATGTCTACCTAAAGGCTTAACACGTGCCGAGTGAACGTGAAACCTCATCTTTTAAAGACAGCAATTTGAAATGCAAAAACTAAACCATAAGATATAACTCTAAGCAATGAATGTGCTCTCTACATGAACTGAGGGGTATCACTGAAAAGACTCACATAGGTCATAGCAAAGGAGAGTTTTCTATCTAAAAAAGACAATAATGAGCATAATTGATGATAAGCTATGACTGATAATCAGGTTGATTGTGTCAGTAAAACTGATAGAAATTTCAAAAATAATTTTGAACATCTGGTTTGTGAAGCATTACTAGACAAGGAGCGTGTAGTGTAAAGAAGTTAGGTAGGGCGAAGGAAACCGCCATGAATTCAATGACCCCTAACTAGGAAATTGAGATCTCAATTGGAGCTTCTGGGAGTTGCAATTGACGGGAATTGGTGCCTCAAATAGATCGAAATAATAGTGCATCAATAGTTTCCATTGGTTTGGATGAGATTCATTAACCCAGTTTATTTAGCTTTTTAGTTTTAGTCAGGATGCGTGATATAAAATATGGAAAATTTAAAATTAATGATGAAGAATTGAACCATGGTCACGGACTAAATAATTTAAATAAAAATTACGAAATATTAAATTATAAAACGGATAATCCCTCCTTTGTTGGTCATGATGACTAATTTGTACTTTGTGTCTTTGCAATTGAAACGTTTACGATACTGTTTAATAGATTATTAATTCATCATCTACTATAAAAAAAAAAATTAAAAAAAAAGCGGTTTCTTAAATATCTCCTACACAATATAAATCTTTTTCTTATTATAACTGATAATCTATTGATGACTAGTCGACTTACAGATCCCTGTAGGTGGGGTTGACTTTGGTACCGCCTGAGTATCCCACCCTGGTCCTGATCACACCAACAGTGGAACCGTAGAGTGCATCAGGAGCCCAGAAGCAGGCCATGGCGAAGGTGGCCTTCTTGGTTGGGATGTCCACATGGTGGAGGGCCTTCTTCAGGCTCTGGAAATACAGAAGAAGAATTTTTAACAAAAAGAAGAAAAACAAAATCAATAACTAATTTTTGATACTGAATATAGCATATAAATACATATAAATCAATAATAACTATATAATTATAGTTAACTTATAACTTATAAAATAAGTTAACTTATTCTCAATTTTTTTCTATCTTTGATTCATAGTTATTCGGAAGTTAGTTATGATCAGATTTATGGTATTTTTGGTTTATAGCATGAGAATAGTGTTTCACTTTTTCTTCGATCCGATGATAGTTAGTGTTGTCCAAATACAACAAAGACTTGGTCTTGAGTCTTGCAGTTACTTATTAGCTTTTTGCAATTTATTAAACATGTTACGTTAGATCTTAGAATAACGCTACAGAATAGGTACATTTAGATGTTTTATTGTGATAAAGTCCAACCAAATTAATAAAATTAACTTGACATTACATTGAAGGCATTAAAAATAACAATTGAATTAGACTAATTTTCCTGATCTGATCAGAGAAATCTTTAGTGTACCATTACTTCGATGGACTAAAGCAATGTAAATGGGCAAGTGAAATTCAGTATATAAAATTCAATTCACGGTAGCGTTGCTAAAACTGGCCCGATTAAGACTATTTTTTATAGTTTTATAATATGTAGTTATTTTATTTATTTTTTTTTTTTTTGTTCTTCCCCACCTCGCCTTTTTGGTTATATGGGATTTTCCTGAGCCGGAGGGTGAGGGCGGGGAATTAAATATCTATCCCCTCTGGCACCGGGATGCGAACTCATACTTTTTTAAATCTTCTCAAATCTCTTATCCGGTTGCCAGGCAACTCAAGGTGCAGTGCACACGCTTTAGCCCATTCGGCCACTCCGCCCCCTTATAATATGTAGTTGTAGAAATTTAAAAAAAAAAAATATTACCACTACATATTATAGAAATATTACTGTCACTTTTTTGAATGGGGAAACCTAACTAAACACCGAATGAAAAATTGGAAGAGTTAAATGCAAAAGTTTTTTGGTTCTACAAATCTCTAGATATAGTATCAATCTAGTATAAGTCAGTCTACAATTAAGGCTTAATTTTTATTCACAAAAATGCTTTTTTTTTTTTCTTGACTTGGTATTGGTCTTGCAACAATTAGGTGATCTGGTATAGGGCAAGACCAAGACCGATTTTGGGCAACACTAATGATAGTAATCTGAATTTTAGAAATTCTGAATGTGTTTCATGACCTAAAACAGTTGTTAAAACGTAGCCTTTCTGTAACACGATGTTAAGATATTGTACATAATGATCCTATTGGTTGAAGCCTTAAATCAAAAAAATATATTGTAGTGAACGGTCGTAGAAGTAGAAATTAAAACGAGTTTAATTGTAATCTAATGATTTACTTACTTGATCAACATTAAAGAGTATCTACTTCCGCTTATCGATTACGTAAGTCCGGGATAAGAACACGTAACACTACTAGATGACTCAGAGCGGCGAGATAAGAGAGACATGAAGACTCTCCTAGCCAGATAGACGTTATCTTGATTCTCGTCAGCGGCTGATTTATTGCCGCAATAACAAGATATTTCATTACCAACTTGATTACGCTGGGATAATTATGATCACGTGAGGTCCACTTTCCATTTACCTGTATCCACAATTGGTAATTTTTATGATGGACGTCAAAGAGAAATGCTTTAGTTTCATAAAACAACACTCAGCTTCTTTTTGCAATTAAATGCAACTGAATATGTCGCTGAAGAAAAATATATATCCACTGACCTAAAAAAGCGCAGCAATTAGCCCATCCCAAAATTCCTTCAAAATGGCCGTCATTAAGGTAGGGCATTAGAGAAAGAAAAAAGAACGGGACCACGCAGTTTATTTCTTGAAGTGAGGTGTAGAATTCTAAAACCAATCAACTCCAATTTGAAATGTTTAATTTTAATTTTGCTTTCTCATTGCCGAAGGTAGAGAAGCTTTGTATTCGTAAAGGGGTTTAAAATATTTGTTGTCCTCAAAATCGAAATTTTACGCTCGTGTTTTACGTTTTAGATACCAAGGAAGAAAAATACAAGCAACGGTCATAACAGCTGTTATCCTTCAGACGATTTCCCAGATATTTTTAAGGGATTGTGATGGTTGATAATTTATACGATGGTCCGATATCGATAATGTCAAATTCAATCTCCTACTTTCACAAATAGACGCCAAAAGTATTTTATGTACTATTACAAGTATTTTATTGATCGGAATCGGATGACTTAGATATTTTGCGTTTGAGAAATCGAAATATCTAACCAACATACGGTAGTATAAAGTTATATAAGTTCTTAGATTGTGTATTTTTCTGTTGTCGAATGCATGTGACGGACACTATCTACTACCATTCACTGAATTTAATAAGATGTTCGGGAATTGTAATGGTTGATAACTAGATTGTTCAATATCAAATTTAGTTTTATCAAAGTACAACCTGTTTCGCTGTTAGTTGTGTGCGTTTTTCCCGGATAAGATACTACTTCAAAAACGGCAACTCGCACATATTTTATTCTCGAACAATTAATTACAGACCTTGAAGTTATGTAATCGTGAAACCAAATGAAAATATGATAGAAGCTATGCTGATACTTCAGTGTAATTTTTTTCTCATTGAAATTTTTGGTGATGTATCATTTATGGCAGAATACAGTGTGTGTAAACAATTGCCCCGGGACGCTGGCCAATGTTCTCAACACTTGTAAGAAATAAAACAAAGTTACAAAACGTATTAAAATAATTAATTTTAGCCTACCAATAAAGAAATGTATTAGACAAATGTTGGATGCAATATATATATTTAAAAAATTGGGGATCGGGGTAGCTCAGTGGTAGAACACTTAGCTTCCAATGCCCAAGGTCGGTTCGAATCCCGGCTCATGCCAGAAAATTTATTTATTCTGTTTCATTGGCCGTGGAGCGATCCAGGGGTAGGGAGACCCTCCTGGGGCACATCCAGCCTCTACAAAGTGGGTACCTTAATTATATAATTTATTTATTTATTTTTTTTAGGATATTTCTTTATTGAAATATTCACATTCAAGGACAATGGTAATAGTGATAAATAGTAGCTCATCCATACTATATAATTAATTAAGGGAGAAAATCTGGCGGTTGAGCGTGATCACCTCCATGCACAAACGTTAGCCTTGAAACAGTACTTCCTCTTAATAGTACTGAACCCAAGACCCTTCATGGGTTGTAGTGCTAGAGAGTTTTTTTTTTTAATATTTCAAAATATTGATTAGAAATAAGCACGTTCGACATCTTTAATGTTGTTCCATCCTTCGATCAGCAACCAATGAATAGCGTATCATTACTAAAGAGTAAAATAACATAAAGTAATTCATTTCACCAAAATGTTTACAGTCGTAGAAAAAAAAAAGGCTGTCATAGTATAATTATTTGTGAACAAATATTTACATGAAAATCCAAGAGATGATTAAAAGAAACAAAAAAAAAAAGCGCTATGTAAATATGAATTAGGGTTTGGATGGAAACATTATCACTCCTACTAGCTAATGTAAATAAATTGTATTTAAAGGATTTAAGGTTCGTTTACCTCATTAGATAAATATATCTACATACACCTTGAAGTTGTTAAACTCTTTGTCAAGGTCTACACTTCATGATCTTGGTACTTAGACTTTTCGTTCAGCTTAGTTATGGATGTAACAAGGAGAGGATTGAGTCTCTAGGTCACCAATTTCAACCAACTTTTTTTTGGTAATACTACATCGAAAAATATTATACAAGTATTCGGACGTTCTTTCCAATGGGCTCTAGGAGCCGAGAAAAAAATATTTTATATAATTTCAAACAAAATGTATTGCTTTGCCTGGATTTTTAGTTACTATATATCAATCTTTTTTTTTTTAATTTGTAAAATAAAGAAAAAAATATTAACTGTTGCATTAAGTGAATTATAATGTATCATAAATTACAATAACTAAAAGATACTTTCAGGGGCAATTCCTTTTCAGGGCCCTTTAAAACTCGTTTTTTTCCTACCATTACTTAAGAATTCATTACTCCTCAGGACAACAAACAACCCGTATTTAAGAGTTTTAAAGGGCCCCCTAAAAAAGGTATCTGATTTCCCTTATCATAACAAACATTTACTTGGTCTACTTTATTGGAGGCATCTTTTGGTTATTGTAATTTATAATACATTATAACCAAGGCCCGGATTTTTATGCTGTAAAAACCCACAGAATTTACCATATAATATGCAGTAAAAACCCTGAAATATGCAGCAAAAAAAATATGAAAAATAAAGTAGTTAATCCCTAAATATGCTGAACTTACTAATTACTTGATTAGTAATCTGTCATTATTGAAAAATACTGATGTTCCTACAAAAAGTTTTTAAATCAAAATGAACTTATGGAGGGATTAAAAATTACAGTAATTTCATTTTTTTTTATATATATATATTTAAACCAAAGAATGAAAATAACTAAACATGGACAGAAAACAAGGTTATAATATACATATATACATTGTAATGGTCGAAAACAGAACATGAACCACATTAAAAATCTCTGCCAAGTAAGGTCAGAATAGCTTCCTGACTCTCGTGTCAGTAATGTTTGGAATCGAACAAACAATACTTTATAAATTAACTTTTTGAATAAAACCAAAAATTTTATAACCCCATAATAATATTGTAGTAACCTAACTCCGACTTCACCTGAACAATATCCTCTATATTTCACAGCTATCATATTGATAACAGTTATTAATATTAATTTTAATTATTGAATGGAATTGATACTAAACAATTTCTGAATTATTCTCCTCATTTCCTCCAAGTTTGTGTCAAATTGTACATGCCGCATTCAAACAATAGGCGTGTCAAATAATACATTTCCTGATCTGAAAGCGGATGTGTTTTTTTTTTTTTTAGGTAGTGGCTATAATTTGATAAAATTCATACATACATGACTGTCTGTTCACCATTCCCTCCAAATTTGAGTCATGTATGCATGCCAATGATCGTGCGGTTTTAGAGAAATAGACGAACGATAGACGAGAAAACACTTTGTTTTCCAAGTTTCCAAGATTGATACTGCGTTATTTTTTTATTGATTCCTACTTTTCTTCTAACTTTAAACCAAATCAAACCAGCTGTTTTTGAAATATTGGCATATCTAAAATAATACGTTTGCGCGTGCGTAAGCTAAAGTCCAGGATGAAATTTGATTAAATTGATATGGGACCATCTAAATGCCAATCTGAACAATCGCTTAAAATTTCATGAAAATCAGATAAATGTCTGTAGGTGATATGCCCGTTACATCGATTTACTATACAGACAGACATTCAGACGCCGAACCAAATTTGATCCTTTATGTCTGAAACTAGTGTTGCCCAAATGGGAGACCGAGACGAGTCTTGGTCTTGCAAACTCAGTTTTGGTCATGGTCTTGGTCTTGCTCAAGACTCACGCAACAGTCTTGCAATTACTTATTAGCTTATTACTATAGAGATATTAAGTATAATTTTTTAGATAGGAGAAACCTAACTAAGCCCGAATGAAAAAATAGAGGAGTTAAATACAAAAGTATATTGGTTATACCAATTATTAACATATATTAACTAAGATTATCAAGAATTAGTAACTATTTTGCCTTAATTTTCAATAAAAAAATCCATTTTTTTTTACTAGTCCTGGTCTTGATCTTGCAACAGTAAGAGAGCCTTGGTCTTGGTCTTGTAAAGTGCAAGACCAAGATCGATTTTGGGCAACATTATCTGAAACGTAAAACGCGAGTGGAAATTTTCGATTCTGAGCATACGATGTTTTTAACCTCTCGTACGTATATAATGCTTCCCTGTCTTCTGTAGTGAGGATGCAAACAATTAAAATATCGAAATCATTTAAAGTAAGTACAAACCAAAAAACAATTATTGTATTAACACGTAATTAAATAACTTCTGTTGTTCAGATTTAGGTAATAGTTCACATGAGTTTCGCAGGATTACGCGTGATTCACAATCACTTCGGTCATACTTGTTCATAAACCGCCGAAAACATTCGAATGGTGTCGACTGTTGTGATGCCATCAGTATTTGTCTTAATCACACATTTCCCTAGACGTGTTTTCTAAATATTCGCGTTACCCATCATAGGACTTCCTTATTAACGAATTAGTTATTTAAAAACTTGTCAATTGTTAATTTTTATTATAACGGTAATTATTCTGGAAGAAAATATGTTAAATGATGTTTGAGTCGTCCTTCAACACCTATTAAAAAAATGGCTTATGGAAATACAATTTTTATTGACACGTGCTTACATTTAGTAGCTGTAAATACGTATTTATTATGGTATATCTAATTGAAGAACTCATTATTTTCGTCCTCTTGAGAAAAAAAAACCATTGTCCGTCCTTTACTTAAAAATCCTAACCCTTCTTCCCCTAAAGATTTCCATCCAATCTCAATAATTTCTAGCCTTTCAAAACCTCTGGAACGAATAGTCCAATCCTAAGTTTCCAACTTCCTCGAACAGTCCAATCAACTTAAGCCTTACCAATCTGGTTTTCGACCAGGTCACTCCACACAATCCTAATCAAAATCATTAGTGATGTTCAGTCCGCCATATATGACAAAAAAAAAACTAACTGTCCTTGTACTCCTTGACTTTTCCAAAGCCATTGATACCATTAACCATTTTATCCTTTTCCAACATCTCTATCCTTTGGTTTCAATCTTTTCTCTCTCAACGTACCCAAGCAGTCGCTATTCCTAACCAACCTTTATCTTCCTATCTAACTCTGTCCTTAGAAGTGGCACAGGACCCTAGCATATCTCCTCTCCTTTTTAGTTCCTAGATTAACGATCTTCATAAATCAATCCTTCACTGTCCCCATCACCTTTATGCCGATGATTCCTTCGCTCTCTTTGAATGGCATGATGCGTTTGCCAAAATACAAGAAGACCTAAATTGAATCTGTGTCTGGGCAAATGTAAATGGATTAAGGTTAAACGCTGCTAAAACCCAAGCCGTTGTCATTGGTTCCCTTCTCAGATCCAATACCAACATTCCTCTCCTGTACCTAAATGACCATTCCATCACCTTCAGCTCTTCAGTTAAAAACTTAGGCATTTTCATAGATCAAACCCTTTTCTGGAATCACCATAATTCCCAAATTCCGAATCACTCGGATAATAAATGATCTCAAGTTGTCTATTACCTTGTTCGGGTTTTTCTAATAAAAGATGGAATAATTGAATTTATAATTCCTTTTAGCGAGCTGGTTTTTTTTTAGAATTGCGCAATCGTCTATCTATATTATATAACTTCTTCGATTTCTTCGATGTAAGGATTCACTATTTTCTAGTCCCGGGTGATTTTTATGAAAATACTGTCTGATTTGAGATTGCACATAAAGTTCATGTAACGTTTTGAATTTCTTCGAAGCAAGCGACAATATTTTATAGTAGTGTTGTAACTGGAGTAATCTAATAATTTAATTAGAATGAATTATAAATTATTTAATATCAACACCTAATTTATTTTTTTAAATTATTCGCCTACTAATAAACAAAAATTTTTTCATCGTATATTTATATCTATCAGCCTAAATATACGTAATTTGATTAATTTAATACAGTATTTAATTATTTCCTGCGGCCGAGCTTTATGTTAAAGTGACCTTAAGTGGTTCGTTTACTACTTAACAAACGGAAGAAATCCTCATATATTGTAGTTTATTATTTATTTACTTCTGTTTTTAATTATCAACAATAAATTATATATCTTTGTTCTTAACTAACCTCAACTAGTCCTTTTAATCTTGAAATATTCTCTCTTAATTACAATTTTAATTTATCCATTAAATTTTATTAATATAAACAGAATTTAATTATAACAGAGTTAAAATTAATCGCTGGTTTTATAATTTTAATAAAATATATTTATTCCAAAATAATTCTTAAAGGGTTATCTATATTTAATTATATTTAAATTATAACAAAGGACTTTTTTTTTTAATAAAGCCGATTTTTTTTGTTACTTTAATTTGTAAATATTTACTAAATAGAAACTAAATAATTATTTTTTGGGCATTTGAGTTCACGGAAATAGTTCTAGATTTTTTTGGAGGGATTTTTATCTTTATTTTTGTTTTAGCTGGCCTGTTCTCACAATAATATTACACCCTTAATTAAGGGGGTCTAACTTTCCTCGAGGAACAGCAGTTATATTAAAAGCTCTTAAATCGGTAATGTAATGTGTCGTAATAGATAAAAAATTTAAACGATAGAAAAAAATAATAAAAGATAGACGTACACCTTAATTCTACTACGAAATTTAAATACTACAAACGGAAAAGGACAAGGACAGAACTGTGCCAAAAGGAATATTCTTAGCGAAGTGGTGTCATTGCCGTCTTAGAAATATCCTACATCGTAGACCTTGACTTCCTCTAAGTAGGTGACACTGATTTGGCTATCTCGCCGATATGATGCGATAATCATGATATTGTATAATTATAATATTAGCTTAAATATAGCTTCAATATTACGTTTTATTTTATTTTTTTTATTATTACATTATTTTTTTTTATTATTAATAAAATTGAAAAAAAAATAAAAATTGTCACTTATAGTTGAACACATAAGAAAACTCGATTTGACAGTTTCCAATGCCTCCCAAGTATACTAAAAAAAAATGTTTCACCGAGATTATAAAAAATTACTACTACATCTGCTAAAACTATGACAAATACCCAATATTTTTGAAAAAATAAAAATAAAATAATTCTTCTGTTCATTTTTCCTACTTTTGGTGTCTTGAAGTTTTTTATTTTTGACCATAAATTAAGCCTATTTTCACCAAAATTTTATTGATACGCATTAATTTGACGTTTCGACCATACTAAGGGTCATTTTCAAAACTTGATGAGTCCTCCGTTATATGTTCAGTGAACATATTAATTACAACATTAATGATGAACATATAACGGAGGACTCATCAAGTTTTGAAAATGACCCTTAGTATGGTCGAAACGTCAAATTAATGCGTATCAATAAAATGTTGGTGAAAATTGGGCTAATTTATTGTAAAAAATATTTAAAAAAAATAAAATAAAGCGTGAGCAGCAGAGTTCCTTCACTGAGGGATTAGTATGTATTTTTTCGCCATGATTAAAATATTTCTTTAGTTTAAATTTTTTATATTAAAAAAATTCAAACCAAAATTAAGACTCTACAAGTAGATTTATAGATTTGAGAAAGCAAAAAAAAAAAAAAACAAATAATGAACATCGAATTTCCAAGAAACAAAGAATCATAAAATTCAAAAGTCTTTTTTTTCAGTTTTATAGTAAAACTGTAAAAAAATAATAAAAAAATCACCTACCCATACACACACACACACACACATACATACGTTCACACACACATATATATATATATATATATATATATATATATATATATATATATACATATAAACTGACATCTCTAAAAATTACAATCCCAAATTAATATAAAACGCAACCCCGCCATCCACTGTCGACTTTCGATACGTAGTAACTGTCTATTATTTCTAAAGGAAAATAGACAAATAATGAAATTCATCATTTCCTTTTTTTATCCTTAATGAAATTTCTAATACTTTTTTATCGTATATATATTATTATTATTTTACATAGAGTGTGAATGTGATCTCTGAACACTATTATAAATGTCCTTTGAGACAGATTGTAATATTTTCAATAAACAACAAAAACATAAAATTTAAAAAAAATTAAATTTCTAGAACTAATTACTATTATGAAAAAAAAATGATGAAAATATATCGTTGATTAATTGTAAAAGTAACTCGATACATTTTGATATTTGTGGATTTCAAGAATATTTATCGATGCAAAAACTCGTCAAGTGCGCGAAAATAATATGAATACTATTAAGCATCAAAAAGAGTTAAATCGAATTTCGATTTCACTGAGTGAAAATTCATCAAATTAATTGGTTCTCTAATTTTCAAAATGTTACTTAATGCCTTTTTGCAATAAACGTATGATATATCATAAAATTAATTATAATTGTATTTCACGTTTTATATATTTCATAAATATAGTTACAATAGCTTATGTTTGAAATTAATACAGTACTACCAACAGTTTCTTCTTCAATTTTACATAAACCATTTGTACAAAACCCTTTTCCTCGTAATTATAAAATACAATTTTATTTTGATTGACTTGATTCTGTACACATTATAAGGTAAAAATGATAAAACTCGTTGTTTTTACTATGGCGAGAAGAGAAACAGATTATATTAAGCAATAATAGACCAAAGGTCTGTTAAAAAAAATTGTGAAATTCCCAAATGAATATTAACAACAACGATAATACAGCCGAGCAGGAGGTTGTTGACAATAGCTACACGATTCCATATAAAACCTAGATATAGCCTGAAATAAATAATGGTATGAAATTTAGACAGTATTAAAACCTACCTCGTCCAGAACCATCTTAGAAATAAGGAGGAACCGATCCTAGCCGAATATATATCATTCTGTATTGCTTATCTTTTGGCTTAAACAATAATTATGGTCCCCTGAGATAATGGAAATGAAAAGAACTGACGAACTGGCTGATAAGCAACCGTAATCCGTGAAATTAGACTATAAAGCTATCTATACTATTTCATTATTGACCTTGAGTGGGTCAATTTCGTGACTGAGTCTGTCTGCAGGTATGAAAAAAAAATATAACAAAAAAATGTATAGTAAAAGAATTTTATTAAATGTGTAAATTCAGAAATATATACAATCGTCTCTAACTTTCTAGTGGCTTTTTATAACCGATTGATTAAAATGACACTAGTTATGACCAATAAAATCTCATGTATATTATTATAGAATACTTTTTTTATTTAAATCCCCGATTAGAGTGTGAGCGTGCTCTCTGAACACTATTATAAGTGTCCTTGATTGTGACAGATTGTAATATTTCTAAATAAATAGAAAAAAAAAATTTTAAATTCCGATATTATCGTAGAATGGAGTGACGATTTTTTACTTACCACTCCACATAAAAAGTTATGTGATTTTAATTACAAATTTTAATAAATAATCCTATATACTATTTCTAAAAGTGTTTTTTGTCGGTATATCAATTCTTCATCAAATCCAATGATTGACCACTCATTTTGAAGTCATATTCCCCCGAAAGTTCTGAAAAATAGTTATGAAGGAAAAGAAACTTTATTTGAGATATAACTCAAAAATTATACATTTTTTTCTTGATTGTACCCATGATAATTAGAAAGATCACTAAATTACCTACATACCAAAAAAAATTGTAAAAATCCGACAATTATTAACACAAAGATACAGTCCATTAGTTTTGGTATACTTAATAATGTCTTCCTCTTTAAAGATATTGCACTTAAGAGTAGAATAGTCTACTATACTTTTTTTCCTGGCTGATATATTAACTTTATTATTTCTTAAAGCCATTTTGTAAATTTTTTTTATTAATTTAGAAAATCCCATGATCGAGGCTTTATTTTCTTTATTATCTTTCTAGTCAGCATCTAAAAGTAGGTCCTAGCAATTTGTTCATATATTTTTGTCTATTATGTTAAATGGAATATTTTAATCAACCAAGGAAAAAATATTCATTCTTTCCTTACATAATACATAGGATCTGCTTATTTCCATAATTTTTGCTACTTCTTAACTAAACAAAATTTTCTGCGAATCATTAGCATGGGCCAACTAGAAACTTTATAGTTTAGTAAAAATTGTTTCAACTGGTTTCCATGCTTAATTTTTCTCCTGGTGTTGTTCCATGAAATTTTTAAATAATGTTTATTTTAAGTATTAAACATATAATAAGATATCAAAGTGTCATTTTTTAAAATAAAATATTTTAAGAGAATAAATACAATTATTTTAATTTCATTCAATGAAAGGAATGTACGATTAATGGTGAGAATATATCTGCATTATACTTATTATGTGAATTTTATTCTTTATATCTATTTATCTTTACAGCGAAAAGAGTTTATGAATATTCGCATTAATTTTTTGTTGATATAACTCAACTTAAATCGAGGTCTGATTTTCTTTAGTTACAATTAGAGGGTCTCTTATAACACAGCGATTAGTTTCACAAACGATTTCTCATCTCAATTAAATAATTAGGACTGTTGAGTCACAATTTCGGACACACCTATCTCCCAAAATTATGTACAATTCAGTAGTGTTTAATCCTCATTCAGTGGTAAGTGTTGTTATTGATGTAATTTAGAACACTTTTTTATGAGAATCGACATTCAATGATCGATTTGCTTCAAATTATAAAACATTGTCTGGGAATACATATATCATAAAATAAGGCATTCCCGAAAACAAATTAAGCAAATAAAAAATATATATTTTTCCATGTTCGATGATCAGGCCCCTGAATAAATTGTTATTATTTTGTGAAAGTGTATAAATAAAGCAAAAAAGTGTATAATAAAGTGATCTCTTACGTGTCTTCGTTCAGTTAGGTCCATTATCCTTTAGCTATTTATCAACAGAATATTTTTTCAAAAGTTTCAAATAACAAAGAAAACAAACATTCTGTAAATAAAGTAAATACTTGAGAAAGAATCATCGTGAATGTTTATGACAACAACTCTTAATCTCGTTATATCAGCTATTATTTACATGACTTTCGTTCTAGACAATATCCTTCAATATACCAATTTCCTGATAAATGGCAAGTTGAAAAGATAAGGAAACACGTGCCTGCAATATATGCAACAGTGCAGTTTATGGCCAGGAATGAGCGGTGACAATCAACTATCTTTGAGTTTTTATAGGTAAAATAAATATCAATATTACAGACAGTTCCTTGTAATATTCAAAATCTTGAATATACATATTTATCCATTTTTATTTATTTTTAAATTCTTTTAATTTCGTGCAATAATTATTAGTTATAAAAAATAAATTAAAAATTATGTATTTATTTGCTCATATAATAACATTGTAAGCGAATCGGGAATGAATGAAGAAATGGAATTTATTTATTAACAATATATAAAACAACTAGACCATATTATAATTAAAATATTTTAATTTCTGAATTCATCAGCCATTTTTAGACGTTATTTTATCGGCAGTATGCAAACTTCCTATATTTACCATTTTTTATTTTTTAGACTAAATTGAATTTCAATATTTAGTTTTTCTCATGCCTGATATATTTTTTCTTAAGCAGTCAAACAATTAGCAAATCAACCTGTTAAAAATTTATTATGAAAGGTATAGGTATGCAATCCATAATAATGCATAGCATAATATATATAATGCATAATAATCATCTCAAAGTAAAGGAAAAATCTTTCTTGAAACATTGGTAATAGCACGATTAATTTTAGTGTTAATTAAATGTTCACCACGTTGCTTTGTACTAGTGTTCGCTAAGTGGTCGAAATTCAAAAAAATCGTTATTTATCATTTGAAGTAATTTAAGCAATAATTTAATACTTGTACATAATATAAATTTACGGATTTTTTTTTCCGACTGCTCCAACACTTACTAGACAAACGCTCTAAACTTTCAATTAATTGCAAAAGATTCATTTACTTAAACACAATAAGACCTATATGGAAATACGGAGTTGAGCTTTGGAGTTCTACCAAACCATCGAATTCCTATCTTATCCAATCCTCACAATCCAAAATCCTTAATGCCTCATATTTTGTCACAAATAAAACCATTCATACAACTCAAACAAACTCCAGTCCCATCCGAACCCACTTGTTTACACTATTGGTTCTTTCTCTATTCCTGATAATCCCCCTAGGCGTCTGAAAAGAAGATGACCTTGTGATCTTATCACCTAGAATTAAATAGGCAGTATCTCTTCAAGTCTGTTCATGTCATTATTTCTAATCTGTGCATTTTTACTAGTTGTATTGTTTATACAGTTGTAAATTTCATTAAATAAATAAATTTTTAAAAAAGGATTTTTTTTCTCATTATAGTCTATAGAAAATCAAACTGATGTTGAAACCTATATTCCTAGACTCAACTTTTCTCTTAAACGCTATTAGGTAATTTCCTGGGTCTGGAATCTCTATCATCACCTTACATAATATTTTAATATCTCTCTTAGATCCTGGTGTACCAAAGAGTGAGGCAGGACGTTAGAAAGAAGGACGTACGTGAACTCATTGACCAACTCAACAGAAATCGACCGGGTATGAAGGCTTTTGAAACGATTGATTTATTCCAAGCATGAACATCTTACTTAATAGGGAGGCGCACGCAATGAATGCGCATACCACATTATGCACATTATGAAGGTAACTTACCTTTTATATGGATTTAAATTAGTAATAGGTTATACATGAATAAGTAGTGCAAGGGAAAGGAAATGATAAATTTCTTTATTATCCTGGGGCGAAGTCCTTTAAGAATAAAATTATAATAATGGTGTAGAGATGGTTGACCGTCATATAATATGAGGAGTTGGTCGGGAGTGCGGTCAAATAAATACTAAATTTATTAAAATAGTATTTTATTCGTTACGACGAGGTTTCGACCCACTTTGTAGGTCTTCACCGGGGCTACAGATGGTAGAAATAAAAGTTACGTAGTGAAAATAAAATAAATGGATAATTAGTAGATATTAAATAAGAAACAGTTGTCTGATATATAGATATAGTGGGTGATAGTGTAGTTAAAATATCAAGTAGTATGTATATAGAAGATAAAAACAAAAAAAGAAAACAAGTGTGAATAAAAAGAGAAAACAAAGCTGAATAAACCGAATAAGTTAAAAGCAAACAGATTGTGATGAAAAAGATATGATATGAGTGGATAACAAACTAGTAAAAGTTACATTTGATAATTGTAGGTTAACAGACAAAGAAAATGAGGGTTAACTATTAAAGAAATTGAAAAACGAATAAGTAATGATCTAGTAAAGGTAAAATAAGAATAAGATAACATAATAATAAGATATCAGTCGATAATAAGCTAGTAGAGGTTACACTTGATAAATGTAGGTAAACAGATAACGAAACTAAAGGTTAACAAATAAAGAAATAAAAATAATAAGATAACATAAGTGATTTAGTGAGTGATAATATCGTTAGGATAGATTTATTATATACATATATGTATGACTATAAGAAAAAATTAGAAGAGAAATTTAGAAAGTAAGCAGAAATGTAAACAAGGTTGTGGTGATGAAGAAAGGTACAGTACCTTTATTCATCATCAATACTGTATGAAAATAATAAGTATGTGAAAAACAGCACTAAAATAAACTCTGGGAAACTTTTGAAAAATAGGAAACAGTCGTTTAGTGTAAAATAATATTAATTAGACTGACTGATGGAGGAGAGATTTGAAATAGGAAATCGTTAAAGGGAACAGCTCGGATTAGGACATATTTGTCAAACGCAGCAATTCGAAGATGAGGAGGATAGAAGCCAGAAGAACGAGATCGTGTGAGTCGGGATTAAATAGGGAAGAATTAATATCACAGCTGTTTTTTGTTTTTTTTGTTCCCAAAGGATTAAAAATAGGTATGTGCAAGAGCTCTGATACCAATAAGACAATAATAATTCATTAAAACAATAAGTGCTTAATGAACATAGTTATAATGGTGCATCCCAAAAACCCAAGGAAGAAAAATATATTTATTTATATTTCATATTTCTGTCTTTCCATATATTTATTAATGTTAAGTTTATTCTTCCTAAGTGTTATTATACTATAACATTCATCTATATATTATTACTTATTATTTATTACCGTTACTAGTTTTTAGTATCTATTGTTATCTTGTATTTTCTTAGCCCTGATTGAGGGACGAACTTTGGGTCGAAACGCCGGCAAAAATAAAAATAAATATAATTATAATCAATAATAATAAAAGTACTATAACCGCCCCAATAATTGTAATAGTTTACGTATGCTTCGGCACAGCCATAGTGATGTTGATTCTTGAATTTATAGGCTTAATATAAACATTTAAAATTAAATAATAAATTATAAAGTAACCAAATATTTTAAAATTTCAAACTAAAAGAAAATATGTTTCTCGTTTATCTAAGCTTTCAACTAAAGTATTTATTCAAAATATGGAGGATTCAGAAGACAATTAGTTTAAGTGTAAGCACAATTTGAGTAAAATACTTGGTGCTTGGTACTCAGATAGTATTTGCCCATCTCTTGAATACATTGAATACATTGAATACATTGAATACATTATAAAATAATTTATTTTCTGTAACTATGTTTTTCTTCGATTAACATAAATCTTCTTTTTCAGGTCAAGCCCTCCTTTGAGAGCAGTCGCCGGTCATTTTTATTCAAAGAAGCCGATTTCCAATCTCGTATATTAAGGATGGATCTCGCGTCAGCCGCCACACCATCAGCCCAACGCAATTTGGGTCTTCCAAGTGGCCTTCTTCCGAATAGCTGTTCAGTGAGGATCTTCTTTGGGATTAGGCTATCGGGCATCCTAGCCACATGGCCTGCCCAGCGAAGTAGACCAACCCTAATAAACCTGACTACGTTATTCTCCTTCAGTTCTGCATCGGTTCTCTGCCTCCACTCTTGATTCGCACAAACTGGGCCAAATATTCTGGGAAGAATTCGGCGTTCGTATCGGAGTAAGATCTGCTCGATAGTTTTCGATATAGTCCAGCATTATAAAAGCATTATGTTTTGTTTTTCGGGAAAGGGATTTGCTTTTTATGTTTCTCTGAATTCCGAAATAGCACCTATTGGAAGCCATTATTCTTCAGTCAATTTCAGGTCTCATGTCGGTGTTGGAGTTTACCTGAGTTCCCAGGTAAACAAATTCTTCTACGCTGTATCTGCATAAATAGCATACATAAATGTAAGTGAATAAAAAACATGAATACATTCTCAAAATGAAAATTACAACTGTCTGCATCACTCTGCGGTCGGCGACCTTAGAAGGGCTCGTTGCCCTATAATTACGGTGGCATTGGATCGTGGCTTTCTTTTGAAGTTCTTGAAGCAGCATCTTGTTTCATCACCTAACAGATCCACTTTCTCTACCTATTTTATGGTTTATTTTTCGGAAGAGAGAAAGTAGGTAGAAATGTGTACATTTTCTGTATTTTTAACGATGATTTGAGTCATATATATATATATATATATATATATTTCGTTAATATACGGCTACTGTTAGTGCAAAAGGTCGTATGTAACAATTGCCCATGTTTATTTTTTATTTAAGGCGACATTTTGCAGTCTACAACTACAATAAGTAGTCTGCTAGTATGGAAAATAGCTTAGGGAAATAAAATATAAAATTATCCTAATAAATTATAAAGAAATTATCAGTATTTGTTCAGTTAAAAAAATTTTGCATATAACGTTTCGCTCTAACGGAAGTTGTTCCGTAACACTAGGGATTCACCCCAACATTAAAAAAATAAAGAAGAAACTTGTTAGAAATCGTTCATTGCCCTCCCTCATAATAACTGGTAAAACGTCCCAAAGAATCCTGTTATTTTTTTGTTTTTTTGAGAATATCTCAAAAACTATGAGATTTTTCGCAAAATAATTTCAGTGCATTACTAAAGTACTTCATAGTCTTTATCAAAATAACCCTATGCATTTTTTTTTATAAAATCAAGGCTTATGGAGATATTTATGAGATTACATTTATCGTATTTCCACTTTAAGCGAAAATTGCTCCATACCACGAAATTGATTTTGTTCATAGTATACGATACCTTTTTGGAGTTTAAATTATCACTCAAGGTTTCAGTTTGACATTAATTTCATATAATTGATAATATGTTATAGAAGACATTAAAACTTATATAATATAAAAAAATATATAAAAAGTTGCCATAAGCCATGGTCTGATTACAAACAGAGAACCTAGAACTTAAATTTTGTATTTTTTAAGCCAACAACGTTTTATGTTAATTAAAAAGCAATAAAAAAAATGTTTAATTTAGGTTTCAACCGATTACTTCATAGTAAACAAGATTAAATTTAATGCAAGTAAATCTTGTATTTTTTTTTTTAAAACATTTAAACGGCACTTTTAAGCAGGTAAACTACGATAAATATAATCTCATAAATATCTCCGTAACCATTGATTTTATCAACAAAAAAAGTATATGATCATTTTTATAGAGATTTTAAATTAGTATAATATTGTACTGAGCAATAAAAACCCCGTAGTTTGTAAGATATTCCCATAAAAAAACCGACGATTTTTTGATACTTTTTATCAGTTATTATGGAGAGGATAATGCACCAATTCTTACAAGTTTCATCTTTATTTTTTTTAATTTTGGGGCAAGGCTGATTTGTTCCTAACTTTACTGAACTAATATATTCTGCTATTATGCAAAATTCCTTAAATGTAGGATCTCAACATACCATTGCAGTATCCACAAGTGTTCTACAATTAAGAAAGAATTTAGCATAGAATATTTTTCCTTTTTTTTTTTTTTTTTAAATGCAAATATCTTGTCAGAGTGATGATTTTTTGTAAGCTATTAATCCTAAAAATAGGAAATAATTATATCCTTAAAACTGATAAGAACTTGAAATGAGATCACAGATAAAAATCACGATGGTGACATCAGAAGCTAATCCTTATAGCTCGTAATCTCTTGGATTTCGGCAAGGCTTTAGTTATTTACAATAATTGGTTATTAAATGCTATAAAAGCCGTCATAGAGTTAGAGCCGTTTTCATAAATATTTTCCCTGATCTCTCAGGAGATTAAAAACTTTTTTTTTAAGATCTAACTTTCTTCTATTATTAATAGGATTATTTTAGTAATCAGAAGGATTCTCTGGTCCAGCATATCATCCGCCTAATAATAACTTAAGTTTATCAGGTAAAGCAAAATTGAGACGAACTTATTATCTAAGTTTACTCGAAGGATTTGATTGTAGTATTCCATTATTTATTGTTCAGTATTCGCTGCTATTTATTAAAAAAAAATGGCGAAAATATAGAGACACGTTCAACCATAGTTTGATTGCTTTCTCACTTTCAAAGGTGTTATTCTTGCGATAGATTACAAAAGATGTCTGCCCTCGGAATCGAAAATTTCCAATCTCGTTTCACTTTTCAAAAATATAAGGACGAATTTGATTCAACTTTTTCAATGTTTTGACTCTGCTTATGAGATTGTTCCTGCTCTACTAAGAATAAGTCTGCGTGTTGTTTACTATACATCATTGATACTTAAAGCATGCAGCTTAAAAGCAATAATGTTGCAGCTAATTTCAGCACAACATACAAAATATCACGTTCACTGACTAGTTTCTCTTTTCTAGATCAAGGATTATTTCGATCATTTTTCCGAGCCCGCTACAGCACAGAATTTCCCAATTTTCGTCCAATTCAGACCGGTGTCGTAATGCAAATTATAGAGTTCCGTCTTCTTCACCAACCAAACAATACCCGATACCTTTCCAGCAAAACCAGCCGATGATACCTCAAAACTCCTATCAAAGTATCCTATAACCTGGATGAACATCTAAAACGGGCAAAATAAAAGAAATGCATCCATGCGACCTATAGCCTCCACATATGTTTCAATTGGGCTTTTGAATAATTAACCAGTAGCTATTCCAGACACAATACTTGCTTCAATAGGCAAACAACCTCTCACTTAACGCGTTAGCTGCGGTTACGGTCCCCGAGTTCTGATATCGTCTCGACTGCAAAGCGGTCGTGATTGTTTCGAATTTTGGCTATCTTACGAAGTCTCCAAACTGGTAATTTTCAAAAATATTTAAATAGGTGTTGGATAGATGTAAATAATCATTAAATCTGATACAAAGCGCCTGGATGCCAAAAATATTTTCTGTTGGTAGAATATACTTTCTTCACTGTTGTTATTGAATAGTTCGATTGAAAAAAAAATTGATTTAGCCTATATTCCGAGTTTTCCCTGCCTCGTCCCACTGTGCGCCGACTATCGTCACCAGGTCTGATGGGTCGTGTCCATTATTTTATTAAGCCTTCATGTGAAGGAAGAAAACAGCAAAAGCAGTACAGAGAACTGCTTTAATAAGTAGAACTCTAAGAAGTATAGAGTCAAATAAGAAAACAAGAAAAGTCATAAGCTTCTGTGAGGACTGTGATAGTATGACCGGATTCTATTCATCTTCACTTCAAACAGTATCACAAGCAGTTTGCAACTTAATACTTCACTTTCATATTTCCTTTCCTTAAAATAAATTCCAATCTAATAGTGAATACCCAAATACCGATATTTGTCTTGCATTGTCACAATATGGTACTTATTATGTAACTTTGATTTTTTATATTCCATTTTTATCGTTTTTATTTTTAATTCCTACCCAAAGATCGATATGGCAATGGTCTCGGCATCTCTTGTAAATTCAATTATAAGGATTCAGGTAATGGCTCATCTTTCCATACTGTAGTGGGCGTTTCGTAATCTAACTCCAAAAATTTCTAGTGAAAAATTATATTAATTTTTCACAAAACTTAATTAATTATCGACAGAGCTTCAGTTAGCTTCATAAAATTTGAAATCTACTTGAAGAAACCCCTTAAGATTATCTATCTTTATAAATAATACGGCATTTCGCTGTGCAGATCACTTTTCTGGATCTCAAGAGCGATGGATTTTGATGAATGAGGTTCAAAGCGAAAGGAAATTTCATTAAAGAATGACGAATCATAGTCTCATTCCTCCAAAATTACAGGAAAAATTTATAAATGAAAAGAAACTTTATTTGCAAATAACTCGAAAAGTATACTTTTTTTATTGATTATTTGATGGGTTACTAAATTCCTTACAAAACAAAAAACATCGAAATCGGACCATTATTAGCAAAGATACAGCCTGTATTAATTCACAAACATTTCTATTTGTTATTATGAATGAACTAAATTGATTTGACTGAGCAAAAAGAAAATTATTTCCTCTATCTCATTGCATTAACTTGTTTCTATACTATATTGTCAATTGTTCACTGACCAAAACAATCTCCGAATTATTCGCACGGACTAACTATTAATTTGATATTGATTATCTGTAAGAATTATTGTAATTATTACTTCAAATGGTGTAATAATTGTTTAATGAACGAAAAGGATGACGCACGGAGTACGATAAACCATATAATAATTACGATAATAATAATAGGTACGATAAATATGATTAAAATCCTATCATATAACGTCATGCAATAAAGCCATCATAATTCCGGTTGTTAATGATTTATTAATCGGGAGCACGGTAATTTATTCCCCTAATTCTCGCGCTAAGCTGCAGATAAACTAGTTTATTCGTTAATAACGTTAATAGATAATTAATTTTTTTAATTAAATTTTATTTCCGATCACTGAAAATAGTGCTTATAATAACATTTTAAAATAGATTTCAAACCAGTATGAATTAATTTTTTGTTTAAAAAAAAACAGTTATAAATTAATAATCACAAAACATATTATAAAAAAGGGCATTTTTTTTCTCACTCAATACCTAATTATATTAATTGACTAATATACAATAAGAGATAAAATTTTATATTTTACTAAATTCTTTTATCGTATTCAAAATTTGTTGATAATAGTTATGTATCGAATGACTAAATCCCTAAATACGTTTTATAAGTATAGACGTAATTTGGAAAAATAAATAAAGAATAAAACCTAAATATCCAAAATTATGATAATATACTATGAAACATCCAAAATATTTCAAGGGTTGGTCTAGAAGGAAATGAACTAGTTTATAATAAAATATATATATATATATATATATATATATATATATATATATATATATATATAAATTTGTTATGTAAGAAACAAGTTGTAACCTAAAAATATTTTTTCACTTCTTTATTTTGTTCTACTTTATTAAATCAGAAATATAAAATATTATATTATACTATAGAAATATATAAGTAAAATTATACAAATAGAAACTTATATCAATTATAGAAAGATGATTATAGAAATAACAACAAAAATGTATTGAGGAGACAAAAATAAAAATATTTTATAAATAACTAGCTGGTCCTGGGATTAATTTGCATATTATATTGGTCAATTGACAAATGACAAAACAATATAGAAATAAACTAATGCAACATATCATAAGATAGAGGAATAAATTCTCATTTTCTCGATAATTGTAATCGACCAAGAAATAGAACATTATTTTAAAACTTCATTCATAAATTTGTTTTTCTCTTCAGAGTTTAATCCGCACATGTCATGAGTTCGACAATAGGCAGACGTGTTAGGGAATTTGGAAAAATGGCTTTATATGCATAACGAAGGTCAGTACCCAACACCACCTTTTCCTCTTTCATATATTAAATTAACATGTTACAAATTACAATATGCTGTAACTTTGTCAATAATGGTCAGATTTCGATGATTATTTTTTTACTTTTATAGGGAATTTAATAACCTTTCAACTAATCATTAGTGTTACCCAAAATTGAGATCTGTTGACCAAGACCGCCTAAGACCAAGACCGGTAAAAAAAAATCGTTTTTATGAGTAAAAATTAAGGTAAAATAGTTACTAATACTCGACAATTTTGGTTACTATATGTAAATAATTGGTATAAACAAAGTACTTTTGTATTTAATTCTTACAATTTTTCATTTGGGCTTAGTTAGGTTTCATCTACCTCAAAAATAGCATTAATATCTCTATAGTAATAAGCTAATAGCTAACTGCAAGACTGTTGCGAGACTCGTTTTGGTCTCGCAAATGGGTAACACTTCTAATCATAAATGCAATTAATCATTAAATTTATAATTTTTAGGTTATTCACAAGTATTTTTATAGGTTATGTTTTCTGAATTTTGTTTATACATGACTATTTTTTCCACCTGGGGGAGAAGGAAATCTTCAAAATGAAGACTCGATCATTGAATTTGATGAAAAATTAAAGAAGACATAGGATCAACTAAAAACACCTTTAAGAAATAATACGTAAACATCTATAAAAACTCAATTCACTGTCATCAAAAGCCATTGAGTAAATCAAGTGATTTATTTTAATTTAAATAAAATTTGTTTTTTATTAAAATATTAAAAGATAAGTATTTATCCACAATGTTCTAAATAATAATTGTTTCGACTTCCTGAAAATACTGTAATTACGAAACACATCAGTAAGCCTTCTAAAATAAAAATAAAAAAAAGAACTGGCAAACGAAATGTGTAATTCTAAAATAATATATAAATATGGTATTGGGTAATTTAATGAAAATTATTACAATATTTTTAGATGGGTTATTGTTTTCTTTAGGAATGAGCTGAATAGCGCCTGCATTGACGAACCCGCAATACACATTTCGTCCTTGACCGCAAGATCCGACAAGGACCGACCTCTTCAGAAAGAATTAAGTACTCAGGTGATGTCTTCTGTCTGGCAAAACAACTACGAAAATTTAGCGCAAACAAATATTGGAGATCACAATTCCATAGATAAGATAACTTAGATATATGACTATCAATTTCAAAAGTCTAATTCAACAAAGGAAATTCCTAGAATATTGTACCACTCATATCGATCACGATGTAATATGTAATACGATGTAATGGTTTTTGGTAAACGAGGTGATAAAAATTTATCACTTGATTGAATATTTTTTGGACATCCACAAGGATTAAAATTGGACATTCTCCTATGAATAATGAAGATATCACCCAAAAAATGTTTTATACAAATTATGAAGAAATTACTATGTTTTGTGAATCAGTAAAAATATCTATGAAGTTAACCAAAAATCATGCAAATCATTTAAATACTGCAACTATAAAAACCTGTAACAGTTACTTTTGAACCAGGGATTGGATTTCGGTAGCCTATAAGTTCGCTAGTATAGATTTTTTCTCCAATTTAATTTCATTACAACTAACTACTTAATTATTTCCTTTGGGATTTATATGGTCTAGGAGAACGAGAGATCCTTTAATGGCTTATAGACGACTTATTTGTCAACACACTCCGTTGATCGTCGCCTGTGGGCAGGTTATTGGTAAATACTTCATGTTGGAAACAATGTTAATGTAAATTAAACTAATTTTATCTAACGTCGACAAGGTTGTCAGCCATAAAGATCGTAAAGAGACATTCGTAAACGCAAAATAAATAATCAATAAATCATCCTAATTATGTTTTCAACAAATACATAGCTACAGACTTATATTGTAATACTTATAGGTAAAGGTAAATACATATATATTTAAAAAATACGAGTGAAACGTTGTTAAAAAAAGTCTATTAGAAGTTTAATTTTGAGTTCTAACCAAACCGGAAAGATAGTTGATCTGATCGGACCTGGAAATACAGCTAACATCTGAATTAAAAAACTTTACATAAATCTAAATTCTTGGCATTTTACTAATCCAAAAGTAAAATGTTCCAAGGAGAATATTCCGTACTAAATTTGTTTCTATCAACTTTATATTTTAAATAATACCTATTGTATTAATTAATTACATTTTTCTATTAGATGAGTATTATTGCAAAGTTTTTAAGGAAAATGTATTAGTTATTTCTTTTTTCCTCATCACTTGTTACAAGGGTGATGTTTAAATATTATGTAGGTTTAATTCTTTTTCCCAGTAAGCTTAGTGTTTGGAGAAAAAAGTGAAACAAAGTGATGTGTTTTTAATAACTTGAAGATTTGGCCAAACAGTATAACAGTCTTCTTGAATTCAAAGCAACCTTGTATACTCCTATGGATAATTTTATATTTCAAAAACATTTTTTTTGTTTCCCATCGACTCTGACTTAATTGTTATATAGTAACTCCTATCTATCCCAGAAGTTGCATCAGGAAAGATTCAAACCTTTAGTAGAAGCTTATTTAGCTTTAATGAAAGGTCCTTCTAAATAAGCGAGAATGGTTCAATAATATTTTGAGGAATACCAAAACATAAAACAGGTGTGTAATATCTGAAAAGTCACATTCACACTTAGATCGTCAGTATAAAAGTAAAACTCTAGATTTTAATTTATAATTATTTTAAATTTACATTTGAGAAATAATAATAGTGCAATGTTAACCTGCAGCTGACAAATTCCTGAAATTGGTCTGGGTCAAATAATTTTTACTAATACCAATAAAATAATTTTATATGGGCTTTTAAACTAGTTTTAGGATAAAATTTTAGACCAATTTTGATGTTTACAACCAACCAACTATCCAGCTACTACTATCCAAACCCTAGTTAAGTTACCACAGTTCTGGCAAATATAAAGTTAGCTATACGATGAGACCTACTCAAATACTTACAGTGTGGCCAATGATGTCGGAAGGCCTGTGGGCCTCGTGGATCTTGGTGAAGGTAGCTTGGAACATGACTGCTAAGACTGCTGACTGCTAAGACTGCTGACTGCTAAGACTGCTGACTGCTGGGCTGCCGAAGAGGGACTGAACGAGGATCCGAAGCGGCGGTGGTTACTATACCGCTCCGGGGGTGGGGAGCTGTTGCGTCAGCCGCCAGCTGATACACGCGTCCAACTTTCCGTTAAGTCGGGGAGGAGGTAAGATTTTCTGTTAGTATAAAAAAAAAGGAAAATATGTTTGTTAATTCTTTAATATTTAATATTTAACAGTTGACCGTTACATTATAAAGGAAGGAGATGGTTCGGGGTGGCGGTCATAAATAGGCTAAATAGTGGTAAAACTATTTTTATCAAAAGCCAACGTTTCGACCCGACTTTGCAGGTCTTCTTCAGGGCTAGAACGGACGAGATACAAAAACAAAGAGAATTGTGGAAGTTACATAATATTTAGACAAAAAATTATAAACAATGTAAATAAGCTTATTAAAATTATAAACAGTAAGTACATTAAAATATGAACAAAGTAAGCTAAGTAACAAGAACCAAAAGTGAAGTAAATAGATGCTAACAATTGTTGTAGTGTAATATATAATAAATGCAAATGTGAATATACTTCTACCTATCTACAGGAGAGATTGGAAGAAAAGGAAAAAGGATATAATATGAAATAATAGGCATAAAGGAATGTGGAGAAAGAAATGAAAAAAGAAAACCAAAAAATTAAATAAATTAGAGACTTTCAGGTGTGTTCGGCTAGGAGTTTCACTTAAAACTGGAAAACCAGGGTAAGGGCAGGTATAGGGGAAGCTGACTTGTTTGGGTAATGGGAAAAAACCTAGAAAATTACAGTATCTAAAATTTGAAGATATGTATGGATAAAATGGAAAAGTACTATATCTATGAAATATTAAATTATAAATATATACACTATATAGAATTAAGAGATAAGAGTACAATGTGATGATAATTGTGGAAGTTACATAATATTTAGACAAAAAATTATAAACAATGTGTATCTTTTTGTATCTTGTCCGTTCTAGCAATGAATAAGTCCAGCAAAGTCAGGTCGAAACGTTGGCTTTTAATAAAAATAGTTTTACCACTATTTAGCCTATTTAGGACTGCCACCCCGGACCATCTCCTTCCTTGTTAATTCTTTAAGAACTTATGATTTGTTAGGTATAACTGAATTTACACGTTATAGATAACCACTGTTGTTTACATTGTACCTAACCCCCACAAGACTATTGACGTCACAAAAAAATATTATCTACCTTTTCGGTATTTTAATTGATCTCAACAATTGGCTTGTTTACACATTTTTTCTAACCTGCTGTGTTGACCTCCTATTAGAACAGTTTGGTAACCTACAGGATAACCTGCCTTTCCTAGTTGGAGTACATGTGCTTGTCCATAACAACCTTGAACTCCCAAATAAATAAATGTTTGTTTTGCAAAGGTTGTATCTTAGGCGCCGGCACTGGAAGGGTGCAAGGTACTTTCTGTCCCACTCGCAATATTTTTTTAAGGGATTTCAACCCTTCCAATATTTCACAAACATTTACTTAAAATAACTAACACAATGTCAATAAACGGTATCGATACTAATTATATTATTATTTGGCCCGTGCGAACAATTCGCTTAATATAATGGTCAGTAAACAAGGCAGCATAATATGAAAATAAGTATATTCAATGCACTATAAGAGAGAAGAATTAATTATTTTTATCCTTGATCGATTACAATGGTTCATTCCAAAAAGCGAACTAAAACATGTTTACAAAATACTGTTGGTTTTATCTTTGCTAGAAATGGTCTGATTTGGGTAATTTTTTTTTCGTTTTGAAGGAATTTGGATTTCAAACTACACAGCACCATCAACTGTATAATTTTTGAGTTATGCGTAAATGAAATTTCCTCTTA
This sequence comes from Nezara viridula, assembly GCA_928085145.1. Taxonomy (NCBI): domain Eukaryota; kingdom Metazoa; phylum Arthropoda; class Insecta; order Hemiptera; family Pentatomidae; genus Nezara; species Nezara viridula. The sequence goes on along the minus strand of OV725080.1, from coordinate 96,710,165 downwards.
TATTATTTGATGTTTAATAATTTACTTAAGGAAGATTTTTGTGTTATTTTAAAGCATAAAAAATTTTCTCTTCCGTATATGTCATTTTTTTCATTTGTTCAACGTTTTGGACTCTTTGTCCATCTTCAAAAACATTTCATTTCATTCTTAGAACATCATAACGTTATCAATATTCTTACTTACTAATTGATGTTGTTCTCTTAGACCAACACCACTTAGATTGTCCCTAAATTTCTTTTTCATTCTTCGCATATGTCCTTCCAAGTCCATATTCAAAAATGTCTTCTTATATTATTTGATGTTTAATACTTTATTTACTTAAGGGAGATTTTTGTGTTATTTTAGGTATAAAGCATGAAAACTCTTCACTTCATTCGTTCTAACAGTGAAAAGAAATGTATCTGAAGATGGACAAAGAGTCCGAAAAGTTTGACAGATGAATAACTTGACTTAAACGGAAGATAAAAGTTTTCTTGCTTTATACCTAAAATAACACAAAACTCTTCCTTAAGTAAATTTTTAAACATTAAATAATACAAGAAGGATTTTTTTTTAATATGGACTTGGAACGACTTATGCGAAGAATGAAAAGCGAATTTAGGAACAATCTAAGCGAAGTGTTAGAACAACCTCAATTAGAATGTAAGAATATTAATAACGTTATGATATTGTAACAGTGAAAAGAAATGTCTCTGAAGATGGACAGATGAATAAATTGACGGGAGAGAAAGGTTTTCATGCTTTTTATCAAAAATTTCCATTTCTTCATACATTTTTTCCATGATTTATCTAGAGAGGATAATCTTGAAAATTAAGGCTGTCATTGGATTTGTCGAAGAATCAACGATGATAAAAATAATATATCATATTATAATATAGATAATAAACCGATTACTGAGCTAATACCTTATGTAGGTCATTCCATCCTCTTTCTCTCCCATGTATTGGACACTGGTATCATATCAACCTTCCCTCCTCTCCTCTCTTCCCAATATTTTCTAATTACTGGTTGCTTTAGTTTTTGATGGCTCGTGGACAGTTTCGTTTGATTATAACTAGTGATTGGCAAATGAGGCAAAGAAAAGCCTGTTCATTATAGATATTCCACCCTTTTTATCAGAAGGTAGCCGTAGCCGTGATGGATAACTATATTTTTATTGGCTTGAACTGTCTTTTTTATTTGTATTGAGATTATTGGCCTCACTAGCTTTGCCCCGCGGTTTTAACCGGCTTAAGTTTCATTTTAATTGTGTATTTTTCCTCAAAGTAGTATCCTAGATCCTAGGTGTGTCTTTTACACAGTTTATACAGCTGACATTCCAACCCATCCCAACATCACCACCTATGCCGATGACACGTGTATCCTATCAGTTAACAACTATCCATCAATTGCATCCCAAACTCTCCAATCACACATCACAAGTCTTGAATAATGGTGTCAAAACTGGAGGATTAAAATAAACTCCAATAATTCCCATCAAATTACTTTTACCCTTCGTTGCAAACCTATGACTTTCTGCTTTAGTTTATCCTTTAACAATACCCCACTTATCCCTGTTGAACAAATCCTATACCTAGGACTCCATCTGAACAAATGACTCACTTGGAATCCTCATTCCAGACTGAAACGACAAGAAACCGCTCGACGTTTTCGGCTACTCCAGCACTTACTAGACAAACGCTCTAATCTTCCAATTACTCAAAAAAGACTTATATATATATATATATATATATATATATATATATATATATATATATATATATATATATACTATAATAAGGCCTATTTGGACTTACGGAATCGAGCTTTGGAGCTCTACTAAAGCATCGAATTCCTCTCTTATTCAATCCTTACAATCCAAAATCCTTCGTAAAATCCTCAATGCAGCTTATTTTGTCACAAATAAAATCATCCATAACGACTTTAACGTACCATATGTTTCCAATTTAGCCCAATCCAGATACCTACCTATCCTTCCATAATAAACTTCTGAACCATCCGAACCTTCTTATTTCCAATCTTGCTTCCTCTTCTATTCCTGATAACCCTTCAAGGCATCTGAAGAGAAGATGGCCTCGAGACCTTCTAATATAGAATATTAATTTGAGTTCTACCTATGGGTAATTTCTCTTAATGTTGTGCATGCAATGTCAAATTTACTTGTTGTATTTTTATATAATATAGTTGTAAATTTCATTAAAATAAAAAAAAAATCTGTATTTCATGGATATTATGAGTATATGATCAAATTCATGCACATTCAAAATAAAAAAAATGAATTAAATAATAACCCAATATTCTTCTTTTCTCTACATTTTTTACTACCATAAAGTCGAGTTTAGGAAAATAGTAATTACTCAACTAATTTAAAATAAATAATAAATAACATATTTAATAATAATCTTTCCGTGTAAATATCCACGAGAGGCTATCTAGAAAGAATGGAATTCATTGTTGATAACGTGCGACATTTTTTTAAAGGTATGAATCGAGGCAATGATATAAAGTTTACTACATTTAAAGTAAAGTTCCACAAATGGAAATCAAAGCGAAAAGTGGTTATTTTACGTCGTCTACGCATAGACCACCGCGATTTTCCACATGAATACCTTTTGTAAAAATCAGTCACCCATTTTCAGTGTTCGATCAACATGGCTGTGAAATACACAATAATAGATAACCCCAACCACAAAACTATACGCTCTGAAATGAACATACCAAGAAGTGTCGTTTCCCAAGACAGTGAAAACGGAACGAATTATGAACTAATTGAAGAAGATTGGTCTCTATCAAGAAATATGGTAAAAACAAATTGTACTGTGGATAAAGGGGATAGATATAATAATAATAATAATAATAAACGGATGGAAGCATTGTATTATTTACATTTCATACTCAAATTGTAAACATAAACGAATCAAACGTTTTCTCCCATGTGGCATGTGGCAAAAGGCGAGACCACAGACCACAGTGCTTCTCTCCTAGTCATGTCACAGCCATTGAAAATAAAAATGAATTATAAAACCATATGGACTAAATGGCCCATGTCACAATACTTAATTTTCCATTACTATAACCTCTACTCATAAGTTGATGATATGATATTATTTTTTATATTAAAATAAGGTATATAAATATACAATGGTTATGGAAATAATTAATGGCCAAATGTAATAAGGCTATGATGTTTTTATTTGTTTATTAAAAGGTTACTTCCTTTAAAACGGCCTAAGGGATGAAACGTTGAAATAAAGTAGGTCTATTTGGATCTAATGTCTGTTTTTATTATTACAAATAAATTGATGTCTTAATCAACAATAATGAAATTTATATATTAATAAAAAAATAATTCGAAATTTAGGGTTATGAAGAATTAGTCACCATAACTATTCACTTCAATAACTTAATGAACTAAATAAAGTCAACTAATTCTATACACTACAAATTAAAAAGTTGAACTTTTTTTTTTAAATTAATCATTGAATCCTAGCCTTTGAGTAAAGTTACATTACCCAACGAAATAGATTTATCAAAAATTTTTTTTCGTGCAACCTCGTTTTTTATTAAATAAAAATAAATTAGATTAAATTGTTTTCGGTCATTGTATGAAGTATTTTATATCTTTCATTAAATTAAAGACTAAATTTGAACACTTTTTTTTTCCCAATTCGAACTGCTCATCGTATTTATATTTTTAAATATATTTTAATGTTCTCATTTCACGTTTTAAGATAATAATTTTTATTTGTAATGTCAAAACAATGAATATATTCATAAATATTTCAGTTTACGAACTTCAACTAATTCCCAAGGACAGTAAAGAAACCTCTAATATCGAAAATGAGCACTATTTCAAGAAAAAGCATCGAAAATTAGTAAATGCTATCTACATAAATTAAGATAAGAAAAAAAAATGTCTATAATTATAAATTTGTCGAATATCGTGATAAGGCATGGTCTTCCATTAAGAGTGGTTTAAAAATACTTGAACTACAATAGATTACAAGCGATCATCTAATAATACACTGACCCCAAATCTGTCCAAGCGTCTTCCCTGCTGATGCAATCTTCTACGAGAGCAGCGTCAAGTTTTCAAACAGAAGAAGAAAGCTAGCATTCCTTTTCAAAACCAATTTTGGAGGGCCAATTACTGCCATAACCCCAAGCTTACACTCTTGCATCATCAAGTAGGATTCTCCTTATATTCAAACTACAATAAGAATACTTGGCTTGTAAATACACAGTATTTGGGAACATTGGAAATCTATCCTTTTAATGTTTATAAGTTAAATTTTAACAAAGTGATAGTTTAAATACCAATTTAAAAAAGTCAATAAAGTCATTAATATATAATGAAAACATTGCTTTATTGTCAGAATTCCTCAAGTACAAATAAATAAAAAACTAATTTGTGTAAACTCTAGCTTGCTTACTTCGTTGCGAAAGGAAGGGAAAAAGTGAATTAAAAATCGTAAATTCCCTACCGGGAAAAAGTACTTGAGGAAAACTATATCTAAAAAAACGTGCGTGACGTAGAATCAGTGGGCTTTCCATGAGTAGGGAGAATGATTTTAAAAGACTTTCTTGGAAAAGTTTATAAAATTTTTTAAGAATTAGAAAGTTCTTCAACCTTTACCATTTCTAAAAATAATGCATTATGCCATGTATTCTCGTTTTTTTGTTTGTTTTTTTTAAAGAATATCTCACTTCAACAATCTTAATAAATATAATTTCAGAGACTTAATAACATATTCAATATTCCAATAACAATATTTCTTTTCTCGGTTATAAATATTTATTTTTATTAACTCATATACATATATTATTTTTTTATAATATAATAACAATCATATTTCATGAAAGAACTCACTATCTGAATCTGGAAACCATATGATCAAGAACCACCTTGTCCAAAACGGGAGCAGCTAATTTTTATTTTTTAGAAGCTACTACAAAGATCAAAATAATATTTAAAATATATATATTTTTTTACTAAAATAAAATAATATATTTATAATATGTACGTATGTTTATATTATACATAGTATTTAGGTACGTTTAATCAACCTCCTAATCTAAGAAAAAATAAGTAGATTTTTTTTTTTACTTTTTATTGTAGTTTAGAACGAGGTACTTCATATCACACTAATAAATTTTGTTTCTTAGAAATGCTAGTTTTGTTTCTGAATAAATGGGATAATTTTTTTTTTTAAATATATACTTGCTATTGGGTTTATTATTGTTGGAAATTTCATAAATCGCTAAGATATATATAAAATCAGATTTTATTCCTTCACCAAGCAGCCAACGTTTTCCTCATATGAGTTGTTAGAAATGCAACATGACGTACTATATTGTGCATATCTTCCCTGTAGCCAATTTCTTTACATATTCCGTGAACTAATTACATGTATCATTTTTCTACTGTGAGAAGAGACAAAAATAAAATAAGTAAATATTATTTTTTATAGCCACGACATAAAAACTTTTTTCAATCACGATTACGAAACATTACAAATTTACGTTTCAAAGCAAAAGCAGAAGAGACTAAAGATTTGCGAATTAATTTAGACTATGTAGAACAAATAATAAGTAAAATTGTTTCAAAACATTGCATTCCATGTAGAAATAACGATAACGAGTTAGATAAATAATTTATAACTATCAATTATATCAACGCATATATATTTTCTTAATGTATGTTGTAATATATATATATAAAATGATAATTAATAAATGTTAAATTATAAGTCCAGAAGTGAAGAAGTAGAGGATGATCTTCTTGTTCCTGCATAATAAATGAATCTGCTTCACCATTTTAAGCAGATTCAAAAGAAAACCTAGCTAAGTGTAGTTTTTATAATAATATTTTATATAAAAATGAAGAACTTAGTTTTCAAATTCCATCTATTTATATCCAATAATTTTTAACATTGTTTATTTTTGAACAGTAAGTTGAAAAACGGTAAGATGTAGGTGCATATCAAAAATTATTCCATTAATATATATTTTTAATCTTAATTAGGAATTTTGAATTATGATTCTAATCTGACACTGTGGTCGTGTTTCCACTCTATTTTTTAAATTTCTTTTTTTATTAGTCAGATTTCTCTTTTTTCTCCTCAGAATGAAAAATATTTAAAAATCTCTTTCACTCAAAAATGTACAAAAGAATATGTAATATTGATTGTAACTACTCGTTTTATGTCTGTTTTACTTACATTATTTAAATAGATTAAACATTGCTCAGATTGGACTCTGATCGATAAAATCATTTCCCTTTTTTTTTTTCTCCTCTTAACCTTGGAATTTTCCTAAAAAGGAAACTTCACCAAGGTGGAACCCTTCCCTGATTTTGGTAAATACTTGAGACTAGCAGTCCCTAAACTCAGCACTGAACTCTTCAATGCCAATGGATCCTTCCCTAAAATGGATGAAAAGATGTCATCGATGAGCTCAGCGCTGAGGTTAGGAACTTCCCCATTGCTCCAGTAGTGATTAGATGGAGGTTATACTTGCTTACCGAACTGGTCAGATCAGTTAATGTACTGTGAGCTGCGCAGGTTTTGAATATATCAAATAATGTTGGTTGTGTATTATTAGATTATATCTTAATTTTTCGCGTTTATCAATTGCCTTTATTCGATTCTAAAGTTCTACAAGATTCTCCAGACAAACCATACATAACTCTTAAAATATGCACTGTATACTTGTATTTGACCATCTTAATGATATTGTGTTTTCTAAATGCGATAAAAATTTTGTTAAGCATATAGAGAAACTGGGAGAGAAAAATGGATTAACTTGCCCTGATCCTGAGGTTAATATTTTGTTTAATTTTCTAGTGGAGTTAGTATTAGTGGTATGTATTGATTACATAATCTGTTTTTAGAATGGAGATGAAGACTTCAACTTAAATTTTGTTATGCAATTATTTTCACCGATAGTTACTTCCCAAAGAATAATGAGTTCCCAATTCGGGAACTCTTATACTTCTATTCAATGTCAAGATGGAATAAACATGGTTTTCGATGAGGTAGTGTGAATGATAAAGAAATTTATTTTTTAGTTTATTTTAGTATTATGTTAACTACTCCTGTTTTTTTAGTACATGGGGTATCTATTTGTTAATTTGGCCTTTGAAGACATTCATTGGTTGAAAAGGATGTTGGGAATATGTATTTCCATTGTGCAACATTTATGTGGTCCTGATGTCTCCGTGTAAGTCTCAAAATAATAATACCCTTTTATAAATTAATTAAAGATGTGAAATTCATGCATATTTCTTTATTCTAGACTCAAAACAAATGCAAGCCGTAGTATGTTAGTGATGAGGCTAATAGATACATGGGCAACACTAGTTTCGAAAGACCAGTCTGTTCTATTAGAAGCACTAGAGCAACTGTTCGTCAACTCAGATGTCAATGGCACAATAATCAAAGCCTTGAAAGATTCGACTGACAGAATCAAAACTCTCTTGAATTACAGTAAATCTCATGCTGTTATATTTGTAGAAAACAGGTTTCTCGGCCTCTACTCGAGGTGATTAAAATATAATTTTTTATTTAGGATTTTAGTTTAAAATATTTAATTATGATAGTTTAAACATATTATCTATGAATTTATATTTTTTCTCTTATTTTAAACACTTTTAGTAAAAGTGCAAGAGAGCTAAGCAGTTCTGACCTGCTGTTTTTGGGTCTTATGGCTGAAATGACATTGAATCATTTTTCTGTTGAAGAAGGCATTAGTGTAAATGAAGGAACATCCAGTGATGATCGACCAAGTCCGACAGATAGCCCTAATTCTGAAAGAAAAGCAATGATTAAACCATGCAGTAAGTATTGTATTAATGCATTTAATCCTATAATCAATATTGGCCTATTGATTAAAATAATTGTTGGGCAAATTCTTGATCTTAATAAACTACCGATTATAATTTGGTCACAAGTACCTATCCTAGATAGAGTTTCAGCTGATTAGGATGCTGTAGTTATGATGTGGTGCTTGGAAAATAATTTTTTATGTAGGCTTTTGCTAGACAACAATATTTTCCATTATATAAGGCACAGAAAAACTGAATGGATACATCAGTTAAATAAATATCTTCAGATGAGGTTGAAATTGGTCAACCTACACATATTGTCTGAATAAACTCAAGAGCTTCCACAATATAACAATAATAAAAACATTTGACTATTTTTAAAGGTATAAGAGGAGATAATTTTTAAACTTTAGAAAACTGCCATTCACCTGTCATAAAGTGTCTACTTGTATGGTTAAGATACTTAAATGTTTTCCACCAAATCACTGAGTTTACGATTTTGAAAAAAAAAACATCATTATGAAATGATATAATTACAAAATGATAATATTGCATTATAAAATAAGAAAAATATAACTTACTAAAAAAAAAAATGTATACAAGAAATCAAGTAATATACCATAGAGTTGTTTTATTTTATAAAAGTATCATTAATTATTATCTGATTCATTCATGTACTGATTGAAAGTTATATCAAGTAGGAAAATGCAGTCTTAAAATATATTTTATAAAAAAAATAATTATGTGTGTGTTTAAGTCAGTTTCTTAGTTTGATTGCACAATAATTTGTGGAACTTAATTTGATTAATAAGTTAGATTAGTTCTTTAGATAATCTTAAAAGTTGAAATATGTAAACTATTTTATTTTCAACCCTTCTTTCTATTATGTGTAATGGTGGGACATTATACAATTTTAACGTTAATTTATGCACAACCGTGTATAACTTTTCATAACTATCTTAGACCTCCAGTACCAGGTGTCTTCTATCTTCTTGTCTTTCCAGTGCTGGTCCACTTCATCTCCTTAGAGCTCCATTGCTAAGCCCTCCTCTCCCCCCCCCCCCCAATCTTCCATACATAAATAACTTTTTAGCTATTCATCATTATGCTAGCCACTAACCTCTTCTTTCTTCAACTGGTAATGGTTATCAATTCCCTCCTTCAGTATTAGATATATCACATTGTTACAGTAAAACTTGAATAAATCAGAATCATGGACAGTATGAATTTTTCTTTAGGTCCTTGTTTTATCTATCCAAAACAAAGTAAAAAAAAAATATATATATATATATATATATAATATGAAGTTTTGATTCTATCATCTAATATTTTATCCCCTTGAGAAAACTGCAAATATATATATTTTACAGAATTATAAGATGAGGTTCATTTATCAATGAGAAAAAAATATTAGTAAGCAGTAACAGGTTTTTTGTTAAAAGAATTATGTACTATATTGATAGATCTCATTAATTCACATTTATTAAAAAAATGTGTATAGAGGATATCAATGGACCCAGTGATCATAATAGACTTATATATATATTAAGTAATTAATGATCGACTAACAGAGATAGACGAATAACAAGTGCAAACAGATCTTTCTTCTCTCTTTCAAGGGAACTGAAATCCAGAAAAATCTGCAGAAATCTAAAAATAATGGTGTACACCGCCTTGATTAAGCCAGTTCTGCTGTATGGTTGTGAAACCTCAGCTCTAACCGGCACATTAGAAGCCAGAATTGAGAAATTTGAAAGAAAAGTTCTACATAGGATAACAGGACCTATATGGGACCAGAACCTTGACACATGGAGGAGAGGGAACAATAAAGAACTGCTGAAAGAAACGAGTCAGTCAATATCTCAAGATTAGCTGAGGTGGAGAAGGCTATTCAGGCGGCCAAAGATCTACAAGGTCTGTAGAGCCAAGCGAAAAAAAAAAAAAAATATATATATATACATAGGGGATTGGGTAGCCGTATGGGCTAAGGCGCTTCCAATAGGTAATCAAAGTTAAGCAATGTCGAGCATGGTTACTACTTGGATGGGTGACTGTCCCCCAGGGAAAGCCCATGATGCTGCCCGAATCTCTCCACCTCCCCCTTCCTAGCATGTGAGGCCCATCAGTCTACTGGAGGCAACTCACACTGACCGGTCGTAGGACTGATGGCTCTACCCCGTGTGCTTAAATAGGGAATCAGGATGTGGTTTACCAGGATGCTAATAGCTCCTGAGGTTCGGTCCATGGACGGTCTGTTTCGAGGAAAGAAATCTAGGTCTTTGTGCACCTGCTAACTCCGAGCAGCCATAATCCATGGATCTAGACCAATTTGTCTCTGTACTTGAACCCGAGTGAGTCAGTGGGACACTGCCTGATTGGCTCCAAAGGGATCGGCTATGGGTGGCCTGCCACTGAACTATAGAGACCATGGTTCGTAGCAACGTGAAGTTGGGTGACCCCTCCAGGCTACCTGAGCTCCCACAAGCAGCATACGTCTGTAAGGAGACCACATTTCATGACCAAAGATCTTCATGATCTTTAGTGCCAACTGAAAAAAAAAATGCTGCAAATTATTTCACAATGGTTTATTATTTCCAAACAATTGTACATCTAAAGTAACCTTACCTTCCTAGTTACAAAGAAAAATAAACAAAAGGTGATTCCAATTATTGGAATAAACTTTTTTTTTAATCATTGGTAATAGGCTAAAAAAAAAACAGCATTACTTCAATAACACATTCAAAATTTAAAAACCAAACCAAGTATATAACATTTGGAGTAGAACATATAAAAAAAACCGGAGACCATATCTTTGCTCCTAATTGTCCGATTTTAACGATTTTTTTTTTTGTTTTTTAGGAAATTTCGAACTTTTAAAAAACTATATACAATATCAACAAAAAAATATAAACTTTTCGAGTTATTCGGAATTTAATTTTTCCATCCCTCGTAACTTTTTTCCCAGCTTCTTTTCGTTGAAGTATGTTATATAGATAAATTTAAAGGGCGTTGAGAAAATGACTTTAGCGAAGATTCATTGAAATCGGTACATTCGTTTAGGAGCTACAGTCTATAGCAACGCAGGTTTTTCAGCCGCCATTTTGAAAGTAAAAGGCGGATAGTAATGTCGATGAAGGATCATCCTCGGGTGACCTCTGATTTTATATCAAAATTTGAAAAAAATCGGTCCAGTAGTTTCGGAGAAAATGCGCAGACGGCGGACTAACAAAAAAATTTGTATTCGTTTTTCGAATTCTATGCATCCTGAAACATGAAACCTCAAATTTTGAGAGGGGTTTAAGTTTTTGAAATTTTTGGTCGATCACAATGGTTGATTATTGAAAATAATAAACCAACATATATAATATCAATTAGTATTTTACTCCTACCTATATACATCTATATATAAATTAATATTTCTCTCTGGTAGGAGTAAAACCAAACCAAAAAAGGAAATGCTTATTTAATTCAAAACCGTGGATAGTTCAAATATTTTCAGTAGTCTTTTCAACTTCAAATCATACAAGTTCCTTTGTACCATATTATAGATTAAGTCCTCTTCCTTTCCCCTATAGAAATAATTTAAAATTTATGTAAGCTTTATTTAGCAAACTGTTGTTTGTTTTATGATCAATAGTTAATATTAATGGCATTTTCTACCTAATTGTTAATTTTAGATATGAAATGTTTATTTGGTTGCCAGAGAAAATGTTTTTGTCTGAAATGACAACTTTCTCATTTCCTGAGTAAATTTATTGATTGATTTATTATACAGTATTAATATTTCATTCATTCTGATTATATTGATAAAATATAAAATTAATTTTTAAATTGCATTCTTTTTTCATGGTTTTTGAAATTTATCATGGATTTTTTCGTTATATTAGTTAGAATTATACATTTCCAGGCCAAATTGCTGAAAAACCAGAGGATAACCTATTCAGTGACCTAGTCCTCCTTTCAGCAAACAATAATATTGCAGTTTGTCCGTATGTCATTCATATTGCACCTATTGCTGAAGGCATAACATTGATACTGCTTTATCAGGTAGCATAGTTAAGCAGCGTGGTAAAAAATATATAATTAACCTGTTTTCAAATCCTTAATTATTATTTCTTTTTTACCTAGACACAATGGGAATCTCTTAATTTGACTCTGAATGATGCTCTCAGTGCTATTAATGTTATTACATGTGTGTCATATAACGAAAAGGAAGGAATAAAGAGAGGAATGGAAAGCCTTGAATCAGCTATGAAAAAACTTTTGGATGTCATTAAGAAAATAAAGAGTTCTGATATTACACCCCGCTTGGATGCTTGTATTAAAGTTCTTCAAGTTAAATGGGACCTTCTCAAAAAGTATGTTGAAATAATTGTATTTATAAATTCATAGAATCTTATAATCATTATATAAAGAGGCAAAGGCAAAACAGATCAGTTTGTTTTCTCCTATGTTACTCAACCGATTTTCTTTTTTTGTTTAATAGCTATCAATGAGCTTTAGTGTTGGTATTAAAAAAAAGACTTAGGAAACATTATATATATAAATAAAAATTTAATGTAAGTCTGTTCAAAACCACTAAGCCACAAAAGTTCTTCAGGAGTGTAATTGTAATTCAGGAGTATTTTTATATACATTTCATTTCAAAATGAAAGATCAAAAAACAATCTACAGTCACTGTATTCAGGAGTATTTTTATATACATTTCATTTCAAAATGATAGATCAAAAAACAATCTACAGTCACTGTAGATTATTAGAGTGCCAAAATGGCTGTAATGATTTTAATGGCACTAGGCTCAAGTGTTCTCCTTGAAGCCCTTTCAATTCTATATGTATACAACATGCTTCCCCGGAAATAGACTGCAAAAAAAAACGTAAGGATGGATTCAGAATTTTATTTGTGAATAACTCAAGAAGTTCACAATTCTTGGTTCATTAAACCAATGAATATTCGAAAGCTTCCTGAATTCTCTACCAAATGGGAGAAGGGGAATCATCAAAATTAAAAAAGGTCATTTCCGAAAAAATATTTTTAAAACATTTTTTTGGATTTATATTTTTTAGGAGAGCTCTATCATGACAATTTCTATTTGGCATATTGCTATAGTATAAGTACAATGTTAAAATTCATAAAATTACCTATTTATTTAGTTTTATAAAATGTTGCTTAATGACTTTTTGCAATTAATGGATGGTGTTCTATATTTATTTATAGTAAAAATCTTTAATTTTATTTATTTCGAATATTTAAGGCAGTATAGTGAAGGGCATGAGATGGCTATTAGCTCATGTGCCTCCAGCCTTGGAGTTTCGCTGAGGGAGTTGCTTCAGGCAGCGTCACTAGATCGAACACCAGTTCAAAGGGGACGCCATGCAGCTCAGGCGATAGCTCGTTGTGTCTGTACAGCAGTGTCACATTTTACAGATTTTCTCAAGGTTAAAGCTGTGACCAACTTCTCTCTTGGATCATATCCTTTTAGTACCTTTTGTTTAAAGTCCTTGTGTATGCTTTATTTTATTTTTTATCAATTTGTATGTCATGTCTTATTGTTATAATTTGGAGGAGGGGATTTTAAATTGTTTTCTTATCATTTCGGCTTGTATTTTATTAAAACAAAAACCATTTTAAATATATATATATATATATATATATATATATATATATATATATATATATATATATTATATATATATATATATATATATATATATATACATATATATATACATATAAGGTGCTTGCAATAGGTTACCAGGTTAAGCAATGCCATGCGTGGTTAGCACTTGATGGGTGACTGCTCAATGTGGATGGCCTTCTGCATAACGAATTATGGAAGAGTATTAGTTTGTTGTTTGACTACCTTGTTTTAAGAATATTACTAAATAAAACTTCCTAAAATTTTATATTAAGTGAGTAATTGATCATCTTAAGAAAAATAGATCGGTATTCAATTTATAGTTGGTTATATATTTTGTTTTAAATAAAATATAAAATAAATTTTAAATTAAATTAACATTGTTTCTTAAAAAGTATATTTGTTTAATAATTTTAAGATTTTCTTATTTAATCATTGATTTTTTTTTTAATTTATGATTTTTTTAATTCATTACAGTAATGACCATTGTTTTCAAAATATTTCCATTTGCTTAAACATTACTGCCCTATATTTACTGTAGATTTAAATTTCTTTTTAATCTTTAATGATTGCCATTGATGGATCATCCAGTAAATGCTATGTTTCCATTTTGTAAAATTAAATAAATATATTGATTTTTATAAAATGACCCAAAGTCTTACTTATAAACATACTAAAAATATTTAATCAAAACTAAATACAAAATTTTCATTTATTCCTGTTCTAAAATTAATACAGTATAAAATTATTTATTACATGCAGTATCTTCTATATATAATAAAATTTATCATTCCTAATCAAAAGTATTCAGCTAAATGCTTAATTGTTCATAATTTTGTTACTGCTGCATTTTTAAGCATTGTGTTACACAGTCTTGTGTTTCTGTAGGTGAGCATTATGAAATTTAAATTGTTTGTTGTGTGATGCTTTAAAAATAATTTTTGTGCAAGCATATGAAGACGTACTTATGTACTTTCCAAATGATCCTACTTTAAGTAGTAAAATATTAGTTTATTTAAATTCAAACTTGTCAAAGCATAACTCATACTTCTAAATGTGCTTTAAAAATAACGTAACTTCCATTGAAATAATGAGTAGTTAATATAATATTAATAAGTTGTTGTTTTGTTTTTTTTTTTGCCATTTTATATTTGAACTGTTTTCTTAAAAATTATGATTTAAAATTTCTCCTAAAATTTTATTACTTAGAAGCTTGCTTAATTGTCTATATATCAATGACATAAATTTTTGAGTGAAAAATGTTGGTTTTCAAGTTGTTAATTATTTAATATTAATTTATAGAAATAATATATGTCATTTTATATTAATCTTTTTTATCTACTGAAAGGATTTGAAATATGATTCTAATATGATCAGCAAGTTTTATATGTTAAATGTAGCCAAAGATTATAAATTATTTAATATGAGATTTTCAACAAAAGATTAGGAAAAGTAAGAGGTTCTAATGTAAAATCAGATCAGCCTTGGTTCTTAAATTTCATGAAGGAGGCTCTTCCAAAAAAAAAAAAAAAAAAAAGCAAGATGTGAAGCAACCTTACTTTTAAAAAAATCATGATAAAATAGAATGCAATAGCTATAAACATGAGTTACTTATTTCAAGCATGATTATTTTTCATTTCAATTATTAGTAGTAAATTATTATTTTATTTGAACTTTAATAAAATTTAATTTTAAAACCAACATTTTTTAAAATTTTAAATAAATATTGATGCTGTTAATATTGAGTTTTATTTGCTTTTACTTTTCTCACTTTCTTTGTCTTTGTTCATTGTTATTAACCAAGTATAATAATTCTTAACCGAATTCACGCGTGATTCCCTGAGCATTAACAAGTATTTGGAAGAGTTTCCCGGGCTCGTCCATTTTCTATATATCGACCGAACCAACCATCGGTTAACAGCTCCTTCACTTCAAATGCAGCCACCTGAACCTCCTTTACCACAGTTGACAAAAGAAAAGGTAATTAATTCTTCAATGTTAAATATGTTATTTATTTTGGCTTATGAATGTTAATGTTTAAAAATTATCCAGAATGTTTAGAAATGTCATACCAGAATGGGGTATGGCTGACTTCCACAGCAGCCTGCGGTTCCACACACTCTCCAAAATGTTCCTAAAAATTTGGTGTCTATTACTTTGTACCAATATAATTTATAATGTTTGATTTTAATTTGTAATTATTCATATAAGTATTGTCGATCTCAATTATTATTCATTTTTTAATATGATTAAGGGTTGGCTTAAATATATTAATATTGGCAGCTTCTATGAACTTTAATCATTTGAAGATTTCTGTTGTAGGTAATCACAGATATTATCTAAAATGTGATAACACTGATATTGATTATGATTTTACTAGTTAAATTTCAGTTTGTCTTAATACATTCCTTTATTTCTCACATATACCATGCCTTGATCAGATAGATGTTTTTAGTTCATACTTTATTCAGAGCCTGCAAATGAAGTTGTGCGACAAAACAAAGTTATAACCAACAAAAAATATTTATCAGAATCTTGAGTATTAATGTTCTATAATTTCCACTACCCACAATAGGATAGTTGACAATTATATATTACAATATGTCCTAAAATGACCAACTTTTTTAACATAGAAGTTTTCAGTCCTCATTATTAATATTATATTAAAAATATCCATGAAACCAAATTCTACTAGGGGATTGAGTATAACAGGCAGATACTGTTTTATTATTTAGTTCAACTACCGATGGTGCGTCCTTACACCCTTTATGAGATTTCATTACTCTGATCTCAATGTTATTTATTTTCTAGAAAGTGAGGCAGTCAAGAGGTAATTTGACGAGAAAAAACAAAAAGTTTAGCAGAACTAAAAAAAGAACAATAACTACAAACTGACTTAACAGAAAGCATCTACAGCTTGATGGTAGGGAAGGAGCTTGGACACTGCAGCCCTTTCTTTAGTACTGAATGTAGGGAAGCCTTGTTTTCATAGATGGAAATTAGAAAACATTATCGCCAAAATTTTCATTTATTTTTCAAACACTAACAACTTATGTAATGGTACAGGTGTTTTTTTTATTCTTATTGGTACAATTTTTTTTAAGCAGATATACTTGCTGATTAAAAATCTTAGTTGTTATAAAGTTTCTTTTTGTCAAGTAATTTTTTTTTATCAGTGATAGATTATTCTTTTGTTTTTCTGTACAAATTTTGGATGAGATGCACTATAACCCAACTTCATATGATACATATTTTTCTTTTACCAGATATGGACAATGGTTGAATTCAGCCGGCATCATTTACTTGAAGGGAACCTTGCATTGATGTGGAGGGACACCACATTTTCTTATGCTTATTATCTCTGGTTTGAAGATGGGGCAGTAAGTGTGCTTTCCATATATGCATATGAATAATTTTGAAATTTTTCTTATTTATAAAGCATTCCATAACCCTGAAATTGGCTAATAAGATGAACTATTGCCTTAAACATAGTAAAACAAATTGTATAAAATAAATTTTTAAAAACTTGCCTACGTACATATGTGACGGAAATCGTTGTCATATTAACTTCATGCCCATAAAAGCAAGTTCACTAAACTAACTTTTTATTAAATGTGAAACATCTTTAAAAGTATATAAATTTGTCTTTTTGATCCTATTCCTTGAAAATGTTTGCTACAATCTGTTTTCCATTTTTTACAGAAACAAAGTGAATTAATTAAATAAATATTGTGTTTTGTGTTTTGCTGAGTGATCAAAACTTCCGTATGAAAGGCCCTGGGTCATGGAGAAAAACCAAAGGCTCCAGAAGCCAAATTTACACTATGCATTTTAATGTGGGAAATAAACTTTCTTTAACATGTTTAAATAATGAAATTTGGTTTTTCTATAAAGACTCATTGAAATCGTGAGGAAGCTATACTGACCCACTTGGCAGACTTTTATTCTTACAATTTTTAAATTATTAGAAAAAAAAATCATAAATACTGGATTTTATCACTTTAAAAAACCCTTGTACAATTTCTATATCTCTGCTATAAATCAATTTAATAGTATTAAATTGATATAGTATAGTATACATTAATTTTCCAATGTTTAAATTTTATTGGGTATTATTATTTTCAATAGTTAAGGTTATAATTTACATATTTGTTTACAGGGATCAGCCATTAAACCTAAAGTTAGCCCGGCTACAGCAATAAAAACATTACCTCTCCCTGGAGTATTTAATGGGGACTTTTATCAGTAAGTTTTTATAATTTTATTTATACGTATAAATATAATGTTCAAAGAAGTAATTTAAATTATGTTTATTAGGCGCCTTATCGAAACTTGCTTCCCGAAAAATCAGAGCAATAAAGTGAGATGTTTTGAACTTTATTGTGTTCACATTGGTCTGGCGACATCTTCTTGTGTCCTAGAGCAATCTCGTAGAATAGCAGCCACCATATGTGAAGTAACTGGAGTGCCAAGCAATCCTCTAGATCTTCTTTAAGAAAATTGCTCTTTAGTTTATATCAAGTTTAATTCCAGCTCATATTTAATGCCAAAGAATAAGCTAACAGTCCAATTTATTTTTTGTAGATTAATGTACTTGATTAAACTGTAATGTTGATATTTTGTAATATTCAAATGTGATTTATTGAATGAACACCATGATTATAGAGTACAAAATTTTTCTATGCTAAATGGTTGTGCAATAATAATTATGGAATCAAGTATTTTTCGTATATTGTAAATATTTATTTTTTTGTTTTGTATAATTTATTATTTATGTGTTGGAAATGTTTAAAATTAATATAATGCTTCCAATTTTTTATATATATATATGTAAAGTACCTTTTTAAAGAAATAAAGACGTTAAAATAATTTTCTTATTTTATTTTATTTAATTGCTTACTCCCTACTAATTAAATTAATCCAACAGTTCAAACATTGTGAGATATATATAACGTTGGCTTGACAGATCAGTTCCGAAAATGTTTTTGAGCTATAATTTATTTATTTTTTCTCCCCTTTATAATTTCCAGGTGCGTTTATAGTAATGTTTAAATAGTTGCAAACATTAAATATGATGGTTTTGATTTGATTCTATTCTTAAAAAAGATTTAATTTCAACTGTTTAAATAATGTATGACAAATCTTCATTTGAGTGGCCTTATATCAAAGACAGACATCTGTCCTTTTTAGAAAGTTGAGAAAAAAACAATTTTTGAAACATGGCTTCAATTGAGACCAATTATAATGATTGATTTTCATAATTCAATTTAATATTCTTAAATAAAATTTTCAGAAATAGTTTTGAGTTGAACCTATAAAACAAAATTTACTTTTTCTCCACTTTCTGAAAATGACAGATGTTAGTCTTTGATATGAAGCTAGTCATTTGTACTGAGACTAACATGGAATCCACATACCAGACTATAAAGACAAGAACTTAACCGACGATTTGGCCAGTTATAAAGACTACTTAACAGAAAATCTAACCTCTCAATTGAAAACAAACTATTAATATACAAGACCATACTGAAACCCATCTGGATCTACGGACTTGGGAGACAACTAAATTTTCAAACATCAAACGAATCCAATCTTTCCAGTCCAAAGTCCTTCGTACAATAGTAAATGCTCCTTTTTATGTTACAAATAAAACTCTACATCATGATCTTATGTCCTACATTATGATCTACATCCCTTATGTCCTTAACGTTATTCCATCCCGTTTCTCAAATTTTCATTAAAACCTAATCCATCATCACTAATCCCTTCCTAATCACTAATCCATATCCAGCTCCAGCCATCCCTACAATCCTCAATGGTTAAAAAGGCAGTGGCCTCGAGATCTTTTGTAAATACGTCATTGGAATCCTAGCAATGGCCAGCTTCTCCACTCAAGTCATGAGAGTATGTGGCTTTTGCGCCCTTTCTCAGTCTCCACTGGATCTTCATCTCAGTGATGCGGCTGAGAAAGAAGCGCTGGGATCTCTTAGAGTCTTGCCTTATCTTCCACACGTTGGGGAAAGGGCCCGACTTGGAGCTCCCTCAGCTGACTGTAAATATTGTAAATAAGCATGAATGTTTTATTTATTTATTTTTATTTGTGTTATATCATATTTTATTTCATCTGTTTTACTAAGGTTTCTTTTTCTTATTTTTGTAATTGTATATATTGTACCAATGAGTTTCTTATATCTCAAATACTCAATGCCCTTGATTGAGGCAAAATGTATTTTTTCTGAATAAAAAAAAAAAAAAAAAAGTCATTTGTACTAAGCTTTGAATCTGGTATGGGGACACTAAATTTTACTTGGCAGTGGACCCGTGGAATATACTTTAACCCTCTCACTCTAAAATAAGTTAGTAACATGCAGGATAAACCCCATCTCGCGTATCTTAGTTGGGGTCCTCAAAAGCATTATATTCATTATTCAAATTTATAATTAATGCCATCCTCCAAACAAACCAGCATCAGTTTATTGGACTGTGAGAAAGGCAGTAGAGACAGGCCCATGCTTCATCCTTACGATATTCTTTATTGCTTCTGATAAATTATTTCCACATAGTACTCTTGAGGAACCCTCAGCTTCTTCAATAAATTACCATACTGTATAATTTATAGAAAAGGAAAATTCTTTTAGATCAGAAAGGTATCAATACCTTCCTTCTCCTTCTTTATAGTAAATAAAAGTATAAATATAAAAGTCGATTTTAAACCGGTTTTTAGTTTTTTTGCTTTTATTACGAGAGTTTTGATGACAGTCTGCACTAATATGACATTACGATCTGTACTGATGGTGCTTAATCTCGTAAAAAGTTGACTGGCTAGTTTTTTCAGTTACTTGGGTTCGCGTTGAAATATTCCAAATTAAAAGATACCTACTCAATTTTTTTTTATTATTAGAAAAAAGAAATCCTGGAATTCCACTGGAATATTGTTTGTAACCTATCTTACCAATTAGTCACAGTAACATACCAGAAAAATCTTCGAAAAGATATTGTTTAAAAAATTACCTTTATTAGAAAAGCATATATTCTCCAAAAATAATTTTCTCTCATGTTACATTAAATCAAAGAATGGAAGGCTGAAACTTGAGTCAGAACTGTCTTTTTAGAAAAATGAGGGAAACTATGCCATAAGAAATCTAATTTGCAATAATAATTGTTTACAATAAACATTATCAATTTTTTTATCGATTATCACTGCTCTAAAATTAAATTAGCTTCCATCAGAAATAAAATGTTCAATTTAGATAATTTTATTCTGTATCTATGTTTCCCACTAATTAGTTGTTCCAGACACGCTCAGTAAAACTTTTTTTTTTGCTGTTGGCATTACAGACCATTATCTATGTATGTAGATCTTTTTCTGCCTTCTCCATCCTTTTTTTTTTTTCTCCCCTTCATCATCTTTTAGACTATACGGGCCAGGAGAGGAGGGCGGATTAATGCCAGAGTTTAAAGCGCTATCCCCTAGCACCAGAACACCTTGTATTTATTTTTCATCTATAACTTTGGTTATCAGATTACCGGGCAACATACAACGGTATGCACATTTGGTTTTGAGTCTTCCACGTTGTCTTTTGCCTTGTATAGAGGCATTCATTATAGTACAAAGGCTTCCAGAAGGATTGCTCTAATCTACATGCTCTGCCTTATGCCATCTTAACTCAGTAAACTTAGACTAGTCAATTATTTGGTCCTGATATTTTTCCTAATATTAATTTTATTTGTTTTTATCAAAACATTTTTAGCCTTGTCCATACTTCATTATCATTAGGGTCTTTATAAAACATTTACATTTCACGAGGAAAAATATGACACATAATGTATCTTGAGCATTGTGATAAAAACAACATAAGAATTGTTAATAAAAAAAATAGCAGCAAATCATTTACTCTGATTCTAGACAGTTGTTAAGTGTAGATTTATAAATATATTTACAAGATATATTCTTTATAACTGAATTTAAGGACTATGAAAAGGAATAAATATAAATTTTTACTTCAAAATGGAATTGCTCCTAGATGCACATCAACGAATTTAAGTATTTATTGCAAGAATTGTACATATTTTTAATTGGTCCATTATCTTAAATTTTAAACACTCAACACAAGAGCTTTATATCTCAAAGAAGACCAAGCTGATCATATACAAGACCCTTGTTCGGCCTGTTTTGACATATGGCTCAGAGGCTTGGACGATGACTAAAAGGGATGAGATGAAGCTGAGTGTCTTTGAGCGAGGAGTCCTCAGAAGGATTTATGGTCCAGTAAAGGAGGGTGATGTCTGGAGGAAAAGAAAAAATAGGGAGCTCAGTTCTCTCTATGCAGACATCGACGTAGTCACGTATATTAAACTGGCCAGACTAAGGTGGGCAGGGCATGTGGCCAGAATGAGCACCGGTGAAATACCAAAAAAAATAATGATGGAGGAGCTGCACCTCGTAAGACGGGTAGGAAGGCCGAGGACGAGATGGTTGGACAACGTGGCCTATGATGCGAGAACCCTGCTTGGTGTACGGAACTGGAGAGCTGCAGCAGAAGACAGAGCCAACTGGCGGAGGCTCTTGGAGGAGGCCCAGTCTCAGTAACGGGATGTTGTGCCAAAAATGTATGTATGTATTATTTGATAAAAATATGTGCTCATGCAGTCGATTTCTAAAAGCCTTTTCTGCCAATGTTCATAGATTTTTAGACTATTTGAAAAGTAAGGCTGCTGATGTTTAGTTCATAAAACATGATTTATGTACCAAATGTTAGTTTCATTCATTCATTCATTATTGGCACAACAGACGCATGTAGCGGTCCTTGGCTTGCTCAATTTCCTTTGCCCAGTTATTCCTGTTGGCTGCGCACCTGATGTATATGCCGTTTTTTCTCAAGTCTTCTTTTACGTTATCTATCCATCTTGCCTTCGGACTTCTCCTAGACCTAACTCCCTCTGGCTTCCCATGATAAAGCCTTCTCGCTTCATCCATTCTCAGGGCATGTCCTAACCATTTCATTCGCTGTACTCAAGTGCATGGGAGATAGACAGATCACCGTACATTGAGTATACATTGCTTGTTCTCAAGCGGGGAACTCCTTCTTCCAGTTTAGGTCCTATTATCCGTCTTAGTATTTTCCTTTCAAACTGATCTATTTGTTCAGCAGATGCCTTTGTTAGAATCCATATTTCGCACGAATATGTTGCAACTGGTCGAATAATCGTTCTGTATATCCTAAACTTTGTTGTACGACTTAACAGTCTACTTTTCTCAGAAGGCTTGCTAGAGAAAAGTACACTCTGTTGTCAGCCATTATTCTAGCTCCTATCTCCTCCTTTTCGTTATTGCTATAATTAATTAGGGACCCGAAGTAGGTGAAGCTTGATACAGCTGCTTTAAAAGTATGGTTTCCTAAGATATAGTGCTGTGGTGGATGGACAAGCTTTTTCTTCCTTAAAACAAGGACCTTGGTTTTACTTTCGTTGATGCATAGCCCCATTTTCACTGCCTCATCCTCCAACCTACTGAATGCACTCTTCACTGCTTGAAGTGATTGCCCTGCAATGACCACATTTTTCAGCATACAGGAGCAGTTGGGCCATTCTGTGGAATTTATTCTTGCCCTTCTCATGATGGTCTCTAGGGCAACATTGAAGAGGAGTGGGGCTAATGAGTCACCTTGCCTCAGGCCCGAACAAACTGCAAAGGAATCAACAATTCTTCCTTTTACCGTAACTCTACTGATGCTGCCTTCCATGGTAGCCATTGTTAAACAAATCAGCTTTGCTGGTATGCCCAATTCATACATTTCATAATAAAGCTCCTCTCTAATCACCGTGTCGTACGCCGCCTTAAAATCAATGAAGAGCATCCACATGGAGTTATTATACTCTCTTATTTTTTCCATGATCTAAGGCCAAAAATTTGATCGATTTGTCCTAAAGCCACCCTGATAATCTCCAAGCTGTCTCTACACGTATGGCATAATGCGATTATACTGAGCAATAGAGAATACCTTATAAGCAGAATTAAGTAAGCTGATACCTCTGTAATTTCTGCAGTCAGTTACATATCCTTTTCTCTTATAAATTGGACCAATGAGGGACTCTTTCACCATGGCCTAGTCCCAAGTCCAGGGTGAGAAAGGAGAAGGGTTAGGGGAGGGCCGACTACCCGTCCCTGTAAAAAGACTCAAGTTACTTCAGCTCAAAAACCAAGCCTCGGATATCGGACTGTTTTATGGCAACGACTCGGAACTCGGATAAAGGTATATCGATTTGGAACTCGGAATGTTTGGACCTTATTCAGACCAAGCGCTCTCTCAGAATGTTAGTATCAGAAGTTGCAATAATACAGTGCGAATAGATAACATGTAAACAGAACATGTTATTTTTCAACTCGGAAATCAGAAATCAATTTATATAACTAAGACACTAGCTTTTTATTTCATGCATATTTAGTAAGACAACTTTTTTAACATTGATATCCCAATACCATTACGATTCTGCACATTTAGATTAAATCCATTTTTATTTTGATGTTTGAAGATAAACATAAATATTGGAATATTTTGGTATAAAAAAAAAAGTAAAAAAATTGTTCTTATTTTAAAATAATAGGTCAAATTTAAGGGTATCTCCTATACACATTCAAGTCCACAAATAATATTAAAAAATTATTGCCAAGAAACCAGAGTTAATCTATTAATGTTAAAGAGGACATGGCTGAGTGCATTTTTTGGTATAAAATATAAGTAAATTTCAAGTCAACCATCACATATCTGATTCTTCTTTAATTAATATTGCATCAAATCTTTGCACTGTCAGCAACAGACGTGATCATATAATTAGGATAAAAAGCAGTAACAATTTAGGAATAAAATGCCCAGAAAATTAAAAGCAAAAGTATTAAAAAGTTATTTGGAAAAAATGAGTATAGAATGTTATTGCCAAATATCTTCTTAGAAAAAAATTCATTAATTTACTTAAGTGAAAAGCAAAGTTTTAGTAAATACATAAATGGAATCGAAATTAGTTTTAGTACAGGATTTAAAAATTAAAAAAATAATTTTTTCAACATTATTCATTGTTTTTAAAAAATTTTCTACCTAAGCTAGTTTTTCAATTTTTTTTTTGGAAACTAAGAAAAGTTTTTATCTCCCATTTTTATCTTTTTAATTAGGTATGCACATTTTCAAACTTCTTACTGCATATTTTTATGTTTTTTCCTAGAAACAAATTTAGTCATGAGTTTTTAATTAAACATTCCATTTAAAAAAAACCAAAGTATTGTCCGATAAAGTGATTTCCAAATAATAGGATGCACTGTAAAACAAATTATAATGATTGGTTTAAACTAATTAAAATGAAAATTAAAAACAGGAACCTTGGAGGGGAGATGAGTAGAAAAATAAGGATTAAAAAAAAATGAAAAGGTAAATAAATTACATTAAAAATATTATTGTAATTTTGTACTGAAGAACAAATCAATGATAATCTTTGACCCAGATCATGTTCATATGTCACTTTATATACTTTTATTTCTGAATCAATTATTCTTTACAAGAATTGTTGATCAAGAAAAAAATTCAAATGTTCTAAAAACTTTGAATTGAAGGATTCATCAACAGTTACACAATATAAGAATTTTTTATCATCAAATCACTACCCAATTGTTTCATTTATAAACAAAAATAAAATAATAAATATTAAATGACATAATAACATGACTAAGGCCTTTAAATCAATCAATTATACATTTTTCATGAAAACCAAACATTTAATGTTTAAATAATAATTAATTGTCGACTTTAACCTTCAGTATATCACAGTTTTTTTTTAACTTTTATCTGTCATTCTCTAAAGATAGATACGAAACAATAGAGGTTTCTAGATCTAGAACAATAAGATATCAGCAACATTAGGCAATATTTTACAGAAACCAATACCATACCAACTTTTGTAATAAATACATAATTAATTTAGTCCCAATTAGTATTTCAGAATCAATAGTCTTTGGTAGGTAATTAAGAGTTATAACAAAATTACAACAATGACAAAGGGTTTTAGTAAAGCTACATAGTAGTTCTGCTGGAATATTTATTCTATGACTGATTTTATCAATCAAAATAAAATAATGTAAAAGGAACTCATCGATTCATTAAAAAAAAAAAAATGTAAAATCGGGATAGAATAGACTATCAACATATAACAATCATACACATTAAATACTAAATCTTCTATACAAAGAGAAAAATCGTGTAATGAATAGACAAGGGAGAATGGCTAAACCGGCAGCCCGCCCTCAAGGCTCACAGATTAACAAAATAATAATTTAATAAAAAAAAATACATGATTACAACGGTCATATCAATTTATGAGCATGTTGAAGATAAGTGCCTTGCATTAATGGAATGTCCTAAAAGGAGACTGTGATATTTTATAAATAAAAATAAACAAAAGAATATAGCCTTTAGTCTAATTTGATGCAATGATGAAGAAAATTTAAAACAATTACTTCTGAGCTAAATAAAAGTCATAGGCAAGTATTATGCAAAAATGGCAATGGATTCAATATTATGAAAAATGATATATTTACAAATGAAT
Source organism: Nezara viridula (assembly GCA_928085145.1). Lineage (NCBI taxonomy): Eukaryota > Metazoa > Arthropoda > Insecta > Hemiptera > Pentatomidae > Nezara > Nezara viridula. The sequence continues at coordinate 96,684,110 of OV725080.1, read as the reverse complement.
TATGAACCATAGAATTTCTTTTCTTTCATAAAAAATTGTATATGCATTATTGCATACTTAGCGGTAAATTTAGAGTAATCTTTTAGCAGTTGATGAACTTGTGGAATACAAAATATAGGTAAGTATACATCAGACTCTAAAAATAGAAATCATTCTTCACATTCATCAGTCTAAACAGACTATGGGAACAACTCCCTTCGATATCGGAACAGTTTTCAACTTTCCTTTATAACAAATAAACATTGAACATAAGATTGGATCCTTTTAAATACTAGAATGTTGTGTAAACAATTTTCAAAACAAATATATTTAGAAAAAATAATTAAAATTTTCACAAATGAACATTCTTATTTGTTCATTAAAGTTATTTACATATGCACATAACTCTATACATAAAATTCTATAACAATTTTTTTGTATTTTTTTTTTAAATCATGGCCATTAGAAAAACTACAATAACTTTTCTCTTTCCTAATTATCAATCAAAATATATATAATTGTTTAATAAAGTATTAAATGAGACATAGGTCGAGCAAGAATGGTGTTGAAATTTGCATAAATTTCCCACTTTCTTCAATAATTTGATCGATGCAGCCAATTTGAATATTAAAATATAGGCAGATAATCTATTGTTGTTAAATTTGAATAAAAATGAAGTAAAGCAACTGACACCATAACTTGAATAGGTGTTATGGAAGTCTTTTTACCATACAGCCACATACACGTATAAAAGAATATCCGATTCATTTCGCTATCCTTCCAACAAAATATATACAGGATTGATAGGTAAAAAATGAAAAGAAATTACATGCCAATGACCCGAGGACACACGCGTAAAAAATAATTTACAGTCGTTAAATGGACAACCGATCAGTCTCTAAAAGTTATAAGTAATGGGGACTGGACTATGAAGTCATCATATCAGATACAGATCCTGTGTTGGCCATGGTTGGACCCTTCAGGGAGTCGTTGATATCCCTCCTGAACAGCGAAAGGTTTTGGGTAAATCTGAAAAAATAAAAAAAAATAAATTGAGGTTTTTTAAAAAAAATTATTTAACAATTAATTAATTTGAAAATAAAGAGGAGAAAAACATCATTTTGGATCACAATGATTTTATACAATACAAATACTCTTATAACTACTACTAAAAATTAAGAAAAATAAAACAGCCTTAAAAAAAAAAAAAAAAAAAAATAGATCTAGCGGAAGAAAAAATAATCTTTACTCTGGGACACATAGTACCCTAACAACGAAAATGCACAGATTATGTTGAGACTTTTCTAGGTGTATTAATTTAGGATAAAACACTACGTTCAGTTTTAAAAGACAAACTAGAAATTAAAGAATTAAAATTACACACATGGGTACACAAAAACAAAAATATATAAATACAAATATGAGCAATAGATTGCCAATTGAGGACATACAGAAATAAATCGTGTTCAAAAGAAATCAGGCAGGCAGGCATTAAAAACGAAGATAGAGAGAGAACCCAGAGACAGATAGAACTCTTTATCATCCTTTGTATGAATAAAGGATTTATCAAGTGAAGCAGTTCTATGAAAGGGAACTTATTCCATTTAGAATGTAGTAGGTTGAGATCCTATAATTAGTGAGGAGGTGAAAAAATCAAGAATTTTTTTTTTTGTTACAGATTGGAAAAAAAATTCCAAGGAAACATTGTTGTTGGGAATAAGGTAAAGCGCCTTTGGCAATGAATAACAGCATACAGAAAAAAATATTCTTTAAAGTAATTCATTAATATTCTAGGTTTCAAGATAGTCCTCCATACACCAGCTAACCTTCTGCAGTTGAATTGAGGAGAAATGTGGGAAGGTTGGATACTCAGGAGATTAGGGAAACCGAATTATTCAAAATAAGGTATTGGTAAAAAGTAATTCTGAGGTTTTTAACAGACTTTGAAAGGAACATGAAGGGTTTTGAAGCAATGGGGATTTCATTAGTTATCTCAGAGTTCAGAAGCAACATATATTTAGAAATATTCAGCATATGAATGATACGATACTTTCTGGAACAATCATATGCATAGATTATTTTTAAAATTAGTTCAAAGGGATATAGAGGCAGGGAAGAGAACTAATCGAGGAAGCTCTAAAAGCTACCTCCTTAAACTGCTATGTGGTAGAGAAAGAGTTGATTGAAAAAAAAAAGAATTAGTTAATGTGGAGAAAAAAAAATAAAAAAATGAAATAGTTGTTTCGCTCAATCTTTGCAACGTCATTTTTTAGCAGAGTAATTTCAAGTTCATGAGTAGAACAAACTTTGTGCAAAATTAAATATCAAGCCACTGATTGTACTTTTGATTTACAGTGCTGCAGATCATTTTAGATGATATAGTTCTCTGTTTTTAGAAGAAAAATCATATGCTTAACGTCAGAAATAATTAGTACTTGAAAAAATAATCTTTTTATCAATGATCTGGTATTAAATCGGCTAAATATTGAGCTAAACATATAAGACTTTGCAAGGATAAAATATTCTTTTTGGCCATTCTGGAACAGGTATAACTAAAAATCAACAATTTTTTATATATAATTTTGCTGAAAGGAGTAAGGGATATATTGTGCATTCATTTGTGATATCAACCAGACATCAATACAAATACAATAAAGATGTCAAAATACAAAAACACATTCATACCATATTAATTGTAATTAGAATGTATTGTTAATATCCTATTAGGTTGAGATGGAAGCTTAGATTGAATTTAAAAAAAAAAATAGACTAAATACGTTTTTTAAGGGTAAATAATAATACCAATCAATTGAGATGATTTCCTAAATGTACTAAATACTTTTTCTTTTTTTTTTTATTCTAAGGGAAAAAAAAATCTGTCCTTAATTTGTTATTGGATCAATTTACTGTTCAAGACTAACACTTAATGGAGGTCCAATTGCCCAAACTAAACCAATCTAGTTAGACAACTTAAGACAAGCTAAATGCCATTCCCAACAGTCTAAAAAGTGGGCTTAACTATAGAACCATAATTCTTGTTTATGCTATTTAAACCACTTTTTAGACCATTGAAATACCATTTAGCTTATCTGACATTGTTTAACCCCTTTTTTTGTTTGATTCGCAATTAGCCATTAGCAGCAATTGATGTCCAGTCTTCAATTTTCAAATCTGATTTTAAAGGTTTTTTTCAATTTTCACATATGAATATGTTGACAGATTTCAATAAAATCAAACCATTAATACAGATATATCAAAACATTGCTCAATCAAAAAAAAAAATCTTTAATAAACACCTTGATTTTGAAGGCACAAAACACTTAAGTCACCCTAACAGTCCAAGCAAAATCCTTCTAAAGAGTTTTTAGAACTATTTACCAGAAAAAAAATTGCTCCTATGGTATAAAATTAAGAGTAGGACATAAAGTGGTAAGACATTACTATAAATAGAACATAGAGTTGGTGAGAGGGCAAATCCCTGAGGAACACCTCATGAAAATATTGATGAAGATTAGTTGGCAATAATGACTTGTATAATCTAAGTAAAAGCTTTGGAAAAACAAAAGAGGACAAAATGTGATTTTATGTTGAGTGATGGAGGAATAAATCTCTCGTCTAATTTTTAGCAAAGCTCTTGTGTATGTATATAACCTTGACAAATGTCTCAATTCTAGATGTTTATAATCAATTGTTACTAGTTTACAGTTATTTGGAGATATGTATCTTGTCAGATTCCACTCTTAAACAATCTTCTTCACAAATTAATTCAATATAACTGAACTTTATTCTTGACAATAATAACTCACTTCAGTATCAAAAGCAGAACTAGCAAGACAAACAACAATTAATAACATGTACTACAGATTGAACATTGACACATTTTGAACTCTTAATTCACTTTAACAAGACTCAAACTGAACTCATATCTAATGTGCGTATATGCAAACTGAATAATAATCCATAGGAATGTGAGTGAAACATTCCAGAATTAGTGCTTTGTTTCAATCAAAACAAGAACTTTTTTTAAATTGTAATTTCTACATTATCATAGATACTTTCAAACTACATAATATCCTTAGAATGTATCAAAAAATTGTATAAGATTAATAAAATAATTACATCGAACATTATATAGTAAATTCATAAATAATAAAATTAGGCACACTTTCTGTTGATAACCTCCAAGCCCACCAAACACCTCAAACCCTATCTAATACCAAATATTTAGATCCAAGGCCTTATGGACAATCGTAAGACAAAGGTGAGGTGGCTGTTCCACATGGTTTCTGAGGTTATACAACTATTACTAACGTCATATTTACAAGTGTCAATATTCAAAGAATTTTGACGATAGGGAGAAAAACAAATTTTATATTTAATGTGAAGTGGTTTTATTTAGTTTTAATATAGTTTCTGTTGTTTCAGTCTCATATAAAACAAAAAATTCAAGAATTTGTTTACTTACCGTAATAATTTTATATTTCACCATATTCATGATTGTTTTGGCAGTACTTTGCATGTTTTAAGTAAAAGGAGTCAAATAAAGAATGATTTTCACTTAGTTTTGATAAGATAGTTACTGTTTTTTTAACTTTCAGTCACTACACACACAAAAAAATAAATAACTTAAATTTGTTCACCTACCACAAACATAAAAAATTTCTAACACAATGCAATTTGAAATATAAATTTTTCAGAATTGTAAGGTTTGGTTCATTGAAATGTAAACACACGGAAAATTTTGCTAAAAATTATATATTTATATACATTAATCAAAAGTATACATGATAACATACATATATTTAAAATCTACAGTCAGTCTTGCAGAGAAACAACTAAATAAAAGAAAGAATATGCAATTTATGGCAGGGACGAAGTTCATACCAGGAAAGCGGTGGTTTTGGAATTTTAACAAAAAAAAAAAGAAAAAAGGAACTAAGAGTGGTCGCAAAATAACCTGAACTTACGTAAAATAACCTTAGAGAATAACAGTTGCCGTGCCACCGCTGTCCAACAATTGTCCATAAGTACCAAGATGCCATACCAAAATGGACCATAAATATAAATTTTCATAATTATTGTTAATATAAAAATATAAATGTAATAATTGAAAATTAACATAATAAACATAGAATTATATATAAGATTTATTCTATGCAAATCCATTTCTAATATTATTATACTATATAATAATTCAAACATTCATTATATTTACTTTGTACTTAGAAATCAAGATATAATAATATATCATATTATATGTAATATTACATTATATACATATAAAAAACACACATTACAATAAAAATGAGATGGAATAACAATGAGTATAAAAGCTATCTAAATCAATGATTTATTAGTTTATATTTTAACTCGTAAAATATAATGAAGGAAGAGATGATCCAGGATGATCAATCATAAATAACTTCTAATAGTCTTAACTATTTTTATTAGGTTTTAAATGTAGTTAATTTATTAATTGACCATCATCACGGAACATCTCTTCCCTCATTATATACATGGTCGACTATTATAAATCCAACATAAAACACAAAGATAAATATTATATTAGAAGATGGTAGGGAGGGCAGTCAAAATTAAAAATAAATTAAAATAAAAAAAATGTATAAACTATTTATTAAATTTTGCCATTTCATAGGCCTTCATCAGGGCAGATGAAAAAAAAAACAGATGAGGATGAATCTTATAACAATAAAGGATGGACAAGAACTGAAGAAGAGCTACAATGTGGATCGAAACATCAGCATTCAATAAATAGTTTTAATAATATATATGGTTTAATTTTGACCGCCACCCTCAACCATCTTCTTCTATATTAATCACAACTTGATAGTATACATAATAAAATAAATATACAATGAAAACATAACATAAAAATTAAAGTTATCAAGAGGAGTTCCTGAAACTGACTTGACATCTGATAATGCATAAAAATTAGTCAATTATCATTTATTATTATAATTATGTATTTATTATACTGACCAAACTTGCAATAACTAAAATCCTGAAGAAAACAAAATTTCATTTTAAAAATACGCATTTATTTTTGCAAATTTCCCGGCATAGTACTTTTGGAAAAATAAGAGAACCGAGAATAAAAGGATTGATATGTTTTATCAGCAACATCTTAAATTTGAATTCTTTTTTAAGGAAAAAAATTTCCTTTAGTGAGTTCAAGAAAATGATTAATATAATACCCAATAAGCAAGTTTGTTAGTTTTGCACCAATACAAATGTAAGCCGAATCACACAATTTTACAACGGAACTACTATTGACCCTCTCTGGTCCAACACCCTAAATACCTCATAAGATCAAACAAAATTAGAAATAATTCAATTCGAAATAGAGCCTTACTGATTATATCATTAAAAAACAATGTACTGGGTCGATTAATATCAAGGCAATTTCAGAGAGTTCAGAAAGAACTGAGGATAAATTGGCCAGAATTTTTTTAAGTTAGAAATAACTAAAATTAGCACTGGTAATAGCACGTACAATGTCATTTGATATAGTTGTCAACCTGCAAGAGGAAGCAATATTATGAACAGAATTTCTAAAAAGTTTCATTTACAAAAACAAAACATCTACAAAAAGTAACATTAAACACAGCGAATCTAAATCAATTATCACAATAAATAAAGTACAGCAATTATTACAAACATATATTCCAATTCAAGATATACAAAATTCATAACAAAAAAAAAAAGGTAAAAACATTAGTTATAAAAATGTAAAACTTGAAATGTAGCTGTGTATTTAGATTTTTATGATCATAACCTTTTCTATCCTCGTTCACATATAAAACATACCTCTTCATCTTGCATCTTGCAGTTGCAATAACATTATTTCTGGTTATATCTTCAATACATTAATGATTTTAATATATGTATTTTATTTGGTTCTCCCTTGTTTCAGACCCTGGATTTTCTCTTTTTCAAATCTTGTATACCTGGATAATTTCTAATATTTCCACTATATTTATTTTTGACTCTTTTCTTATACAGCCCATATCTTTTTCCCCATTTTTTCTGCCAAATTTTAGCGCACATTAAACAGAACAAATTTATTATTGTATATTCATTTTTTATCAAACCCCTAATCATCAATTCCTAAAAACATCAGTAAAAACCTTTATTTCAAATCTGATAAAAATACAACAGACATACACATGTTGCTAATATAATAAATAAAATGGAATTCTGATATATCAATAATGATTCTCAAGCACAATACTACAAATCGGCTAAAATATACATTATATTCCAATCATAGAAAAAATATAAAACATCTAATACAGAACAGCATAAAGGTTGAGTATAAGAATTAATACAAGGAAAAAAATTCAAGAAATTACTATTCTTATCAACAGAGAAACACTAGCAAAAAAAAAAAAGGAATGAAAGACTGAAATCTAAACATTATAAAAATATTTTTTTAATGAGTTGACTTCACTATTATTTTCTTAAGTTTATATCTAAACCCGACACATAATGTAATTTTTATTTTCATTGTTAACTGAATTAAAATCATTGTCAAGCCTATAAGGATATTATGAGATCCTTTGTTCGAGAAACACTCCACTTGTACAAAATATTAAAAGTTTAATTAAATAAAATACTAATTATTGGATAAAAAAACAAGTCATAACTTGATTTATATGCAAAATAATGAAATGAAATAAAAATTCTGTTAGGCCAAATAAACCAATCACAACTCAACTACAAAAAGCAATATTTTCAGCCAACACATGCACAATATTATTATTGCTACCCCATCTCTTTAGTGCATGCATAACTATAATAACAAATTATATACATAAAGCATGTACATAAACTAAAAACTACACAATGCTTGAAAAGGTATCTATCTATCTATATCTGATAACCTATCAGTGAAGGTGGTCTGTGGGTACTGAAAAACATGAAGGTTCTTTCAGGGCAATCAGCAAATAGACAATCATTAATCAAGGAGCAACCCATTCTAACAGTTCAGTGATAATCAATTTCTAATATACAAGGTGACAAAACGTTATAGTGCCCTCTCATGTTTTATCAATGTAACACCAATACTGGAATTTTAATGTCATGTGATAAAATCGGATTACGAGGTTTCTTTATTACCCGTTCATGACAGTTTTAGGTAAATACCATGAAACAAAGATAAAACTATTATAACACAATTTAAAATAATTTACCTGTCCCTGTTCTTGGTTAAAAGATTTCGTTCTATCGAGTCCATTAGGTTTTCAAACCACTGAGCCATCGCTGCTTGCTTGTCCGCAGGTTGACTCCTTATGATGTTTTCCCTCAGCTGATTAAAGTACTGAAAGCATAGAGTTACACAAATCTAAAATGGCAGTTATGCAAAGCTTAAGGAGACAACAACTATTATAACAATTATAGAATAAATAGGGAGAAAATTAATAAATGATCCCAAGTACAGATTTTACATTAAATATAACATATCTCTGATATTTGGTGCATCTTCTCACACGATTTTCCTTACTGCTTTGGATGAAAGTTTAACATAAAAGCTTTTTATTAATAGGTTTAGCTTCATAGATAATTTAAATATCTTTCAAATAAGCGTCCAAATGCTACAGGTATGGTCATCAAAAAAAAAAAAAGGAATTTATGTACAAAAACCATGTGTACAAAGTTTAATAAACTGTTGCTAGTTCCAATTTTTTTTATTATTTTTTATTCTCGATATAGGCAAACTCTGGACCACGAATATACCACCACTTAGTCTTTTTTTGTCACTTCTCTTTTTCTTCTACCACACATCCTTCATCCTCGCGGAGAGCTGTGCCTTCCTCTCCTCTGACCACTTCTTTCCTGCACTCCTCTTTTCCGCTACAAGAACCCTCATTTGATCAACATGTTTCCGGAATTCGACTCTAACCATACAAACCTCGCTTGTTACATTAAGTTGGGCTGTTTTTTTTTTTTTTTTTGTCTGTTCTTCATAACCCTTTAGTTACAATGAAAATTGTTGGTAATTTCAATTAAATTTTTATTTTATTCTATATCAAATAGAAAGAAGGTTTTAATACATTTTTTTAATACCTACTTTTTTAAATTGTACTATTTTATTTTTCCATTTTTATAATACATTTTAAGAAAATTCTCTGAATTTCTATTTAGTTGGAAGAAAACTGCTGATTTGTCCAAAATAATCTATTTCCAGACTTTATTGGTTTTCCCTGAGTGAAGAGGCTCTGTTTACAAGAAATAGGCAAGAGAATGTCAAAATATCTAAGTAATTTAAAAATGCTTTTAAATATTTTTTTTATTTTATTTTTTTCACGAACAGGCCTTGAAGACCACGAGAATATCACGAATTTAATGCTTCCTCTTCATCTGCCTCCTCTTCTCCCATATGCCCCTAATCAGCTCTGCGTGCTAACGTTTTCTTTCCTCAGACAGACCACTAAATTATTAAATATATAACTAGATATATTAAATATTTAATATATCTAAAATGTGTAAGCACAATTTTTAAAGGGTGCTAATTGTCTGTTGTATTTTTTTATTTTTAATTCTGCAACATTAGAGCTTTGTATTAATCTGTATTAATTAATATTAGTCTGGGTTTCAGATATGGCAAAAAAAAAGGGATAAGCTCTTAAACTTCGAAAGAATAACTACTTAATTTATAAGGAGACAACAAAACAGAAGGTTCTATCGTACAGTAACTACTAATAACCATATTGCTTTAAATTTAGGAAATAAATAAAATAGCCCATACATATGAGTTTTCAAAACAACTATTTGGATTTGTACAACCAAATGATAAATAAACAGAGGTCATTCACAAATCAAGGAAATTATTGTTCATATTTTTTTTATTCTTCATGGTTAATAAATGGTTTAATATTGGCTTAGTTATGCAGCAGAATAAACTGAGAACCAGGACGTCTTAACGTTTATAATAATAGATCTGAAATCAGTTTAAAGCATTTGTAAAAATTATAATTTGTGGGATAGAAATGGACATGTTTGAGGTAACTCTAAAGGCCAAAACTAGGAGCTCAGGAGGAAGAATGCTTAATTAAAGCAACTCGTCACAAACCTGTCCAAAGGAAACTTAATTATAGAAATATTATTCGTAATGGTAAGCTTTAAATAATTTTCTTTTATACTGAATACTTACTTCTTCATTGAGAAGAATTAGTCCAAGCAGCGGCCTTGACATCGACCATTGATTCCGACAATCTTCAAACATTATGACATTGAGAACTGTACTTAATATTTGCTGGAGAATTTCAGGATGCAATTCTAGTACCTGGAGGAACATATTATTCTGGTTCGTCTGATTGAGAGGCCTCCTTTTTTTACCTATTATAACAAACAAATGCCACATAAAAAGTGAAACATATACAAGAACTACCATAATTAAATTTGCAAACAATTGATATTTTTAATGAAGAGAAGAATAGTTGGGGTGGTCAGTCAAAAAAGAATGCAAAAATAAATATTATCATTTATTTTTTTCCTTCTTTTTTGACTAACCACCCCAACTATTCTTCTCTTCATTATCCACGACAGTCAACCATTTACCTATTATGAATTGATATTTTTAATTCATTAATTCTAATAGCAAAGTAGTAAAATAATTGATAAAGTTCAGATATGCTATGTGGAGTATAGATATATGTAGAATATGGAAAGAATAATCATTGATCAAATATTTAAAAACATGGCAACTACGGGAGTATTATTATGACTAGTCCTTTAGAACACAGATATTAGTTCTAACATAAAAAAAATGAGGTTTTGATGGCCAAGGGTGTTAAGGAAACATAACTTTAGGAACCACACATGTAGAGATGTCAGTTTTAATCAGGTCTTGGCAGGTTGAATGGAAAAATAGAGATAAACTCATAGGAAATGACTTGAAAGAAAGCATGTCCATTTATAACTATATGCAGATGACAAAGTCATCATTTGACTCAATACTGAGGATGATAGTTATTTATTCAAAATCTCAGATTTTTTTTTCTTTATGGATGGAAATATTAGACAATAATCCAAACTCAGAATATTAAAAGAGGAATATAAGCTAAGGGGTCGATAAGCTGATAACACTGAAAACAACAGAATTGAAGCCTTATAGTATCGATAACTGATAATGAATATTCATCAAAAGTGAACAATTACTTCTCAGACATTTTAAATAAAGTTTTCAATTTACGAATTTTTAATCAGGAAATGTGAATATTCTTTTCTAATAGAGCAAATTAACACATTTAAGCCATGAGCAGACCACTTATAACATTCAAAAAAGCACTTAAACACTTAAATACACATATAATTTAGTCAAATTAGTGAATTCTATGAAAAGAAGTAATAAATAGTAGATATTTACCTTTACTAGTAATTTGCTTAAATAAATAGCTCACTATGTGGTCTAAACTTGCACAACAACCAGTACACACCATTGTATCTACACACAAAGTTAAAAATGAAAATTATTATAAATTCATTGAAATACGATACAATGTTATGAGTGGCTTCATATCAAAGACGGACAACAGTAATTTTCAGGAAGTGTAGAAAAAGGTCAATTTTTGTTTTATAAGTTCAACTTAAACTATTTCTGATGGTTTTATTTAAGAATCTTTAAGTTGAATCATGAAAATAATTCATTAGAATTAATTTAAATTGAAGCTGTTTCAAAAATTGGCTTTTTCTCAATTTTTTAAAAATTACAGTTATCCGTCTTTGATATGAAGCCACTCTTATTATATTCATAGAAAAACATGTTTACAGGAGAGATAATTTTAACCATAACAATACATGCATTTGAAATATGGTTATATGGTTAGTAAATATGGCTACCATCATAAGTATGGTTAGTCATTTTATACATACATTATATTAAACAAAAAGTGACTACTTCAAAAAAAAAGAAATTGATAAAATGAAGAATTGAAGACAAAAACTAGACCCAATAACGATGGTTACAATTTATTTCAGAAACTTTAGAAGGATAGTTAATCCATCTTACAGCTTGAAGGATAGGAGATTTCTGCCAAGCATCAAGAATATCAACTAGTCGTATAGAAGAACTGGAACCCATCTGAATTCGAGTAACTTAAATACACATAAGTCCCAGATTACGACAGCCTTCTTGCCTGATTAAATGAGGAAGAGCTAATACCATAAAACTCTCCATGTTCTCATGATCAAGTACAAAAGTCATTACCAGAAACTGGAGTTAGACAATAATAAGAGAAAATGTCATATCCAAAGGAAAGGTGACCTCCTAGTTGCAAAGAATTGATAACGTATAAAGTTATAGTCTAAGGTTAAGGATATCGCCTCTATACCTTAAACTGCTAATACTATCTTAGGTACTTCTCAGGTTACACACAGTCAAATGGATTCATTAATAGGTTATTCGAAAATGCAGGCATAGCAATTTTCCCCTTCCTTAGGTCAGTGATCATTGTGCAAAATTCAGCATTTCCCTGAATGAAAAATTCAAATGCATTTGACAGTGTGAAAACAAATAAGATTAACATTAAAATAATGTGTTTAATTAAAAAGATGATGTAACTACATTTTTAATGCCAAGCTTGCAAAATTTCAACAATAAATACTCAAATAATAAAACCTGTACCTCTACACTCGTAGAGAATTTTGAAATCAGTGTTTTGTAAGGGAGTAATATACCATAGCCTGACGGGTGGGTAAGTAGACGATTTGACAAAGTTTCTGCTTAATTCCCAGGTTTTGTGCCAATTAAGGGTACCCACTTTTTAGAAGCTGGGTGTGTCCGAGAAGAGTCTATTAACCCCAGATTCAGTCAATCCATGGCTAATTTAGCGGAATAAATAAATATCTGCTATAGCCAGATTCAATCCTAGGAGGCCCCAGGGAAATAGGAGCACAGCTACTCCCTGAGCTAACCTATTCCCCACTTTGAATATTATTTTCTCATTCTCATATAGACCTATAGAGCTAGGAAGGTCTATAGAGTGACCTTCCCTTGTTTTGAAGGTCAAAGACCAGATTTACATATAGCTGTATACATTTTACTTTATATAGTATTATAAATAGAAGAGTTCAATATAATGGCAAATTAAGGATTAACATGAGAGAAGTAACAATAGTTTGTTTTTCTGTTTGTTTTTTTTAGATAGTAGATTAAAAAAATTATCACATAGAGAAAAAGATTTGTGAGGAAAATTTGAGTAAAACAAGATATTTATTTCAATCAAAAATCAGAATAGTAAAGTAGACAGTATGAAAATAAATAAGATAAACATTAAAATAATTTATGATTAATACAACCTCATGGACTGTTTCAATGTTTGAGAATCTTTCTACCTTTCTGTTTACTTTGTGAGTGCTCTGGTGGTTTAAGATGTAACTAGTAAAAACAATTTACTTAGCAGCAGAGATAAAGAGCTGGTAGGTCCTACTATCACCCATACAAAAATGGTTTTGAGTGCATTGGGATATTCGTCCAAATCTACATATGCACCTCATGGTGTTGGTCTAAATAACTCAGCGCAGAATGAAAAATGATTATGGCTGTTTTTTCCAAATGAATCATCTGCTGGATCAAATTTATTGAAAAATTAATTTATAACGATCAGTACTGAACAGGAGGATGACCTTCCTCTAATCTTAGAATCAATTATGACATTAGTTTTTAGTGAAGGACTATCTTATCTATGCAAACTATCTTAGGGCACTAAAATGGAACAAGTTTGACTATGTCTTCACTTGAGGGCAAGCTCCCAAAATAAATGGGATATTGGACTAGTATATTGAAGAGAAAACTGAACCTTAGGAGGATTCAATGTCATCTATTTAATTCCCAGAATTTACCTGGCTTGTTGATAAAAATATGTTTCTTGTGTATTCATTAATTCTATGAAAGGAAAGCCAATCTGAAGACTGGAAATCTATGCAAGAGCAAATGAATAGCACTTATTGCAAAGGTGGCAAGAGCTAGTAAGTACATTTATTAGCATGAACATTATGAAAACCTTTTTTGGAATCCAAGAATGGAAATGAGAGTACCAATATAAATGGTGTCTTTCTCTACAAAAGAGGCTTATATTTTCCGAATTAGGAACAATTTGTCCGTAGTGGAAGTTGCTTCACTGGTTTTGAATGCCTACTGAATTCACAAAATGATACAATTTATCATAATGTTAAAATTAAGGAATCTACTTGAAGTTAAAAATGCTGCTAGTGAATGAAAGAAAATATTTTTTTTAAATAGGAACTTCCAATTTCAGTCAGAAATTTATCAGTTGAATTTGTAATATGGTTTCTCAGACATCCTATCAATGAGAATCTCATTTGGCTCGCTGAAACTATAACATAAGAGGAAATAATTGCTCAGAATTAAAAAAAATTGATAATATAAAAAACAATATACATTACCATTACCTAAAGCTGTTAAACCTTCTGAAATCGATGACAGTATGTACAAAAACACATTAGGTTCTAAGGTAGACAAGAAACTCATGTGATCCTGAGCAAGACATTCCAGAAGTACATAATATGTTTGAGAAAGTTTAGGATAATCCTGAAAAGTAAAGAATAAAAAGGCATTAAAAAAAGTAAAACAATATAAGTTTTTTAAGTAAAAATAAGTTTGTGATTGGATTCATTAAAAATTAGAATTTAAAAAATAAATAAATTAAAAATAAAAGTGAATGGGTTGGAAACATGAATATAATAACCAAAATAATATTATTTTTAGTATGTTTACAAGCTGCACCACACAACCGATACTAATCCCTCACTCACCCCTGAATACGGCAGATTTCACAAAAAAGAATTGTTATAAGGCTGATAAGAAACACATTATCAAGTTTCATCAAAATTAGTTTTCATTCTAAAGTGAAGATGATCCACTACCCACAGTGACAGCAGGAGATGATTTTGGGTATTGATTTATTCTTAGTTGGGTGATGAGGTATATAATATTTTATTATTGAATAAAATAAATTAAAACATTTCATTTCTTTTCTTTAATGATCAAATAATAATTACAACTACATTAAAAGATAATTGTAAAAAGTTTGAAACAATTACTTACAAGTAAATCTGATTGAGGTATACTGAGGAGTAACTTGACAAAAGTTTTTAAAGCATTGTCTAGAGCCTCATCGCCGTACAACCTGAAGACTCCAAAATTTACGTAGCTACCACAAAGAGCTGCTTTGAGCATTGAAAAACAAATAGAAATTCCTTTTAATTTCATAGAATACATCTGGTCTTTTGGGACATCAACAGTGAGGATATTTGCACCTATATGAAATTAAAAACATAACACAATACAGTTCAATAAAAATTAAAATTACTGATTTGTTATGAAAATATTACTTATGCTAATAAAATACAGAGAAACCTCAGTAACCAGAACCAATTTCTACAAGGGATGTTTGGATCACAGAAGGTGTTTTGGAAAGGTATATTAAAAAAATAATTAAAACTCAATAGGTATATGCAGCAATTTGATTAACTCTATTAAAAAAATTTTTTAAGTACAGAATTTTAGATTACTGAGCTAGCTAACTATTACATCACATATTTGTTTTTAAATCTTCAATGGTGAAACAGGATTAGACAAATAGCTTAGAATGTCATTGCAGATCGCTACTGTTAGTGTAAAACGTCGATGTTTATTCTCTTCGCGCTAAAAGTGATATTTTACAGTCTACAACTGCTCTAAATAGTCTGTCAAATAGGAAAATATAATATGAAATTATACTAATAAACCATTAGAAAGTTCTTATTCATTATTATTTTACTATATTATTTATTATATTATTGTTTTTTTTTCACGGAACGGCCATAGAGACCACGCGAATATCATGACATTTGGCTTCTTTCTTGTTTTTCCTTTCTTTCCACTTCTCTCTCATAATCTCCGCGTGCCGCCCCTTTCTCTCCTCCGTCCATGCGACTCCCTTTCTCGAACTTTTCTTCTTAACAAGAACCGTGACCTCCTTTAGTCTCTTACCATACCCCTCTCTGTCCAGATAGCCCTGGTCCGTTATTCCAAGTCTTTCCGTTTCTTCCTTCATCTGCCTGATGTATCCTCCCAAGCTTTTGTACCTACAGATTTTTTGGAATATTTCCTTGTTAAGTCTTTCTGGGGCCATTCTTACCATATGTCCGTGGAATTTCAGTCTCCTGATCCTTATTTCCGTTTCTAGATCTCTTGTGTCCTTGTATATTTCCTGATTGGATCTTAGCCTGTATCCTTCTTTTGTCTTTTTAGGGCCGTAAATCCTTCTTAGAATTCTTCGCTCTATTCTCAACAATTTTTATAGGCTGGGGAGGCATGTGGTTTCCGTCCCGTATAGTATCACAGGTTTAACAACTGTATTGTAGTGTCGTATTTTTACTTCCGTGGACAAGTTTCTCTTGTTGTATATGCTACTGGTTGCAAAAGTTAGTTTTTCCAATTTGGCTATTCTTTCCTTGATACTTTCTTTTTCCGAACCATTATTACAAATAGTCTCACCCAGGTATTTAAATTTATTTGTTATATCTATTGACCCGTATTTGGTTTCCACTGTTTTCTTCTTGAAGTCTGCGTCTGTGGTCATTAATTTTGTTTTTTCATAAGAGATTTGGAGACCCGCTTTTTTGGCTATTTATTTTATTGTTATTATTCAAAAACTCAATTTTCGCATACGACCTTTTGCACTAAAAGTAGTGATATACAAAATTAATCAACAATATTATTCGGTAATCCTACCAACAGCATAAATCTTTCACTAAGTAATGCCCATTTTTAGATATGCCTGAAGATGGCCTTGTAGTTGAAACATATAACAAATATAAATGAGGTAAACCAATGAAAAATAGCTATGAGGATGATCTTAATCCATAATGAAAATAAAATTGTTTATTTGTTACATATATTTATATGATAAGTGAGAACCATTATATCATTATTCCTTACAGCCCAGAAATGGTATATTGTATTAAAAAAAAAAAAAATTTCAACAAGTGAAAGCAGAGTAGCTCAGTGCGTTAGGCACTGGGCTGCTAAGCTCAAGGTCCTGGGTTCGAATTCGGCTGATGTCAAGTAATTTTTCATCGACCCCGGGGTTAGGAGACCTCAATAAAGTGGGTACTCTTAATTAAATAATTAATTAAGAAGAAAACCTGGCGGTTGAGCATGATCCTGGCCCGGTCACATCTATGCACAACCATTGGCCTTGAAACAGTACTTCAACAGTACAACAAAGCACTGAACCCAAAGCCCTTCATAGATTGTAGTGGTACAGGTTTTACAAAAAGTAAAAAAAAAATTATCTAAAGACTTTGGTTATGAAAAAAAAAACAGATTAACATGCGAATGAACATTTTAGTAATTTTTGTTACCAAGGAAATAACCTAATTCATTTACTATTGAGCCTTATGAGCAATCCTGTAAAATTTTCTTTTGCCAACTTGAAGGTCACCGTTATATTTAAGCCTTGCACTGAACAATTAACATATATTGCATGAAGACTTATGATACCATATATAAAGTGGTAGATTATATAAGGTTAAAATTTATTGACTGATTTCTTCTAACTTCAATCGCGATAAATACACAGATCAACCACCAGTTGTGAACATGTCCCATTCCAAATTGCCATTTATAATGATGGAAACATTGTTCACCTTCTAAATATTTAAGAAAATCAATCATATTGCATATGATAATTATACAGTTTGATATATTTCTTTTCTTTTCAGAAATATTTGATATTTAATCCATATTTTTCCTTTTATGTTCAATAAACATAAACAACCAACCATTTATTAAATAATTGAAATTGCATTCATGTAACTTTTTTAAAAGCTTTTCATCCATAATGATGTCATTTTTAGAGCTACATTACACTGATAATTTTTTTAGTTAATCACTTCTTCATCCATAATTTTCCACTTTTCTCCTACTGTCCAATGCAAGGATGAGCTTTTTCTTAATTATAAGCACTAGCAATAGACAATGTACCAGATCCGCACAGTCTGATGTCTACATTTTAAAAGAGTTGATGTGACATCAGTCTGACTGATACATGTAGGGATCTTCATGATTGAAGTCATTCACTTCAGTCTTAAGACTATCATTGCTGACTGACCATTTAGGATCCCCTTTAGTCTTTTATTTTCTTTGTTCTCCTTTGCCTTCTACAAAAGGATCAGTATAAAGCAAATACTTAACGTTTTAATACTTTCAGCATGTGGGAAAAATATAATTATTAACTAATTGCAATAAATAAAAAAAATTGCAATAATGACACATAATAAAGAAAACAAAATTATATTAAAAGATGGCGAATTGGGCTAAGATTTTAGTTCAGTCTGTTTTTCTTACTTTTCCTAGGTCCCATTTAAATGAAAAAAAAATTTTGTTCAGTTGCAATCCTTGGGTTCACTTCTTGGTAAAGAAGGCCTGCATCTTGGTAAACAGAGTTGATGATTTGGTATATTTTAAGGAGGAGGTATCTATTTATAAAGTTATGTAGAGGGTGAAAGCTTTCCATTGCATGAGCCTTTTGCTCCTTTCGCATTATTTTCCTCTAGCTCATACTTTATTGTAATGTTTGTTATCTTGTTTATTCATTCATATTAAATACTGCATAGGCATAGATAAACAATTTGTGGAAGAACCTTTTAGTGTCCACATGCATAATAATAACAATCAAAACAAATCAAAAAATATACTTTAATACCAGTTAAACAACTATTTCAAATTAGTTCTATAATATAATGAGGGTATACACAAAGTAAATGTTGATCTTTTTTTAGTGAGTATTACAATCTACCATTTCAGGGCAAAAGACAATAATCATATTATTTTTTATAATATATAATATTCATGATGAAAACATTTGAACTCAGGCACACCTAAGTTTGACTTAAATTATAAATGTTTACACCTACTTTTTCAAGAATTAAAGTGACATATACAATAATAAATACATACCATAACTTGAAATGACCTTGCTTGCTTCCCTGAATAATAAGATTCCATTAGGAGAGGAAACATCAAATTGAAGCCTTTGAGATCTGTTTTGAACCAGCTCAGCAAAAAGTTTGAGCACTGGTGTAGTCACCTGTGGTTCTCTGAACCATAGATCCATCGCATGAAGGAGTATTGGTGTATACGTTGGGTAACTAAAAGATCCATGGTTAAGAAAAAACTTTCCTTTTATTTTTAATTGAAAATTCAAAAAGAAAAATAATAATGATAAAGCATAAAAATATAAACAAAATTATTAGCTAATAATTCCTCTATAGCTAAAATAAAAATAAAATGGGTAATTTAAAAAGTGAAGGAGCTTAAAGCAGCTTCAAAAAATCCAATAAATTATACTCGTTCAATTTTATAATCAATGATATACATATTTTTTTAGATTTACATATTGGTTTTAAAACATCTAAATTCGATGTCATTATAGGAAAATGAATATTAATAAAAAAAAGGATACATCCAATCAAATAACATCATGTAGGAGGTCTTAGTGTTAAAAGCAAATGCAAGACCTCGGAGATCTCTTGCTAAACCAATTAAAGCTTTTTTTGCTTCTTCTCCAGCAAAAACAGGAGTACCAGCTGTCTGAAGCATTGCTCCAATGGATTCAAAAGCATCTGTATAAACACAAAATAATCATTAGAAATTCATTGATCAATATTTTTAGCACCCTTTTATTATACTTTATAAATAACATGTATTAGGTCTATTCTGACATGAGTTTCAAGTACCAGCAAACTAATCTATCAAGGCATGAGGCTGACAGTTATAACTGAACATCTCCCGGAACGTTCCAGATGCTTACTATTAACATGAAAAAAAAAAAAATAATAGTAATAATAAAGTAAAGACAAGATAAAAAAAATATAACAAAATCAATACGACTAACATCAAATAATTTTTGAACTCATCACTCAGTGTTGTAAGGAAAGTCATCAGTGGATATGACAGATATTTTAAATTAAGCTTATTTTTCCCCTCATCTAGTGAATGCCATTCATTAACAGTGATCCAAATTATATTGATTTAAATGAAATTCCAAATTTAAGGTAAACATTTTTTTTTTAACCTAAAGCGATAACTTCCTTTGTGCATCCAAATCAAACCTAATCCAGTTAAAAATAAATAAAAATAATTTTTAAAATTCTGATTAATTTAATAATTATAAAACTCAAATAATACTTAACAAAACTATTTTTACATTAACTAAAAAAAACAAGATCAGGTTGGCAATAATGAGGGTTTCCTAGACTACTTCCTTTTAACCTAATGTTTTGAAGCATATGTTTATTATATTTTAAACATTTTTTATTTTCTTTACATACTTATTAAGTATTTAAAATAAAAAAATTAAAATATATGCATTCATCAAGGGATACATAAATCAATTTATAAAAAATAATTCTTCTATGTACATAATCATAACTAATTAGGGGACATTTCAAGTCTAGATTACATTAAAAAAAAGGCGTAATAATAATAATTCAAAAAGCTTTGTTCAATAGTAAGAAGAGCATGGAAACCACAAAATCTTTGAACAGAGATGAAATCAACAGGAATTGTGAAAGAACACTGACTTTGCTAAGATCAAATAAACCAGATGCAGCTGATTTAATGCTAAATATGCTAAATGACAGTATTTTAAAGAGATATGGAGACGGTAGGCAAGTCATTGATATTTCTAAGTTCACCAAGTTGAACTCAGATGATAGCAAAGTACCAAACAAAAAGGCCAAACTAAAAAAAATTAAAAAAGAAAAAAATCAAAAGATAAGTAAGAATGAAACAAAGTTAAATGAAATGTCTAACGATGTCACACATCAGAAGATAAGACATGTTTCAAATGAATTTAACAGTAAAATGTCAAAACATAATAAATCTAAAACTAAAATAATGAAAAATGAAAACAATATAAAATTAAAAAACAATTTTTTTGAAAAAGACAATACTCCTTCAGACGAAGTTGGAGAAATAACAAACAATACTTCACAAACATTGACAACAAACAGAAATTTAAACATCAAAACAAAATCCAATATAATTTCTAAACATAATGAAAACAGTGAAAATTCAATTGGGATCCAAGAAAGTAAAATTAATGACATACAAAATACAGGTAAGAATTATGTCTTACATTAAGTGTTATCAACATTTATAATATATTGTGATAAACTTAGAAGAAATTTTTTAATAGTCCAAATCTCTAAAAGGTTGTGTTGCTTTATTAGTAAAACTTTGTACAATAATTTACCCACATATGATTTAACTTTTTGTTAATCTAATTTATTCAAAAATATAGCATCCTTACGGAAATGATAATACTAGAACTTTTTCTTCCTTCTCTATACTCTCAATACTCGTCCATAAATTCACAATTTACAATAAGTAATTGAATTCAAACTCATTCTTGAATAATTTTGATAGCCCTTCACATTCCTTATCCTGAGATGATTGGAAAGATTTAGGTAAGATCACTTTTCTTTATCTCACCATTACTTGGTATACTCACTAGCAAGGCCTCTAGACTTCCTAATCATACAACATAAGGGGTTCAAACAGGACTGAATATGATTATGGTACTTTCTTTTTTGTTCTCACAATGAGTATATAGAATTTAATTCAAATTGTGGTAGTCACTTAAAATGTTTAATGCAGAATAGAAACTTGTGAACCTATTCCCAATGCTTCAATTAATATTTAATGATTCTTTGCTTCTTTAAAATTTCATGAAAGGAATCAGGATAAATGGCGATTTAAAGTATACCACTTAACATTCAATTTTTCTACTGTAAAATAGTTATTTTTGACGTATACCCTTTTTACTGCTCTATAAAATATATATTCGAACATATAACAATTAAATGATTATTTTTATCAATGAGTTACAATTAAACTTATAATTTTAAAATACAATCCTTAATGAAGATCTTGTTTATAACATAAATATGAGAATTGTTGACATAAAAATAAAACCTCATCACTCATAACAGCCTGTTTTTAATAATTCACTAATCACAGACTAACTGTGAATTTACTTTTAAAGAAACTAACTTACAGACCTTAAACGAATGATTAACTGACTAAACTCTTAATGATTGACTATACCATATTTTAATATAGAAAAACTTCAAAAAAATCCCCTGAATGCTCGTGGTAAGACCCGACCATACTCTTTAATCTCATTGATCCAAACCTGGTCCCAATTCTTGGATTATTTAGAACCTTCATTGTTTTATACTCCAAAACTCAAAATCCTAATAATATTGAATTTAAAACATTATTATTATCAGATTATTACCTAAAAGTATATGTTGCTTCTGTAAAATCGCAAATATATATATTTATTTTTGATTAAGACATTTATTTTATTTTAAACATTTATTACTTTCAAGGTAATAATACAGCATCAGTAATATTCTTATTGCAGAAAAATCACAATCAAAGGGGGAAAATGAATCATTTGGTATATCATCAACTGTTAAAAGGCTACAATTGCAACATAGATCTACATCAAAAGTAAAAAATCATAAGAAACCTCCTTTGCATGAACTATCTTCCAGACAGAGAATTCAGGCAGTTCTTGAGAAAAGAATAAATAATAAATGACAAATGTTCCAGAATACCAAGCAAGAAAAAAGAACAAGGATATTTCAAACTAACTAAGAGTTATTTTTAGAATAATTGAATTAGAATTAGGTAATTAAAAAATGGGGTCACAAAAAACCTTACTGGTTAATGGAATCATGAAGGTAATGAATCTATCTTCATCTTCTCCAAGATCAACCATAAGCAAACGGCCTAAAGAGGTGTAGAACATTGATCTACACCGCATTTCGCTGACCTCTACACCATTACCCAGAAATGGGAAATGTTCACTCTGGAAAAAATTAAAAATGATATATTAGCCACTTATTATTAGTAGCATCTACAGTATCAGTATCAAGAAGTATTTAAAAAGTTATAAAAATATATTAAATAAAATAGTATTAAAACAAATTCATCTTTACAAAAACATTAATATGAATAAATAATAACAGTATATACAAATCTGTAGCTGAAAGATGAATACAGAAGAACCTCAACTTTGAGCCTGGAGCCAAATCTCGTAATGGATAATTAATTATTAATTGTGTATGAGCAATGGCCCATGCTTAGGATTCAAAAATTGAAGTTCTGATATAACTATTGCTTCCTAATTATATAACTGTTATTTTATTCATTTTTATTTTATTAAAATCAACTCAGAACTTCCATGCGATTTCACCAGATGAACTAAATCAAAAATATTAAATTTAACATTTTAAAACAAAAGAAATTTTACAATTTAAAATTGTAACAAGTGTTAATTTGTCAGCCTAAGTAGGTTCTAGTTATTGACAATGAAGCTATGAATAGTGGCTAGGATAAAGTAGACTCAGAGTATGCAATATCCGTCAATAATCAACAAATGTAAATTTTTGTTTTGATTTAGTATTGTCAATAATGAAGCTTAGCAATCATCAAAGAAAAGAAAATATAACTCCCTCTTTCTTAAAAATTCAGGTTTTACCTTTCAAGAAACGTAGAATTTGAAAATCAAATAAATTAAAAATCCATTCATAGCTGTTCTATAAGAATTCTAGATTATTTTTTTTTTTTCTTTGGCACTACAAAGTCACAGATCAGTCTAAACCATTACTATACCTAAGTTTCAAAATAGCCATCATCTGTAACAACTGTCACAAGATGTTTTTGGAACTCAAAAAGACCATCCAGAAATCAGCTTTTCATACAATTTTAAGCTGTTTATGAAGATAGAGGAAAAAATATACGAAATACTTTGGAATCTTTTTTTTTTTTTCCTGTTCTTCCTACCTCGCCTTTTAGGCTATACGGGGTTTTCCCGGGGCGGAGGGTGAGGGCGGGGAATTTAAAATCCCCTCTGGCACCGGGACATGAATTCTTACTTTTTTTAATCTCATATTCAGATCATCTGGTTGTAGAGCAACTTCGCAGTGCTGTGCACACGCATTAGCCCATTCGGCCACCCCGCCCCCTTAATGCTTTGCAATCATTTAACCGAACGATAAAACAAAATAAAACTTACAGTTTAAAAGATAAAAAGCATTTGTATCTATTTTAGCTTAGGAATCAATCCTTTTCCTACCATTAAACTCTATATTCACCAACTTTATTATCCTTAATTGATAACTTGGTTGGATACAAGTCAAATAAACAGAAGAATAACTATGGGGTTACTTTAATGTATGACTATATATAAATATGGGGTTACTTACTGTATGACTATTAAGCATGAACTGGACTTCATCCAACTTAACTAACTTCCTAACACAGCTATATCCGACAGTGAGATCGTTTAGCAATTGTAATGTTTTACAAATTATATGCTCACTCCTGCCCCAGTATTTAAGGTTTGTAATACTGAAATATATATTAAAAAAAATTATCAATGTTCCGCTTATAAAATTACAAATTAGGATAATTAATAATAAAAACATATGAATGGTCTCATATCAAAGATGCACATCTGTCATTTTAAAAAAGTTGAGAAAAATCTATTTTTTTAACATGCTTCAATTTAAACCATTTTTAAGGATTTTTTTTTTCAGCTTAAACATTCTTAAATAAAATCTTCAAAAACAATTAGAAATGAACCAATTAAAATTAAAATGTTTTTTCTCTAATTTCTGAAAATTACTGATGTCCGTCTTTGATATGAAGCCACTCGTATAGGTATATGGAATTATAAATAAATTGTAGATATAATCAGAATGATTTAAAACTTAATTTATTTAATCAATTTAGTTAACTAAAACTGAATTGATAAATTATTAAGAGGCCTTAATTTTTAAAAAAGGTAGGCATAGTGGTAAAGAATCTTAAAACTAATTAATTATTATGAAAAATTTTTCTATTCTTCTTTTAAAAAATCTAAATTTAAATCGCATCTTAATTAATATAGTCATTATAGAAGCATCATTTTTTTATTTTATTTAATTTTTAAACTGTAATAAAACTTTCCAGCTGTATCTGAAGATAGCACTAATTCAACACAATTCAAATTAATTTAAAAATTAAAACTATAAACATATCTCACACAGAGATATACAAGTTTAACAAATGTTTTTTCGCTCCTCTAAAATGTTGAAAAATTCGAGTTAACATGATGTTGCTACTACAGTAAAGATACAATCTTCACTACAAAAAAGGCAAAGGCTATTGAAAGAAAATAAGCAAGTAAATGAGATTTATGAGTATTAGCCATTTGCAATCTCTTAATACCTTAATAAAACCATTTTTTTAGATTAAACAATAACTGAAATTCAATATTCATACAATGACATAAGACAAAACCTCTATTCAGACCTAACTGCTTTTACTCATATATTTAAAAAAACTAAATTTAAATGAAACTAACATTTTCCTGACAAAAACACTCAACACCATTGATTCATCACTGAGACCCAATACTTCTGACAATCTTCGATAAACTTTTGAATTTTTCTGAACCTAGAAAAAGTAAAAATTAAAATAAATATAAATCAGTAAGATAGATGTAAATTATTTTTAAAAAATTTTTTTTAGTGTACCTGATCGCCAACATATATTTTTCGGAATTGTTCAAAAAAGCTTAACATAGCTAACTCCAACTTTTCACAGCCTCCTTGAGTCAAACGTGAATCAGTTAAATTCATTAACTGAAGCACTCTAAAATAAATTTAAATGGTAATTATATGTAGATACAATATTTATAATCAAATATGAAATTAAGTTAACTTTTACAATACTTTTTATATTTTTTGATTACTATGAAAATTCATATTTAACGTTTTTTCATGTGAGAAAAACAAATATTAACTTTGTTTTTCCTTATAAAATTATTTCACTAAACTTTGTTCCTTAAGTGAAGTATTTCAATGTGCCAATTAATAAACAATCAAACATATCAATGTAATCTTATTATACCTATATTCCAAATATATATATTTTTTCTAAACTGAAGGGGTATCTAAAGTAAAATTAAGCCGGGTATCCACTATGTTCGCAAACCTACAGTGATCCGTTCTCCTGTCAAGTGGATATGTTCTATGCTACGAGCGTGCAGCATGTTTTGCGAACACATAAAGTGCTTCGGTGGCTATCGGCTTTTGTCCTAACTCTAAGGGGAGGAAAGGAACCAGAGGAAGTTCATGGACGGGCTACAGTTAGTTGTGAACACTTGTCTGTGATGTCTGAGTGAGTAATTAGCATAGCTGTGAACACTGTTGCTTTAAGCCGGTATTGCGCAATGGAGTGAACAGACGAAAAATGACTTCTTCTTATCGAACTATATAAAAAATATCCTATATTTTGGAATCCTAGAGGTTCAAGTTATATAAAAACAAATTCAATATATAAATATATAATAAGTAAAATAAAAATCTGGTGCGCCCAACACAACTTTCACTTCCGCTCTACTTGAATATAAATTATTTTACGGCAATGTTAGGCTATTATAAAATTGTTGAAGTGCATTTTTAACCGAGCTAAAGTTTAAAGCTTTCAGTTAATAAATCATTAATACCATTAAAATAACAAAAATCCTATTTATTATATCAACAGTTGATTATGGATTGTACAATCCGTTGATTATGACTATTAGTTATTAAAGCGTTATTTTCCATTGCAAAGTTTACTAAAATGGAATTATGAGATTTGCATTGCCTATAAATAATAATTACCGACCCATATTTCTGTCATCGGTGGTTTACAAAGTATACACTAGAGTCCTGGAACAAAGATTAAGGAACTTGGTGGAAGAAGATCTGGAAGAGGAACAAGCAGGTTTTAGACCCGGCAGACAGACACAAGATCATATCTTCTCTCTGAGAATGATTGTCGAGAAGGCATGGGATATAGGTAAAACAGTATACCTAGCTTTTCTAGATTTACCGGCGGCTTTCGACAATGTTCCTAGACAGGAAATATGGGACGCATTGCAAGATAGGAGAATCCCACAAAATCTTATTAGTGCAATTAAGTCAGTGTACCAAGACCCAAAGGGAGTAATAAGGCTAGCCGGCACTGAGTCTAGGTCATTCCATTTCTTTAGGGGAGTTAAACAGGGCGATAGCCTGAGCCCCCTATTGTTCATAATTTTCATGGATGCCATTTGGAAATTTTGTAAAAGAAGGAGATTGTTGTAAGCAGATGATGTGGTATTGGTTGCGGATACTGCTGAATCGCTCCAGGTCGCTGTGAATGAGTGGCAAGAAGAACTGCAACTCAGAAGCATGCAGATCAATCCCTCCAAAAGTAGAGTCGAAGTGCGATGTGTGTTGGACCAAGGAACGAGGATCTTAGAATCACTTGCAATGGAGAGACCCTTGAGCAAACCGATACCTACTGCTACCTGGGAAAAATGATTGGCAGGGATGGAAGAATAGACCAGGAGGTCATGAATAGAGTCCAAAAGGCCAATGGAATATACTACCAAATATCCATGACACTAATTGGAAAGCAGGAGTTGAGCAGAAAAGCGAAGATTCTGCTATTCAAATCAGTTTTTCTCCCGGTGCTGCTTTATGGATCGGAGAGCTGGACACTCTTGGACCGCCATGCCAGCAAGATTGTCTCTGCAGAAATGAGATTCCTACGGAAAATATTGGGAAAAACCAGGCGAGATCGAATAAGGAATGAAAGGGTGCGAGATGAACTAGGAGTTAGATCCGTCCTAGAGAGGATTGAAGAAAGGCAGTTGAAGTGGTATGGTCATGTCAATAGAATGGGAGATGACCGTAAGGCCAGGTGGCTTCTAGAAGCAAGACCGGGAGGAAGGCGACCTCAAGGCAGGCCAAGGCTTATGTATGCAGACTTGATAGAGAGAATTGGCGCAGCGAGAGGAAGCACCATGCCGGAGATGAGAAGGCTTGCACAGGACAGGGACCGTTGGACAAGATGGTCAGAGGCAGCTATTCCACGCTTAGCAGCACACAGGAGATAGTGAGAGAAGAAGAAGAAGAAGCATTGCCTATAGATAGGTCAAAAGTTGTTATATTAATTGTAAATGGATATTGTTGGGATATCACAAAGGGAAAATTCATCAAATTATTCCCTAATTTAATTTTCTAAAATTTTACATGATGATTTTTCGTAATAAACAAAAGATAGGTATCTAATTATTTAAATGTAATATCAGATGTAGAGTTATTAAAGTACAGTAAATGTATTTAAGGTTATATATCCATGAAATATTGATATATTTCACTTTTTCTTTCACACAACTACAATGAAATAGTATTTTAAACAATGTTGACTTGATTATAACAAACTTGTTTCGGTGGATTTTAAATACTTTTTTTTCAATAAGAAAAAATCTTATTGAAATTGGCAGCCCAAAATCTCCCCTTAAGTGTTACTTTAAAGAAAAAAAAATGTGTCACCCTAATAATTATGGGTCAATTTTCATTGATGTTCTGAAAATTACAAACAAGGATATAGATTGTTATTCGGTCCACCCCTTTATTACTGTACTTTCACATAGAATTTACATTCCGGTTTCTTTATTATACAAATCTTCATTGAATTTTTGCATCATAATAAATTTTATAAAACTAAAATTATCTTTTAAAGTTGTAATTAATCTTGAACTGATTAATACTTACTATACTGTTTCTTACCTGCATACTAACTCACCATCCATTGCATCATGCTCTTCATTACTATTAAAAGAAACCCTTCCTCCAATAGCTGAACCAATTATATAAACTAACCAAGTAAGTCTACCTGAAATTAAGATAATGCAAAATAAGCAATTCCTTCAAAACAAGCATTGAGATAGAAGAAATAATATAGAAATAACAACAAAAATAAAAAATAAGATATATTAAAATCTTGTGACAAAAATACATCTGACCTAAAGTTTGATTTTTGTATCTCATTTTAATTAATATCTAATATAGGAGTTAAATAGTATCATAGTTTCTTTTCTTTTCGATACTCTGATTGTTTCTCTTACTTAACAAGCAATACTTCAGTCCAGACTAGGATAGACCAGCAGAGACCTACTTTAAATAACTGTACTTTAAGTATGGTTTCACAGATTCATAAAAAGGGCATTAGATTAAAGAAAACTATAATTTCGAAATTTATTAATTAAATGATTAATGCTATCGACATAAATAGCCTTTAGTGTTAGCCATTGTCTATTTCAGCGAGTACA
Organism: Nezara viridula; assembly: GCA_928085145.1. Classification (NCBI taxonomy): domain Eukaryota; kingdom Metazoa; phylum Arthropoda; class Insecta; order Hemiptera; family Pentatomidae; genus Nezara; species Nezara viridula. The sequence continues at coordinate 96,654,894 of OV725080.1, read as the reverse complement.
AGATGAAATTGGACCAAATCTGCTACATACACAAAGTATGGTGTAAATTTAAGAAATGCAATGAACGGAAAATAAATCAACCACTTGATAGCTTACAAACAAGCAAACAGATTACAAAGAAATAAGCAATATGAAAACCTATGAGTTCAAAGTTGCCATAAAAACTAATTCAGAGTATTGTGGCCATTTTTAAGGATCAAACTGGGCTTGTTACCTGAAAGTCCTTTTATCTTCAAAAATTATAAATGCTACCCTTAGTGAAACTTTTTCCCTTAACAAATATTATGAAATATCTTTTTCGGCAAGAACAAATGTTCTCACTGAGACCGAGTTGGAATGGATTAGTTTTATGATTTTAGTTAATATGTTTGCAGATACATTTTTCTTTTGAATAACAAAAGCTTGATTTACTTGCCTGCTGTTGTTTATTTCTTTATTCATATCATAATACTCTAAAAACAGTGAAAAAATAAAATAAAAAAATGCTCCCTTTTATCAACAATGACATTCATTGGAATTAAATGTAAATTTTTTTAATATTACGATCCAATCATTTTGTCAATGTTTATTTCTTAATTACGATAAATGTCATAATGTTTTGCAACATACAATGTTAGATAAAACCATTCACAACAGAAAAAAAAATTGTATTTCATATAAATAAGTAACAACAAACAAATGAAATACTTGTTATGAAGCGCATTATTTTGGTTTTAAAAAAAAAAAATTGTATTTCATATAAATAAGTAAAAACAAACAAATGACGTAATATTATGAAACACTTGTTATACAGCGTGTTCTTTTGGTTTATCATTTTAAATAATTAATTTTAGTAATCATCAAAGAAAAACTTATAACACCCTCTCATCAAAATTTAAGGTTTAACGTTTCATTTAACGTAATAATAATAACGTTTCATTTAACGTAATAATAAATAACATTTGATTTCACGCAATAATAATAACATTTCAAGATAGTTAATAATTATCAATATCAAATTAATAAAAATAATCCATTTTCCATTATATGCCATACAAAAAACATTTCTCAGGGCCAATTTTTTTATTTTTGACACAAAAGTCACAGGCGATCCCATGTTTCTTGGAACTTGACCACATACCATTTGGGCTTCAAAATGGCTGCTGATTGGAGATTTCAATTAAGGTTGGTTGATAAACTACTTTTTAAACTGCCAATTGTAATCCATTGACTCTTTCGTTTAAGTAACAATCTATTTCTTACCTACTAATGAGTCACATTATTTATCATTTGAATAATTAACACATTTATTTACAAAGTCTAACCTATAAAGTTTTAAAAAATAAATAAATCAATTGTCAGAAAGATTGGTTTCAATATTTTCAGAAAATACATCACTAGTTTAAAAAATAAAATCACTAAAATGGTCAGAATATCTTTAAACTAATATGGATGAAGTTTCAAAATTGCATAGGTTTATTACTAATACGGATTGAACTTTTACCAAAACTGCATGAGAATTTACTCAGTTCATCAGAGTTAACTATATATTGTTGATGACAATATACAGTATCAATAAGATTAAAATGGTAGCTAACTTACACTGAATGAATCTAAAAATATTCCCAAAACAGATTATGAGAAGGGCTTACAGCTGGAGAAAGAAAGGCCTAAACCACAGTGGTTGGAGGATGTTGAAACTGATCTTAGTCTCCCAACAAAAGTGAGATAGATAAGAGTTGCAGAGAAGTGGTCTGATTGGAGAATTATTGAATAGGTCAGTTTTCTTTCTTTTTTTTTATTATAAATTCATGGGTCCAGCAGTTTTAATAATACTAATAACTTTAGTTCTTAAGTACTACAACATTCAGCTGTTAATTAGCTTTAAAGGTATATTATTACATGGGTACAGTCCTTGGCATTTATCTGATGTTTTAATGAAAGTCAGACCAGCAGGTTTTTATCCTGCTATTGTTGACTAACTTTAAGTATAGTTTTTTAGCAGATCCCCCGGTCCGTGACTTCCATTATATTAATTGATATAGAATATAGTAATGTTAAGTTAAATACCTACATATTAAAGTTTACTGTATTATTTATTTTTTAATTAACTTGAAAATAAACATCAATGCACATACCAATGACGAGATAGATACTACCAAAAACATAGGAATAATATATCTTTACTAAACTTGAACATTGAATTTACATGCCAGTGAGGTAAAATAAACCATTAAATATATAGTTTTTTTTTTTTTTTGTTTTGTTTTTTAATAAGTCAACTTGAATTACCCTGCTGAATTGAAACATCCATTTGATGGGCATTCTGAGAGTTAAATAATTCCTGGTACATGGTTGCTGATTGATCAAATAACTGAACTAGAAGTGCACATGTTTTTTGATATTCACATCTTCCGATAACAGATAATTGTTCTAACTGCTGCTGGACCATTCCAAGATCATCTAATGGATCTTCCAGACCTTCTCTACAATCAGATTAAAATATATTTCTGGTAAGTAATTATTATATTCAAGAGTGCCTCAGGCTGAAGTAGAAACATTGTGATACAAAATACTATTACCATTTACTGCATGAGTATCAGGTTTTACTAATCCAAAGAAAAACTAAAAAAAATGTATCATTAACATGAAACTGTTTGAATTATAATTATAACTACATAAACTGGCTGATAAAGGCTTAGTTTTTCCTTTAAATATAAATATAAGCAAGGGAAAAAAAAGTTTTAGCATTGGATTTCCTTCTCATAAATCTTGAACTATTAGTAAAAAATAAATAAATAATATAACCAGATAATGAGCTCTAAATGGATAAACATAGTTATTCCAAAATATTTCTCCAAAACATTATAAGACAACAAAATAATATAATAAATAGTATATTCCTATGAATCCTCAAACATTAGATATCTTATCTCTAATACATTCAAAGCGTAAGTGATAATAGGAATAAATTTTTATTCGTAAAAGCAATGTGTTATTAGCAGAACAATCAATTCAATAAACATAATCTGTGAAGCTTTTATAATAATAATAATTTTATTATGATTGTTGAAGTTCCAGTTTATTTAATAAGCTATTGGCTTAGTCTACTAGAAAATATCTCTTCAGTTAAGCACCACATACTTAGCGTAAATATAAGCTTATACAGAACCGTTATTGTACTCTTTGAGAACTATTAGGTTGAGGTAGAAGAGATATGGTTTAGTTCAGGTCTCCCATTCAAGAAGAGTGAAGTTTAGAAGCCTCTGTGATAAGAACTTTATTACCACTATGGTTATATTGAACGAAGCAAATTAAAACATGTTCACTAAACATGACTATTTTTATTAAAATTTCAAATCTAAATATTTTTCTATGCTATAGAAGGGCCCAAGATCAGGGCTACTCTCCTCCATTTATCTTTTTAATAGATTTTTAGTTTATCAAAGACTATCATAAATAGCAATATTTTAATTTTTAAAATCTAAACATAAGATAAGTATCCCATGGCAACTATAGGACCTAAAAAGCTTTTAGCAAGAATTATGGTTTATCTTGAATTTTAGGACTTTAAAATGCAGAGCCCTTTGGAACTAAACAGGTTCTTGATATCCATGACAAAATCTTTAAAATACAATTTATCCCATCTTAATCTATTGACTTTTGAAACCTATCAATTTTCAACAACTTTTATTGTAGTTGTTGAGAAGGTTTGAAGTTTCTAAATTGGCATTCGTCAATTCTCTACGAAATTATTTTTCATTAGATACCTCATTCATCAAAATCAATCACTCCTGAGAGCCAGAATAATGATTTATAATAAGGTGTTACATGTAATGTAGATTCTTCACTAAAACAAAACACTCATGTACACACTGAAAACTTGGCACATAAATTATATGCTATTTATATCATGTCTTGTAGTCCATGAAGTAATAACGTGTCATGTTTCAAAAGTAATCATATTGTTTTAATAAACACTGTGTATCTTCTTTCAAGGTTTTCACAGCAAACGCAAAAACATTACATTTATTTTAAGGTAATATATCATTGGAACAGAATTTAGGATTAAAAGAAAAAAAAAAACAGGAAAAAATTATGTTATTCTGGTAATTTTTAAAAATAATAGCAGAATATTTTTAAAACAGCAGCAAATTTTTGATTTCCTTGATCCATGACTTATAAATTGTGCAAAAACTTCAACGCCCTCTGCATAGGTGAATATAGAACTTTACTTTCTCCACAGATCTAGCATAAAATCAATCAAGACTTCTAATTAAGCAATATAGGTAACAAATATAAAACATGAGATTTATTATACCTGTCATAAAAGAGAATATCATAAATCACCATTCATATCAAATTATATTCAAAGAACAGCTAAATTAAGAAATATTTATTCACTAATTAAAGACATGTATTAACATTAAAATATATAATTTGTTGAATTAACAACAAAATAGCTTTCTTTAAATACAAATTAATACAATAAGACGAAATAGTGAAGTTTTATGTTTTACTGTAAATACTTCAAATCATGTATGGTTTATATTTTAAATATTACACTTGAGGATGGCTCCATGAGAAATTATTTCTGAAATCTTGCCAAGTTCTTGAATGTTTTTATAAACGCTGTTTGTTATAGTGTTTGTTTTTATATTTGTGGAAGCATAGAGAAAAACTAGAATCTAATGAAAACAACAAGATAAATGTTGAATAATAAGACTGCACATATTCATTGTTAAACTGCTGAAAATATTATTTTAATGTTTCTAAAAAAAAAAAAAAAAAAAAAAAAGAGTGATTAGAGCTAATTCCTACAAATGTTAGTGAAAAGGTTATTTTTCCTTTAAAGCTAGGAACTTTGTTCAATTGATTATTTATATTTACTATTAGTTTTATTTAGACTTAATGAGGTAAATTTAATAAGGACAAAAATTCTTTAAAAAAATAATTTTATTAATAAAAATAACAAAGTTTATATTATTATAATACAAAAAATTATTAATTTTCATTATAATAAATAAGTTAACAAAAACAAATTAAATCACAGTCTAGTCCAAAATATATTAATGATAAAACAACACAGGTTAAATATATGCCTTCATATTTACCCGAAGATATAATTCCTAAATACACAATAAATAAAAAGTTATGACATAAGAAATCATTAGTTCTGGAAAATAACATATTCAAAATTATCTTTATCCATCAAGAACATATAAATATTTAAAAAACAAATCACCTGACTACAACAGCAACTGATTCGAGCCTCGATGTGATGTAAGTAGAGGTTACCTCAGGTGTGTATGTTTCTAAAAGATGGGGTTCAGTGGCTTTAACATATGGTACACTGGCTACCATTCGTTGCCATAAGCTCAACAAATAATGAACACTGTTAGGGGCAAAATGCCACATCTAAAAAAAATATTAAAGCTCTCTCAGAAAAAGTTAAAACAACTAAATTAAGCATTTAAAAATTAAAATGTGAATAAACTTATTAAAATTATAAAATTTGTGAATAGAATTACAATTACAACAGTTTTACAATTTTAATAAGTTTATTCACACTGTTTATAATTTTATTTAAATATCATGTAACTTTCACATTTTTATATCCTTTTGTATCTTGTTCATTTTAGCCCTGAAGAAGACCAGTAAGTAATCGAAACATTGGCTTGAAATAAAAATAGTTTTTTTTTCACAAATTCAGTATTTTTAAGAACGTCACCCCAGACCATTTCCTTATTCAATAGCATACAACGCTCAAATATCATATACAAATCCAAATTATTTACACCAATTCATAAAATTTATTAACATTCAAAAATTAAATTATTCTCCAAGTAGGATGGTAAATGAAAGCAGTGTGATACGATTCTACCGATTTTTTTTTTTTTTTCATATTCAGACAATTATCATTTTAATATAATGAAAATAAAAAAGAGAAATAATAAATAAAACCCCATAACTAAGAATAAATCTATTTATTTATCATTTGTAAGATTATATTTTATTAAAAATTATAACAAATATGAATCTATGAATAACTATGTTATCAAAATTATAATTATATTATAATAATTAGTTTTCTGTTTTATTCATTATACATTTGATAAAAATTTACAACATTCAATATAAATGTTATAGATATGAAAATATTTTTGGTATATTTATTATTGTATTAACAAGCCCATATTAATGCAATAATTTTATTCTGTACTGAGGACGAATAAGATAGATCCTATCGTAAACAAATACATAACTATAACAAAAAAATTTAATTCTGAAATACACAGTTGAATATCTGGAATTTTGAATAGTTTATAATTTAACTGTTTTAATTTTATGTTTTGACATTTACTGACACTTGCAGTTTGTAAAATTGTATATAATTTCTGAAAATAAATCATAAATAGTGCTCTTTATAAAATCAAGCTCCTGAAACCCAAACACACAACTCCTAGAGCCTAGCCTATTTGTCACATAGGGCCAGTACTTTCATCGATTGGTAGGTACGATAACAACATATCTACTAAAATCAACAGTGATGAGCAACAGCGTGCTTAATGTGTTGCCATGTCTTATACCTATAGTTGTTTTAATGTAGCAACCAATCTGCAAATTGACTCAATATGATACTAAGTGTTTTGTGTGCTTATTTTCATGAATCGCTCTGTAGTCATCTACTTTAAAAACTAAAAGATACTTTATATGAATTATATACTTGACTGTTACCTGACCATTTATCAAAAATCAGATGCCAATAATTTTTGTTTTAAAAAATGTGGACTGTCTTTATGGTTATTACATTTCCTATATTTTCCTTTTTTCTAAATGGGCTTAACCATAGTAATTTTCTATTCCTTTTCTAATGGAAATTTAAGTTCAAGAGATAGAGAAACATTTCTTCACCTCTAGTGTCCATGTAGCAACAACCTGCCTCATCATTGTAGCAGTTGTTTCATTCTACTCAGCTGACCAGTCCAGTCTTGCTTCCAGCAATACTTTCTTGCTGATAAAATTGTCTTCATAGGAATAAACCACTCAAGTCTCCTGAAATTCATCCGAACTGAATCTCCCTTTTAGCAGCTCCTTGAAATAATCTCTTTATCTCTCCATTATATCTTTGATCCGTCAGATAATTTTTCCATCATTATACTTGATTCTTATCAGGGAATGTGCTCATACTTTTATTCTTTATTATTTATTATAAAGGATTGCCGATTATCTAGTACCTTTTTTGGGTCAACTTATAGGTTATAAGTGTCCTCAGAATTACAAAAAGAGAAGGAAGGATTTATTATTATGAAAATATATTTGTTTACATTAGATACAACTTTGGACAGACACTCAGTACAGAATAAAGAAATAAAAAAAATTCTTAGTAATATAAATATTTTTCCAAATCCAAATTATTTACACCAATTCATAAGGTTTATTAACATTCAAAAATTAAATTATTCTCCAAGTAGGGTGGTAAATGAAAGCAGTGTGATACAATTCTACCGATTTTTTTTTTTTTCATATTCAAACAATTATCATTTTAATATAATGAAAATAAAAAAGAGAAATAATAAATAAAACCCCATAACTAAGAATAAATTTATTTATTTATCATTTGTAAGATTATATTTTATTAAAAAACATAAAAATTATAACAAATATGAATCTATGAATAACTATGTTATCAAAATTATAATTATATTATAATAATTAGTTTTCTCTTTAAAAGTTGTTGTACCTACAATAATTACTTTTATTTTTTTTTTGCTTTAAGGCTTGTCCAAAGTAAGTCCTATTTTGCCTTAAATTCTTTAATTTTGTAAATATCACTTTTAATAATTAAATTAATGACCATTAAAATTTTATGGCCTCAAACACTGATCAAATTAAAAGAAAAATAATATTTAATGTGAGGGGTAAAAAACATTACCTTGAGACTTTCTACAGTGAACTTGGCAATTAACTGAATTGCTTCCCTATAATTTTCAACCATGACAAGCTCTCCCAATTGATAGTTGGATTTTAGCCTAGCTAACAGTCGACAAAACTCATGATAATTACTAGGATCACTTAAGCCCTAAAATAAAAGAAATGAAACAATCAAAATATATGCAAACACATTAAGAACAAATAAAAATTAGAAAATAAATAAATGATCATAATAAATTATGTACCTGAGGATTTCTTAAAATATGCTTGACTCCATTAACTAATTGAGTGAGAAATTTAGCTCTTTCTGTATTGCTGAATAATGATCTTCGAACCGAAGCAATTTGAACTAGACAGGAGAGTGCCTAAAACACAAATCGATACAATTGCATGTATGTACATGATTTGCAAAATTATCTAAGCTCAGGATATCTTGGGAGAAGGTGATGGTTTCTAGTAGCACAACCCAAAAAAGCTGGCCTGCCCTTTGAAAATGGAGCAATATTCATATATACTTGAGTACATTTAGGAGACAGGAATTTCACTGTGCATCTATATTTACTATGCCAAATTATAACCTATTCCAAGCTTTCCTGAGCTGAAATCACTGAATAAAACAATATAAATAAGTGGAATTTACATCATTTCTTTTAATCAAATCTAACAAATATATAACACTTTCAAATATAAATGGAATATTTATATTATATATAATATATTTAAAGCATAATCAAACCAAAATTAGGCATCTAATTTCTTTAAAGACAATATACAATTGAGTAAATAATAATAACCACAATAAAAATTATTAATATATCTATGAATCATCAAATCGTATAGAATAAACAAACTTGGTATACAACCATGCCTTTAATTTTAATATGTGAAAAGTAATTAACCCACCAAAGTACTACCAGAATCACAAAAATAATAAAGAAGATAAGCCTTATAAAAAGATTACAGTAAAACCCTGCTTACGCCTCAGTCGGATTTTATTGTGCACATGATCATTAAGTTTTAAATAGTATTAATACTTTTAATAGAACCAATAAACTTATTTTTAATTTCTATTTTGCTTTACTAAACTTAGTGTTTTTATAAATTAAAAATGTTATGTTCTAAAGAATACTAACAAACCTATAATATGATATATAAATCCATTTTAAATTAATGCATTGAAGTAACTGCTTGTTTTTTTTTTGTATGTTAGTCTTCATTAGTTAACTCCTTCAAGCTAGTAACATTGCCTAACCCGATAATCATTGCCCAAAATTTCACAGGTCAAAATTTGATGTAATAAAAACAACTTTTTCCCTTTTAAAAATCTAATTTCTCATTTGTACAATAAAGTTCTGATGTTAATGTAAATACTGAAACTAGTGAACTAAGTCATTAATTTCATTGATTTTTTTTTCAACTGCCAATTAATCCAAAAAATTGGTTAATGGGGGTTTGTTGAACAGGGTTCTACTATACATGGTACATGTATTAGGTCAAACAGTTTTTTAAATTACTATGAAAAATGTTAAAAATAAAATATCTTAAAAATTTAGGCTATATAATGGTCAAGAAAAGTGGGCACAGCTGTCGCCATATGAAACTTTCTTTATTACTTAGCTATTCGAATTTTTGATTGATGATTAGTGGACTAATTAAGGATGATAAAAAACTCTGATCCAACATATGCTTCCTGTATCAGTTCCTCCGTACAATTAGTATTCCAAAACTTTAGTCAATGATAAATTAGCTGGTAGGAGCTATAATATAATATTACAGTAAGAAATTGAGTCACAATTTCCTCTCACTATAGTGCTTGGTCCCAATACTAGTTCCTGCCCCATAACCCTTCAGAATTATTTGTGGAACTAATTAAATAAAACTAATTACAACTTTTAAATCATTGGTGCCGGGAATACTATAAAGGAAAAGATCAATAACAGTAATAATTGGTTTAATATATAATAAACAGCCAAAATCCTGTTTGGGATGAAGATAATTTAGGGAATTGAAAACATAGTATTCATGTTCAGGTCCATAGCTCTGAGTATTAAACTTCAGAATTTCACTCAATAATCAAAAATTCAAAAAATTTAAAGCAGACCATAAAGTCTTGGACAAAAACTGATAACTAAATTACACAGATGCATAACGTACCAGGGGAGATAAGGAACTTGGCAGAGAATGGTACATGTCAAAAAACAGTTTAAGCGTAGTAAAATCCAGAAATGCTGGCCTCCAAGAAGTGGGAATTTGCACAGTACAGAGATCATCAGAGCTTTCATCAGTGGAAGTCCCAATAAAATCAAATGTAAGGCAATTATGTGCCAACCTTAGTAGCTGAGTCATTAGTCCATGCTAAAACAAAACATTGATAAATAAAACAAACACAAAATAGAAAGCTGAATGGTATAATAATCCTATATATTAATACCTGGGCTTCGTCATTGAAATTCAAACTTTTACAATTTTCAGAAGCTGTTCCAAGGAGAGAACATGATAGTCTGAATATTTCAAATAGTTGAGTGTCACGGAATGATGAAGCAATTTTTCTGTGCTTGGTTAGAGACCGATTAGCATCTGCTTCAGATATTTGGTTCATCTCACATGTTAACTGTGATAACAACTGAACACCTATCATACAATGTTCAACAGCACCCTAACCCACAATAGAAATGCAACAACAATTATAATCACAAGTATTTAGCTTATATACAACCAGGTAAATATAACTTTTAAATTATAAGCAATTTACAAGTGTAAATTATTTATAATTTAAAAGAAAATAATAGAGCTCCATCCACTTACACTATAAAAATTTACCTGCAAAAATTTGGTGATATCATTAATAACATTTCTAAAAACAAATTCATCTTTTATACAATCAAACCAACCAAGTTTTGTTATTCTTGTGTACAATGTAACTAATGCCTGAACTACGAAGGGAGCCAATTTGGGTCGGGTAGCTAAATAATTCAAAACATAATTTCCTGAAATTAAAAAAAATGAAAAAGATCAAAATGATTCCCAAGATGATTCTAAAATGGTGAGATATCATATATCATATTGTTTACTTACTTATATCAATTCTTTGTTGTAGACTGACAGTTTGTGCAGTCCGTGAAACAAGCTTAGTTAAGGTGGTTGCTGCAAGTAATTGGGCATAACTTGAATCACCTCTATCCAGAAGTAGTTGACACTTTGATAAACTGTCGGGGGAATTTTGAAAATTAACAAGGGTTTTTTCTGCTTCAGTCCTAAGTGCTGGATCATTTGACTCATATAACTGTTTACAAAGTAACTCCAACTGTCTCACCTCCTAAAATGTAATGAACTTTGATAAAGATGTAACATTGTCACCACTGAATCTAAACTTAAAGAAAAAAAAATTAATTTGATGAATTGAGTAACTATTTAAATGTTATGTTATCCACCAAAACATTGGGAAGGTTCTAATTAAATGAAAATTTGGGGATGCATATCCAGATCTTTTAAAAAAAATAACCTCAAATGAGAAATATAAAAATTTTAAAATTATTGGCAACTAATAAATTTGACAATATCATGAAAGATATTCAGGGCCTTACTTGAAAGACAGTAAAGGCCGACAACGAATAAATCTTAGAAAAATGAAAGATCCTACCATCTTTATAGAAGAGAACCTCTGTCGGAGTATCGAGCTTTAGTGGGTACAAATAATATATCTTGATTGCGATTTTATTCAGGTAAGCAAGATATTCTTCGTAAATAATAACATTGTTTACAGACTCACCTGTTCTTCCGCCATTTTTGCAGCTACCCATCCAACGACTGTAGCGCAGACTAAAAACACAAAAGGATAAAAGTACTTAAAATTTATTATTTGAATTAACTTACTCAATAAATAAAAATTAAACTATAGTTGCAAATGTTTTTTATGATATATGTGATATACCTGTTTTTTATGTCTACTATATTATTAATTATGATTCAGTATTTCATTTTCTAGTGGAAATCCTGTTTATTAAAATAATTTTAATAATTATAATATTAAGAAATATTCTAGGATCTCTAAGAAAAGTAAAACAATTTCTTCTGATTAAATTTTAAAAAATAAAAAAAGGAGCAATTTATATTGGATTTTTGTAAATTTAGAATATTTTTGAACAAAAATGTACAAATTCATAAAAGTTTTTAACCAAGGTAATGCAGAAATTTTAATTATTGATGCAATTATTAATAACGAGAATAAGTTAAGAAAAATTAAAGAAAATTAAAAAATTAGGGATCTTGCAAACATTTATTATTATTTCTTTGATTATTTTATGAAATCAGGAAACGTTGTATTAATTATGGTGACGAACTATTTAAGTTCAAATTTTTTTTTAGTCCAAATTAATCAATAACCTCCTACTACACTTACTCGAACAGCTGTTTTCTGATATTATATGGACATTGGTTTTCTCTTTTTGGCATTTTAACATTTTCTGATTTAGTAGTGCAGTAACCTTCTGTAGGTGGTACTAAAATGGATTCAGTTTTGTAATTAAGTAATAAGAAGTATTTCATTATCCCTAACCTTTTAATATTTTAACCCAGCTACTAACATTTAATGAAGTGCAGTATTATTTAAATTTTATTTTCTATATAATTGTCATCTAAGTGCAAAGGTTTTTATATTTTTTTATTTTATTGCTGAATTTACTGTAAATTAATCTTCGTTTTTGTTAAAATAAACGTATCATTTAATTCAGAAGATGTTGCATCAAGCAAGATTTGATTTTGATGACCCTATTTGGGACCAACGTTCCTATTTTGGAAGATTTAAGTACTTCGCTTGGATAACAGATCCCCGATTAAATTTTGTAAGTGACAAATGTCTTGATCAAGCGAAAAACCTTCGAACATTGTATTTGTAAGTTTACTGCATTGGAAATGCTTTAATAATTATTGCAATCCAGTTTTGTCATGTAATTACAACATTACAACAGGTTGTAACTAAAGCTTACATTTTGGGATTTAAACAGACAACATCGGGAACCTCCTGGAACTACACGAGAGGAATTATTGTATGCAAAAAAGTTATATGAAAGTGCTTTTCACCCAGATACTGGTGATAAGATGAATATATTTGGAAGAATGTCTTTTCAAATGCCTGGAGGAATGCTAATTACTGGTGCAATGTTGACATGGTACAGGTCAGTACAAATCCTGTACTTATTTTGATTTGTAGAATGTTGTTCATTTATGTGACCATTTTCACCGTAGAGACTTTAGTGATTTGTTTGTTTTCCTCCTTAAGATTTAATTGATGTGGAAACATTTTTTTCAAACAGACATCTCCTGGGCAGCTTAGTAGAATGACCATAGGATATATATGTATATATGCATGTATGTATCTAAGTCTGTGTGAAAGTGTGTAGGGTCATAGTTGTCAGGTGTGTAAAGTTGCTCGTACACTATTTGTAGAGGATTTTTTATTTCAATTTTTATCTAAATATCAATGTTCAAATCACATTTCTGGGGTTCCATATCCAAAGTAATAATTAACATAAAAAAAGGTAACTTTACAAATGTCACTCCATTTTGCCGAGGTGGCCAAGATCCCATGATGTCGTTTTTAAATGGAATTTTGAGAATAGTTGAAGACTGACATCTTCACTCTATAACCTACCTTTATTTAGATTGTGATTTACAAATTTTTGGAAACTGTACTGGTTCTTTTTAGTTGAAATTGCGGCCTTAATTAGCTTTAATTACACTGCTTTTGACTTCTACTCAGAAAGGGTAAAGAAACCTCTAACAGTTCCTTTTCAGTTGAAGCTTGGGGTGACAGCAGAAGGTTTGGTAACTTTCGAACACACTTGGCTATTTTCCCAATTCTATTGTTAGTATGGTCATGTAGTCTTGTACCACCCACACTTATGCAAGTAGACTGAAATGTTTAAAGCAGTACCTTGAAAAATAAATAATTTCATTAAAAGTGCTGGTGGTATCCAAGTACTCAGACCATTACAATTTGGTTCCCCCTTGGGGACATTAACTTCCTCACCCAGAGATTCTCAGGGAGATGAGTGACCCCTGGATTTTATTTTTGTACTGTCTTATCATAGCTGCAGGTAGAGAATTAGGCTTAGGGCTATAACTCTATCTCTTATAAAACACCTTATTATGAAATCCAAAACTCGCTGTATAATTATCAATTATATATTTTCCAAATCCTATAAAACAATGAATCTTCCTCTATCTCTGAAGTAATTACTCTGCATTCCTTTATCCACTTTTTAAGCATAAGAACCCAACTAGTCTATATACTCCATTGCGTAGGGCTGGTTTCTTTGACAAATTCTTGTTTGTTCCTCCTTTTGGAATTTCTTACCTATCGTATCCTCAAAGACTCTTCTCTGTTTTTCTCCAAACGTCAACTATTTCTTTATCTTCTTATGTCACAATATTTCAGTCAAATATAAATTTAAACTATCCAATTATAAATCATAAAATTACTTCAAAATTAGACCATTTACCCATTCTATGGGTCTGCCCCACACTTATAAGTGAATTTAAAAGTACCTTAGTGTAGCTGGCCGTGTGCAAGGAGGCATTGTCTTACAACAAATACACTCTCTTCGTTAAACATTTCTCTCCATTTGCTTTGAATTGTTCTCTTGAGGTATTGTATCTCACAACATCATGCTGCATTAATACTCTTCTCCTGAGAAAAGAATTTGATCAAAATGATATCCCTTTTGGTCCCAAAACAAGATTTTTTTTTTTATTTATTTTATTTTATTTTTTTTTTAAATAGAGAAGGAACCTTATGACAGTGAGTACTCCACACCTGGAGTTCTTATTGACATATTTCACAGAAATGGATGCTATGAAGTGAGTTTGATACTAACGAGGATCTCTACTGCCCATTGTTCTCAAGCGAATCCTTTCTGCCACTTAGTGTTACCAACTTATGAAACAATAATTCTCACTTCACAAGATCCCAACTGTACTCTTACTTTCTGTACCTCATAGTTCGAATGGTTTGTGTTACTTAATAGGGTGTTCTGTACGAAAGAAATCACTTTTACTGCCTTCATAGTTTACCGTCATTTAAAAGTGCCTCTAGCACAAATCAAACCACATTTAGAAAAAGATTGCATGGGCTGGTAGTGGAGTTGGTCAATATGAACTGCTCTACTATAAACTAAATTTCACAATTCCCACATTGCATTAAATTTTCGGCAGGCTTAAGGGTATTTATTTTTAATGTCAGTCAATATTTATTCATTTATCACATATTGATAATATTTTTATGAATAGCAGTATTCTTAAAATACTTGTAATTATATAGATTTCAACTTTCCTTTAAAAAAAAAGAAAGAAATGCTAGTGCCTCATAATTCCCAATTCTGAACTATATTTGTATATCAAAATTCATTGTTAACAATCCCTATTGATTGAAAATGTTATTATATTAAATAATTAACTATAAAAAATATATACATTTTTTTTTTTTTTTTTTTTAACTTCTTACTATAACTATTTCTCACTAGTTGCATGAACACCTCTATGTTATTTGTTGATCATTCAATCATTAGAGATTCCAGATCACATTTTTTGAAAAAATAATCAAGTTAATTTCAATCAATTAACAACAGAATCTACATTATTTTCCTATCATATTTTAAATCGATTTATTTTGCTGATTAATGTTATTAATTAATTAAACATTATTATTACATAATGTATAACACGTAACACTGTCTGGGTGTCAGTGAATTCAAGGGTTTTAATGTTTATCTCTTCAGCTTGAACTTTGAACTTTTATTTGAATGTTTTTAATTGTTTTTTTTTCCTTATCATCCATATCAACATTTAAAATTTCTTTATTCTTATTTCCATCAATTTTTTTATCATCAATCCCTTAAAAATCTGACAACAGCGATTTATTATAATTAATAAATTTCTTGAAGGTTCACTTATAGTATTTCTAAAATTATTTTCGGTGTTTGTTCTTCATGTTTTGTAAAAATTGAATATTTACTAATTGAACAGAGAACTGTTCACACATTCTCCTTTTTGTTTCTTATTGTTACCGAATTGTGGTGAAAGTAAATAAAATAATAATGACTAAGAGTTATTTTATATTTGAACAATATATTTCATTTTAGATATTATTCTCACAAAGAAATTCATTTATTTCTAGTCCTGTGGTCTTGTCAAATTATATTTCAAAGTGGACAATTCTGATGTAATTCTGTTTAGTGGCATTTTTAAAACAAACTTTTAAATTAATAGGACATGTATTAATATTGTTTATATTAACTATATGTTTCTTTCCCTTCAATAGTGTTTACCCGTGTTTAAGAAATGCCTTTTTTTTTTTTTAAATGCCTATCTTACTCATGGTCAAAAAAATTTGTTTACCTGAATGATTTTCACCAATTTATTGACATCACTTCACACAGAAACCATAAGTTGTTTTAAAACATTATAAGAACACGAATTATTAGTAAATTTCTCCTCCTTATTTTAACTGAGGACAACTTATGGGATAAAAAGAATATTTGCGTTTTAAAAGTAAAAAAGCCTGTGATTTTTTAATAATTTATCATATTCAACTAAAAAAAAAAAAAAAAAAAAAAAAAAAAAAAAACTGTTGGACAAATTCTGATTCATGTTCAGAATCAAAAAATCAACCACGAATTAAACCACAGAAACAATTACACCAACATTTTACCCACAAAGTACAATTTGACTAAATTATGATTCTTGCCCATTCTTCAACATCCGTTTGTGCAATAACAATAAATCACTTCCAAATATGTTCAGAATATGAGTCGCAGGTCTCATTTTTAATAGTATATATAATTTTTGCATCAAGAGCCTACTTAAGCAAAAAACACAAAATAATTGATTGGATTCATATTCATCACCCCAAAAAATATAAAGGCCCTGAAAGAAATTAAAACAGAAATTTTCACTTCAATCCCTTTTCAACCTAATTTTACTGATATTTTTTTAAGGGAATGTTTAAATTTGAAATATCAATTAGATACCAATATATTTTGTATGAATTAAATTTAAAATTATTTATAGTTTTATGCCTGAGGAATGATGCTTTGAATTTAACTTACAGTACAGCTAAGAATTACTTTATATTAAGCTCATTAACATAATTATTTATCCTGGTAGACTAAATGGGCTATAAATGTCATTACACTGGATACAGAACTAATCACTCAAAAGATGATTAACTTAATCTAGATTAATGGACTAGATTTAATGAAATCTTTTGAAAGGTTCAATCTTGTTTGGAATATTTAGGTTTTGGTGTGGTTTAGTGAAGAGAGATGAGTTGCTAACTTTCTTTTTGATTTCTAAATAAAAAAAAACTTTAGGGTACACTAAGCCTTGTTATTATTAAGTAAATATTTATTTTTAGAACTGTTCCAGCATTGGTATTTTGGCAATGGGTGAATCAATCTTTCAATGCATTTGTCAATTATACAAATCGAAATGCGAATTCTCCATTGACTGTTACACAACTGGGTGTAGCTTATGTAACTGCCACAACAGCTGCCTGTCTCACTGCCATAGGATTTAAAAACTTTCTCGTCAAGCGAACTGGTCCACTTCTTCAGGTAGGTAGGTCTTTATTTTACAGTTCGAAAAAAATGTTTGTTTAAAAGATTGTAAATATCTTTTAAAAATCTATTAGGAACTTCTGCACACAAACTTTTTTTTTGCTATGAAGAAAATTTCAATATTTGACACTGAATAATAATAATTAATGTATATGTTCATGTATCATAGAAAGCTTTAGGAAAATATAAATAATGTTAAGAAATTAACACTTTTCAGAGATACGTTCCATTTGCCGCTGTTGCTGCAGCTAACTGTGTTAACATTCCATTAATGAGACAAAATGAGATCATAAATGGGGTAGATGTATTTGATGCTGATGATAAAAAAGTTGGTGAATCAAGGGTATGTAGAAATATATATGATTTTTTTTTTATATATATATTTTTATTTGGTTAGAGAAATTTGACAGCGTAAATTGAAAATAGATTTTTATTATTTATAATACTTGAGAAGAAAGACTTGGTACACACCAGAGAATATACCAAATCTTGCTGTAGGATTTGTGTCAGTCAGTCATTGTAATAGGAATCTGAAGTTCTCTGTACTGCTTACCAAACTGACCTAAATAAAATAAAAAACAATATATCCTACAAAACAGTGGCTTGAAATGTTCTGAGCATCCATATTAGCTCCATTCCTAAACCTTCTCCAGACTAGCACTTTATTCTACTATCTACTATCCGACCTCAGCCCTCCACTGTTCGGAAATGATTTCCAGTTCTTAAAAACTGAAAATACTAATAAAGCATTGGAGCCACTTTGAAAAAAGTGAGATTATTTTTTTCTGTTATCAAATCTAAATTTGCTAATGATTCTCACTCCAACACTTTGTTATCATTGCTTGTTCTAATACTACAACCAATTGAAACTATTAATAAAAGGAATAGCATTAAGGTAATGATATTTGTTGAAGGTTTCCTTGACTAAGATAATCACAGAAGATTTTATTTGCAAAGAAATCAATCTTAAAGATATTTTATTCTGATTTGTGAGGTAAAATAGAGGATTTGAACTAAAGACGATTATAAACTAATAAATTTATGGCAGAATTGAATAATTCGGTAGAGAAATGATGCCCAAAAATGCTGGTGATAGCCAAAGTTGTCATTAGTATTAAATTTTAATATCTTCCTTAAATTTTCATGAACTGTGGGTTAGTTAATTTTTACTGTTTATATTTTATTCTAACTTCAGCCGTTAGTATTTTCATTTATAGAAGGACATCTAAATTTAACGACAGTGAAATCTCTGGATACCAGATTGTCACGGTGACTTTTTTTGTCCTTCATGAGAAAGTTTTAAAAAAATATTTATATTTATACATACACTTAAAATGATACATTACCTATGTGATATGTATATAAAATAAATTAAGGGGGCTAATATTTTCATAAATCTAATGGAATTATTTTGAAAATTGTTTTATTTTATGTTGCAATCCATATATCAATGAAAGGCTAAGAGTCAAAGAAAAAAAAAAATCTGGTGTGTCCACTCACACGACTTTCCTACCTATTTCAGAAAAGTTTTTATATCTTTATATATGTTCATCAAGAAACAAAAAAAAAAAAAATTGAATTAGATTTATTTGTCCAAAAATTTACAGTACGATTTATTTGATAAACTAAAGCAATGTAAACCGGCTTAAAGTAGATCAGTCTAACAATTTCAATACCCTCTAATATTGCTGATCAAAAACTTTTTGCCATAGCTTAATTTTGTCAAACAATAATTTCTGTTAAAAGTAGGGAAATAGTGAAGCTTGTGTGATGCGGGCAACAGATTTTCATACTTTCACTTAGCCATCTTCTTTCTGTCATTCACCCTCCCCCTCTTGGATTGGAAATTGAATAACTGTAACTTTGTTAGTAGTTGTCCAAACTGAACGATTTTTATGTAGTTTTGTAGGGAATTTCCTTACTTTAAAAAAAAAAAAAAACAGGTAAACTGTGTTTTTTTGGACTCAGGGGGCTCTGAAACGTATAGATCTGTCAAAAACCGCTGATTGAAAATTTGATCCGATCACAATACTTTCCTTACCTGGTATAGGTCAGAAAGTTAACAAAAAATAATTTTAATATTTTGACTATTAAAAAAATATTATTTTGACTATTTTAGGTTGTTCAGCAATGGCATTTACTTTGTCTTACTGATTTTGTTTGTTTAGTACCTTGCCCGTTATTGATGTCCAGTCTTCATCTGTATTTAGACCCATTTGTATTTTTAATGATATGATGTAATATCAAATGAAAGTTATATTTGTGCATATTAGAAAATATCATTAAACAGAAGTAGATAAATTTAATTCAGTTATTAATAACATTAATTTTTATAAAACTTTAAATTACAAAATCTAATTAAAAACTGATAAAATCTCTAAGCAATAAAAGAATCAGAATAAATAAGACTGTCCTAAGTTAATTGTTTTCAACTATTTTGATTATGAAAGGGTCTTTCATCAGCATATTTAAGACCTTTGCGAATGTCTCGATCTAGGAAGTAAGTTGATATATTTCATATATGTATAAATATTTCATAAGCATTCTTTGCAAAATCGTCTTCCAAATAGAAGTGTCCCTTTATCAGAGAGGTCCTAATGGGGAGGTTTAACTGTAAAGCTAATTGTTGCAACTGTAATTAGAAGTTATTTTATTGGTAGTTCCGGTAATAAATACTCTTACTACAATTGATATTATTGGTATTTTTAGGTTTAGAAATTTCTTTGAAATCCATTTCTTCTTTAATTGAGGTCTAAGTTTTAATGAGTTGGTTACCTTTTTTTTTTCAGTTTCAGCTATTAAAATATACATTGATTGTGTAAATAAAAGAGTTGATCCTTAATGTTTGGCAATAAAATGTAAACTTTAATATGTCTGAGTTAATTTAAAAAAATAATCGATATTTTTCAAATATATCAATATATCAGGTTTCAGTATTTTAAATCTTTGAAAAGAATAGGAATATAAATATTGAACCATAACAGCAATACCTTCCACCCCCTTCCAAAAAAAAAAAAAATTCAAGATTTGTTACTGCTTGCTATTCCACATTTCAAAGAGAGAAAATTTGTTAAAAACACGATCAGTAGTGATGCAGACCTTCAAAACTAATGTTAAATTTAAACTGAGATTTAATTTATAAAAAAATTAAACGTGAAATAATTAAAAACGAACTAATAATTTATATACATATTTACAGAAACACCTATTTACAATTTTTTGGAAACTGGACGAATAGGAAGTGATTGAACATACAGGATTTAAATCCGGGTAGGGTATTGGAGTGATGGATGTAGGAAGGAATAGAGTTGCGTAGGGATGAGGATCAAATAATGGAAGATCTGTCAAAAGCCGCGGTTTGGTGGGCCATTCTATTTAAATCTGAAGAACAGAAATGGATATTGCGGTTCATACTTTAGGTATTATTGTCTGAATTTCTTAGTTGTCTCTCCTAAAATTGAACGTATGGAGAAATAAGAATCAGTAAATATTTAGATTTCAACTTTCAAATTTTCTTAAATCTGCTTCCTTGCTTTACTTAGATTACTTTTGTGATAAAGAAAGCATATTTCATGTTTCTTTTGTATGACAAAAATTTAGTCACGTTTCTTGATTTATTTGTCTACATTTGATAATGTATTGTTTTTCATCGAATAATCTGCTGAAGTTCCATTGAAATTATTATTAATATTATGGGTGGTGAATATTCAGGATGCAGTTATTACAAAAAAAATTTATTTGTCCCGTTTCAATCCAAACATGTGGCTCATCATCAGGGTGTGGTTCGAGCACCGAAGGCTTTCAAGTATGATGACCCAGTATGAAGTATGATGACCAGATGTTTGGGTTGAAACGTTGGCACAAATAAAAAAATTTTACAATGACTGCGTCCTGAATATTTATCAGCCATGATATGTAGAACAGTCGACTAGCTTCCTTCAATATTATTAATATTCTTTACCACTTTATTTCGCTCAAATTTGCTGGCTTTCTAGAACTAAACTTAATCTAGCTGGCCATAATTTACATGAAGCATGTGGAGACGTTCGAACATTTTTCTCTTACAATCCCCTTAAATGAAAATTTATAAAGAAAATAATTTTCCCTATTCATTTGTATTTTTTTTTTTCATTTTTTTTCTTTAATGTAACTTTTAGCTCTTCCTTTTCCTCCTTTTTCTTTCCTCAGCTCTTCTATTGTCTATCTTATTTCTTTTTGGTAACCTTTCGCCATGATTTAGATGTAACATATTATTATAACATATAATTTATACATAAAATATATTAGCTAATTCAATGGATGCCTTACAATGTAATTTTTATATTAGTATTACGATTTTATTCAATGTTCTATCATATTTCCCCATGAACATGATAAAAAAAAAAATGATCAATTAAAAATAAATAAAATAATGATTTTAAATAGAAATAAAGAGTTTTTATGAGTAGGTTATATAAAATTATGTTTCTAGTAGTTTTGAGACGTCATTGTTATATTCAAAGGTAATATATTGTCAAATTTCTGAAATTTCAGATTTAAATAGAAAGGCCGAAATAGTCTGTTTTTCACACTCTCGTTATATAAAATAATTAATTATATTAACTTAATATCTGCTTATAGGTTAATTTTTAATGTTTTTCTATTGTAGATAGCAGCTGTTAAGGGTATAAGTCAAGTGATATTTTCTAGAATACTGATGTGTGCCCCTGGAATGAGTATGTATCCATCATTTTATTATTTTTAATAATTATACATTATTTTGTATTGTAATCATCATTTATTATTTATTAGTGAAGTATAATTTATCACCACCATATATATATATATATATATATATATATATATATACACACTTATGCATAAGTAAAAAAGTAGATCAAAATGCAGAGACTTTTTGAATTATAGAAACTACGTATCTGTCAGATATGATGCGAGTAATGGAGTGTTAATATATTACTGAGAAATAATCTTTGTAATTCTAACATGTTATCTCTGGATATGAATAAGTTTGTTATCTTTGCCTTTTCAGCTCTATAAATGGTTATTTTTTTGTTCAGTTCTTATGGAGGTTTTTAGTTGATTTTATAACTGAATTGAGAGGCCATAGTGGCCGGATGTCAAGGTGCCACCTGAGTAATCTCAAGTTAAAAGCAGTGCTAGTTCCAAACAGGCCTGGGCAGTATGAAATTTATTCATCCACAAATCTCAACTTTCTCATTCTGCTAGAATAGTTTCTAAATGACCTATAGATATTATTTTTTATGGAATACATCTTTTCATAAGATAAGTATACATTTATTTATTTATGTATATATTTTTGTTTTTGTTTTTAGCCATCTTACCAGTTGTAATGGAGCAGTTAGTGAAAAATTGTTGGTTCCGTACTAATCTGTGGTTCCATGCACCATTTCAAACCATAGCATGTGGTGTTTCGTAAGTTTTCTAGTAATTATAAAACTACTATTTGTTTTTTCAATAAGGCAATGGTCTTATTTTCTATCTATTTATTTTTTATGTTTTACAGTCTTACGATGATGGTTCCTGCAGCTTGTGCTATATTTCCGCAAAGATGGTATGTTTAGTACTATAAATTAATTTATAGCTCGTTTTATAAAACCTTCTTAGTTTTTTTTCTTTAATCTTAATTTTTTAATTAATGATTTCATTTGAACAATTAATGGCAGTTCTAATTAATTATAGTATAGTATTGATAATTATATTTTATTGTGATTAAATGGTCTGGACTCAATCATTATTAAAATTTATATAGGAAAATATGTTAAAAATACGATTTTTAACCATTCCATATCATATATAGAAAATATTTATCTATTTTTCTCTGTTTTTTTGGCAATATTTATTTATGTATATACATATATATAAATTTAAGTTCAACTTACTACTGTTATAGCTCTCTCCAAACTAATACAATGCGGCTTTTTGAAGAAGAAAGATATAATCGATTACGAAAAGTGAATGATGTCATTCCAGAACGTGTCTACTTCAATAAAGGGCTTTAATGGATCTACGTGTATGAAAATATGAATTAGAAGTATTTAGTGGTGTAGAAAGAAGATGAGTAATGCCCTCAGTTAACTCTGTTGCTGGTACTTATTCTAGAGAGTTACAGAATATTTTCTGATTTTACAAAATTTTCATTTTTAACTCTAGTCGTTTTTTATTTGGTTTGTTATTGAGTTGGTGAAATCATAGATTTTAAATTTGTTTCTAACGCTTATTATGTTTTAATTAAAATTTGACGGGTGATTATTTTTATTCTATGCTGTATGTGAGAGCGAGACAATAATTGGAGTGCATAATATTTATTTTTAAGAACTTATATTTTGTTTTGTGTTTTGATGTCCATTGATAGATGAAACCTTATTATGTTAATTAAAAATTAGGGTATTTAATACAACTTTAAATTGCTGCATTTGTAAGTCTTTCTTCTTTGTTGAACTAATCTTGTGATGTTATGTTTCATATTTTTATGTCATTTTATTTGTTTGGGTACATTGTTGATGAAATTGTTTTAACATACCAAAATAATAAAATCTCAGGGTTCCATTACAAAAAGGATATATAGATAAGTATTATATGGTATCTTTAATTACTATAAAACATATGGTAATGGTTTTGGGTTGTTTATTGTACTTTCAATATATTACAGTTATATATTTTATTATTTTTTAGTTAACTGCAAATTGGTGAAGTATAATCTGTTTTCTTGCATTAAATGCTTAGTGAACTATTATTTTTAACATTTTAGTTGTTACAGCTTTAATTGCCTACCATTCACTGTTTAACAGTATTGGTACTTACTTAGGCACAAATACTTTGTGTTATTCTAGCAAAGCAATAATAAAATGTTTATAAAAATAAGTACTTTTTTTTTCTCTGTTTTCTTATTTCTTAATTATAATTATACTTGTAGGTCATTAATGTCTGTATGTTTTTTTTTTTTATCAGTATGTAATATTTTTATTCTTTCAAATACCAAATGACAATAAATTACACATTACACTGCTGCTAGTTTATTCATTTGGACATGAACCTTATCCACCTGCAAGTCTTTGAAATCAAATGAACATAATGTATCTATCAAGTTATATACATAATACCAAAAAAAAAAAAAGAAAAAAAAAAGCACAATCCCAGAAAAGCAAGGACAAAAAGTTATGAAGAAAAGAAAACTTTATTTGCGGATATCTTAAAAAGTATACAAATTGTGGTTGATTATACCCATGATAATTTGAAAGTTTTCCAAGTTCCCTACAAAACAAAATAAAAAAAAAAAATCTTAATGAGATGTGTATTTCTATGGAGTATAGAGTAAAAATGGCTCTAATGATTGGGTACATCTCCAAATAAAAAAGTAGCCTCTTGGAAGTTGTACTAATGATTTAATTTATTATTTTCAACTATGGGCAATTATAATTGACTATGAAAAATAAATTCATCTCTCTTATAATATGTTACAATTATATGAGAAGGAGTTGGTCGGGGGGATGCGGTCAAATAAATACTAAATTTTTAAAAAATAATATTTTTAATTATTATGCCGTTTCCACGCACCTTGCAGGTCTTCATCAGGGCCTGGCATGTGGCCTGCAGGAAGCAGTTGATAGACTCAGTCTATCTTATTGTATCATGGTCAACCATCTCTAATCATTATTGCAATTATACATTACTTTTGATTTATTTAGTAAGTACAGTTAATGCATTATTTTCACAGGTTAACTAGTATATAGTTATACTTTTAGATAGATCATACATATTTCATATACATTTATGTTCAAGCGTCATCTTGAAGTTCGACGAAAATTGGTAGTCAAATAATGGCATATCAGGCATGAGGAAGAAAAAAAAGTGCCCAGTGGTATCTCTTCTATGGCATTATTTAATTTTACATTTTCTTAATGTGTGGGCCCCAAGCCAGTCTTCTATCAAATATTAGTCCTAAGTAGTTGACCATATCTGTTTGCAGTAATGGTATGTATTGAAATATACAGAAGGAAAACTTTTGTGTCATAATGTAAATGTTATGTGTTGGCATTTTTCATGGTTCATTCTTATTTTTCACATCCTACACCAATCTTGTAGTTTGCATAAGTGATGTTGTAGCATTAGTAAAGCCTTTGTAGGGTCTTGGTGTCTTGTTATGATTGCAGTATCGTCTTTGTATGTTGCTGTTATGATGTTGGAAGTGTCTCGTGTGTGTATACAGTGTACAGGAATGGTGAGAGTACAGACCCCTGTGGTAATCTTGCTAGGGCTGGTCGAATAGAAGAAATTTCAAGGCCTTGACCTATGGAGAAAAATCTATCAGAAAGGAAAGATTTTTGTGTTGGTATTTGGATTAATTGGCAGAAGGATTAAAAAGTATGTGCTGGGTACTACTGTCTTAAGTTTAAAAAGTAGGCCCTGGTGCCACACTTTTATCAAATGCTTGAGCAACATCCAGAAATACACCTGTTGCATATAACTTTTGCTCTAGTGCTGTTGAATTGAAGTCTGTCACTGTGTAATTGATGTGTTGTTGAGTGGAATTTTCTAAATCCAAATTGGTGGTTAGGTATTCTTTGCTTTTCCATTAGTATGTCAAGTATTCTTCTGTATAATATTTTTTTAAATATTTTGGAACAAATGCTAAGTAAGCTGATAGGACGCTAGGATGAGGGATTGGATTTGTTAATCATAGAGATGTATGAATATTTCCACTGTATAGGGAATTTAGTATCCCTAAGTATTGCATTGTAAGTAGTAGTAAGGAAAACTAGAGCCTTTCTTGGCATTTGCTGGAGTGCTACAGTATTTATCAGATCACCAACAGGAGATTTAATTTTTGGCAAGTGTTTAATGTGTTCTGTGACCTCTGTGGGAGTGAAAGTTGTAGTGGAATGTCTCAAGTATTGAGTACGTTTTCGTCTTGTTCTGTATTAGTGATTTCAGTATGCAGTGTGAAAACAGAAGAAAGATAGTCAGCGAAGAGTCCAGATTGTTTTTCGTCCATGAGAACCCAAGAACCGTCTCCTTTCCTTACAGGTGCCGAAACCGTGCTTTAATACATTTTTTGTGAAACCTCCACAAGCTTCCATCGTCAGTTGCCAAGTTTTTAATGTAAGATTCATAATTGGTTCGGTTAAATTTTTGTATTTGTCTTTTCAGTTCATTATTAAGTTTGTTAAATACCCTTTTATACGATAGAAATCTATTTGTCTGCCAATATTTTCAAGCTCTTCTCTTTGCTCGGATCAGATCCCTTATGTATTGTGGGTAGCAAGATAGATTCAATGCTTCTTTGATGGTGGGTTCTGATGAAGAACAAGCAGCATTCTGTATTGATTTTGTTTATATATCTTCTTGGGTTTTAAGTGATACTGGAATTGAAAGATTGGATTGAAGATACGTTCGGTAAAGATCCCAGTCCATGTTTCTTCATATGAGGGATGGTTTTTTTTCTGCTGCTGAAGACTCGTCATAAAGAACTAAGTGTACCAAGGAATGATCAGAGCTCGATTTAACGGCGTGAGGTACAGTTTTAAGTCGTTTTATTACAAAAAAGTCGATCAAGTTGAGAGTTTTATGTACTGAGTTTGGTCAGTAAGTCGGAGTATCTCGGTAAATTGTACCTAATGAAAGATCGTGGAGGACACGCAATATATTTCTACATCTTGGCATGGAGAGTCCTGAATCCCATCTGTAGTGCTTGGCGTTGAAATCATCTCCAGCGATGAAATATCTTCCCAAGAGTCTGAAAACACTGCAGGTGTCAAAACGTACCTTGGAGGGCAATACACAGTAGCAGGAGTGCCTAAAAGAGGTTTCCGTAGGGCAAGTTGCTCCATCAAAATTTCCGGGGGCGGTATATTTTGATGTTTTTTATTTTTTATTTTAGAGGGGGGAAATGAGGGTTATGAATTTTCGGACTAAGAGACAAGGGACAAAAAACATTGAACATAACGCAGCAAGTTTGGTTGTGTATGATCTATGATTTTCCTACCTTGGCTTGCTCTGTTTCTAAGAAGAGGTAAGCAATAAAATATCTTGAGAGGAGGGGGAGTGGTAGGTTCTTGCGCCATCGACGTTGGGGAGGATTGGCATCCCTGCACAGCAGCAAAAGTGATAGGTGTTTTGTGTAAAGTGTGATGCCTGTTAATTGTATGTTATGTAATAGGTAAGTTTATCGGGTAATGTTTGAGTGATCCTTTGATCAGTAATGCTGTTCCACCGAGCGTTGTCTGATCAGGGTGATCTGATCTGTACTCAGTATATCCTGGTATAAAAAATTTTCAACGAGGTGTCAGATGAGTTTCAGTGATCAGTGCTATGTCTGTTTTTCATGCAAATATAACTCAAGTTCTTTTCTATTTTCGTTGAGTCCGCTTGCGTTCCAAAGAAGAATTGACAAAGTGTCTATGGTTAAATTATTAGAGTGCATAAGTGGGACACCAGACTTGAGTAATCTGTGTTGGTGAGTAATAATTTTTGGAGGAGGGTGAAAAGGGGATGAATAAGATTGTTAAGATTACCAATGATCTCTATTATTTGAGAAGAACCATTAATCATCGGAAGCATCGGGTGGGCAATGCCACTTCCTATACCTGACGATGCCGGCTGGTGTTGGGGCGCTACACGGGCTGTTGATGTTCTGCACCGAGTTCAGAGTTGGTTCTTGGAAGTGATGCCGGAGGGCACTGCGATGGCTGCCAGAGGGACAGGAATTCTTCTGGGCGAGGAGGCATCTCCACTGGTTGAGCAGGCGCTTGCCGCTGAAAATGTCTTCTGGCCAGGCCCTTCAAGGTTTGACCATCCTTTGTAATTTGCTGGGTGCTCTCACAAGTAATTGGCACATTTTGCATGCGTGGCCCTTTGATTTAGTACATGTACTACTTTTGTGGTTAAGGTCACATCGGACACATCTTGGTTGGTGGTTACAGTATGATCTTGTGTGACCATACTGCTGACACCTTAAACATTGTGGTATAATCCTCTTACGTTTTGGCTCTTCGATTTTTACGTGAGAATAATAAATCTATTCGATATCAAAGATTTGTTCCTTGAATGTTGACTTTGACATGTCAACAAAAAACATCGAAAGGATTGTTTCAAAGCGAAATACGTTGGTAACGTCATTTACTTCCCCTAACTCTTTTAATTTATTTTTTATTACTTCTATGAGCAAAGTATGATGAAGTCCCTTAATAACTACTTTCGATGATTCGTCCGCTGGGAGCTGGTATGAGTGAAAGTCGGCACTTGCTATTTTAAGTGCAGTAATACGTTTTCTATAGGTCATAGGTGTTTCAGGATATACTGTCACACCTCTAAGAGTCGATATTATTTTAAACGTTTTTTGGCCAACTTCGTTTTACAGAAATAAGATAAGGTGAGGTTAATTGTCAACACCATCAACGAAAATAGGTGGAACTTTGTCAATTTTGATAGATGGACCAAGTGAACAGTAAGAATTGGTTGTGACAAAACGTCATATCTATTACTGGTGGCGATAACCTGACTTTGTTGCGGAGTATTTGTTTCAGTATTCAAGGGCCTTTTTCGCCCAGTTACCAGCTCCCAAGAATTGTTATTATTGGTATTTTCATATGGGGGAATGTCCATTTGACTTACTGAAAGCTCAAGAACTGGCAGCTCGCCGACCATTGCTGGTGTTGAGTTTTCCTTCTTTCTTATTTGTTGTTCACTTCTTATTTATGCTAAATATGCACTTTTACTGTTAGAAATAAACTTTAAAATAGTTATAATAACCCTAAACATAATAAGGTAAAATTAACACAACTTTTCAAAGCAACGATCTTTTTTCATCACATTAAGGTAAAAAAACTTTTATTTCATGAAGTGACAAAGGAAATATGTTAGGAAAAGTTTATAAATTGGTAAAAAATGAAAGAAAAAGAAAAACGATTTTTTAATAAAACCCAATTCCAAAGTCCACTAAAAAATTAAAAAAAGAAGTAATTCCAAAAACCTTAATTCTACGGACATTGGTAAATTTCCTGATCTTATTCTTTTTTTAAATGGGCATTAAGTGAATTCAATATGAATCAGCTTCAGTTGTATTAATTTAGGATCCTATAAATTGACTATAATTATTATTGACTTAATTTCCCATCTATTTCAGGATGAATTTTGACAAAAAAAAAACTGTTTTTCAATAGTATTTCTATTCCTTATTATTTAATCTACACATGTGCTTAAGTTGAGTTCAAATATTAATTAAATGTCAACTTAATGATAAACTTTTAAAATAATGATATCACCTATTACAGTATGAAGTAATATGCTAACCAGGGATGCCTAGAAGGCCGTTCATGGTGCAACTTGTGCCATCAAAATTTTTGAGGAGAATATATATTGATGAGGTTTTGATTTTTTGAGGGGGCTGATTTCGACTGGGTTATGAATTTTAGGAATGAAAAGTTTTAAACCATGGGATAAGGGAAAACATGGTACAGACCAGAACAAGCGTAATTGTTTATGATCCACGATTTTTCTTATTCTACTGTCACTTATACTATTTTTAATATGAAGTAAGCAATAAAATATCAATGGAGAGAAGGAAGGTTAATGTACCTGGGGAGCATGGGTACCCATGATGCTAACATCAATTAATATTTTAAAATACAAAAATGTAGCAGATGTCCTTCGTTATTGTATTCATGAAAAATGAAAAAGTATCCTTTAATATCTTGTTGAAGTCTCAAAAACAATTCCATTTCTGAAGAGAAATGAATGTAGCCTTTGATCTAATGAATCTATATCATTAGAATTATTCAAAATTTCGGGCTGGATTCCTCCAAAAATAGAAAATTTTTGATTCTGTTAGTGATCTGAGATAAATACATAAATAACAGAATAAGTACTCTTCTCATCACCTGAAGCTCTTGTGTACAGTATCCTAGTGATTAATGAAACTTGGTCCATAGAAGATCAAAGAGAAAAGGAGATTCCGATGGAACACAGCTGGAAGAAAGCTGATTGGGAAAAGTTTGCTTCTGCATCTGTCCAATACGTAACAACCAAGGTAGAGACTAATGAACTAGAGCAATCCGTGAAGAAAAGAACTGAAGCTATGATAAAAGCTGTACATCAGAGCTTCCCACAAGGTTATATTATAAATTATTAGCCATTTTGAAATGAGCTATGAAAATCAACTCTTATAACTTCCAAACAATTCAGCTGTAAAAATGCCTTTGCAGTGTAAAATGGCAGCCATAACAATGAATGATATCAAAAAGGCACCACCATGAAAAGAACGTATTGCAGCGGTTCATGCCTCGATTTGGGAGTGTTTACTGAACATAAAGACGACACTTTGCTCTAAGAACGAAACACGGCCATCTTTAACCATTCCAACCAGAGGAATACATCTCTTATAGCTATGCTCATAAGCTCGGAATATTTAGAAACTGAAATTATGCGGAGTGTCTAAATGTAGAAATAACCCTAAAAACGGATATATACTTTTGAATATGACAAACACTCCCATTTCAGCTGCCATATAAACGGGGGAATATTCCTATGTTTACAATCAATAGCGGTCGTCATTCCTCAGCTGAACTTGGACCCCACTCCCTAATAAACTTAGGAACAAAGCGTTGAGGAGGACATTGTTTGTATTCTCGGCCTCCGTTGCTTGTAAATCAAATCTGTCCTCAATAACCTATTTTTCTGTAGACTGTGTTACCACAAGTGGTCCACAGCTGCTTAAACGATTTTGATGAAACTTTTCTGGACTATTGACTTGTGTTTTTCGTTGATTATTTTGTATAACTTATTGATACGGAAACTTTATGCGGTTTATAAGAGAAAAAAAATGTTTTCACATTATATTGTTATTGTTACTATTAATATTGAACGATTTTATAATAATAATAAAAACACTCATTTTTAGTTATTATTATTGGAGTATTTGACTGATTAAGTTAGGATGACAAGGACAATTCAATCCAATTGTTTTAAATATTTTTTTAAAAAGGTTTCATCCCTTGAAAATAGCCTAACGCCGGCGTAAAAAAAAAAAATAAAGTAGGAATGTTGTGATCAAAACGAGTGTTTTTATTATTGTAATAATGTGAAGTACGAGTATAAAAATATATATTTAATTAAACGATTTTATTATTTTAAATTTTCTCCTGCAAATAATAGCTTTAGGAAAAACGAAATTGAAGAAGAGATTAAAGTTAAACTGAAGGCGGGAATTGCTTGTTATTTTTCTGTGACAAAACTTAGCTCGCGCCTCCTGTCCCGGAGCTTAAAAATTAGAATCTATAAAACCATTATCTTACCTACAGTTCATTATGAATGCGAAACTTGGCCGCTTACATTAAGGGATAAGCAGCGTCTTAAGGTTTTTGAAAATAAAATATTGCGTAGAATATTCGGTCCGAATAAGGATGAGTTAACCGGAGAGTTCGGACGGTTACACAACGCCGAATTGCGTGAACTGTATCCGGGTAATATAACTGAGGTAATTTCATCGCGGCAAATCAAATGGGCTTGTAAAATTGTTGGGCTTAGTAACGAGAGAATTCCTAAAAAGTTAATATTTGCTGTACCGAATGGTAAACTTCCGAGGGGTAGACCGAAGCAAAGGTGGGAAGATTGCATTAAAGCCGATCTGAAGGGACTGGGTTTGGACAGCGAACGGTGGAAGGAGGTGTGTGGTGGGCGATTGGTGGTGCCGGCATCGAACCTTCGGGTTCGCTAACCCTTTTAATATTATAAATAATAGCTTAATATTTTATTTTATATGTTTGCTAACTGTGTACAAATACTTTGATCTTGCAATAGATTAACAAGTCTCCTAGAGAGTGGCTGTAGGTACGAAGAACAGGCCATCACCTTCGTACCAGACAATTACTCAATTTTAAAACAAAATGCTATGAACATCATTCATCTATCTCACGCCTTCAATTGAAAAAATATATAAAAATAAGAATAATCAAAATAAACATATAACCCAAATATGCTCAATAGATTTTTAATACTGACAGCATTCAGTACTCTGTTCTTGGAAAGTTCTTCAAAACATGAAATTACTTTTAATAAAAACTACTCAGTGCTTTGAGGTCAGATAACCCGCCATTTTTTAAGAATAAAAAAAATTACAAAGCGTGTGGAAATAAGTACTTTTAGCCCATCAATAAATCAATTGAATTAGAAGCATATTGAATTAAATAAATTCAAATATTACTTGGTATAAAACAGCTTAAGAAATCATTTGTTTTTTATGGAGGGGAGATGCCATTGCCTTGGGCGCCAAATCGTTACCCATATTTGTTCAATTAAATTAAATTTTCTGTTCGAATCTCTTTGCCAACAGTAATCGATCTAATACAAATGGTAGTTCAATGCTTAGTAAATGAACCGTCCTTGACAGATGGAAAATGTATTTAGAAATGAATAACAATATTTAAAAAAAAAATTAAAATGATGTAGGCAATAAGTCATGTTAGGGAGGTTTTCAACTGCGCTGCAACATGCAGCTGATGTGGTTTGTACTTGGACATTGATTATGGTGTATTATATTTAATTGAAGTTGTATTTCTGTTTTTAATTTCATGTAGTTAATCATATTATTTAACATTTACGACAAGCAGAAATTTTTCATTGTATCTAATAATGTGTTATGACATTAGTTGGCTCCTCCTCCTCCCCTGTTTGAAGATTTTGTTTATTACTGGAAGAAGTTGATGAATCATTACTTAGATGTAACTAAAACAAAGCCAACTCCTATAGAATTAACTAACATTCCAAATCACTTGGAACATCTATTGGAGGTTTGTTCCTATGCTTATTCTAATTACTCAGAATATTTTATTTATCATAACATCAGATTTCTATTTTTTGTAATAGTGATATTTTTATAGAAATAATGTGTGTCAAGGATCATTAATTATTTACTCAATATTGAGTTATCGATTAAATTTTATTTAGAAATGAAGCTCAAAAATGTTGTGTGTTACGAGGTAATCACAATTGGCATTGTCTAATGAAAGTGATAGGAACTCGTTTTATAATAATGATTTCACTAACATTTATACGTATATTTATAATGACATAAGTGACATCTACTTGATCATTGAAGATATCTCAATGATTTTTTTTTAGAAAGCCATTTCATTTTGGCATTGGCATTGTTTATGTGTAATATTTCTTTTATAATCCAAGTATAAAATTAATTGACACATAAAATACATTTAAAAAACAGAATGAATGAGATAAATCAACTACTGTTAAAAGTATTATATATTCTCTCCGTACATCCAATTTAATGAAAGGATTTCTCATGAAAATGTATGTAAAAGTTCTCATTGAAAATAAACCTTAACATCTTCTATTTTTATTTACTTCATTCAGTTCTTTAGTAACTTAAAGATTTAACCTTAAATAATTTACTGTGGATGTTTTTTTATGATGTATAAAATAAATTCTTTCATGTTCATAATGAATGTAATGACGGAAACTGCTATACTCTTTAGATATATTTTTGCTATATTATCATTATTATCTTTCATTAAATTATTATTGATGTTGAACCTTCAGTTTTCTGCCTCACCTACTCTGATAAGAAACATTGCTTGGTAAAGTTTTGAAAAAGTACTTTTTTAATGTTTTTTTTTTTTTATCTCTTGAACAAATGAAAAGTTAAGAGCAATGTATGAGTAAGTTATAATGAATTCCTCTGAAAAGAAGACAACATTTAAAAAATATATATGTATGAATTAAAAAGAAAAGGAAGTAATATTTTTCTTTTTAAACTTTCTCTTGTATTTTTGTTTAGCTTGACTAGGGTATATTTCATTTTTTAAATTGTGTTTTCCTGTTCAGATCAAATATCACTTCTCTCATGGATTATCAATACATTTTTGAATCTCAATGTATAAGATTTTCATAATGATGTAGAGATGGTTGACCGTTGATATTATATGAGAAGGAGTTAGTCGAGGGTGCGGTCAAATAAATAAAAAAATTAAAATATATAAATAATTTTAATTTTTGCCGACGTTTCGACCCACTTTGCAGGTCGTCTTCAGGGCGTAAGATGTGGCACTGCGGGAGGCAGTTGAAACACTAAAAATCAGTGTTTCAACTGCCTCCCGCAGTGCCACATCTTACGCCCTGAAGACGACCTGCAAAGTGGGTCGAAACGTCGGCAAAAATTAAAATTATTTATATATTTTAATTTTTTTATTTATTTGACCGCACCCTCGACTAACTCCTTCTCATATAAGATTTTCAAAAATTTATTTATATCCCATTTAAATACCAATAGGAAATATAATTAATAAGGAAATAATCATTATTTACATTTTTATATTAATATTTTTGTTTAATATTACACTCATTTTACAGATTCTTTTAAAGGAAGGAGAAACTTCAGATGGGGCTGGACCATGTATGGAATATTTTTTACAGCACAATTTATTGGATTTATTGACAACCCTTGCTTCTACTGATGACCCTCCTGGAATGAAACAACATGTTTTACAATTAGTGGCTAAACTTCTTAATCAGAGCAAACATATTGACTATGGCCATTCAAGTGTTTATTCTGCTTTGCAAGTAAGATTTCTGTTATTTACATATCATCCCATACTTACACTATTATGTTTTTAACTATTAGTTACTTAGTTATAATTATTATATTATATGTACCTTTTATAGAGACTGATTGGATTATGTGATGGCTCTACACCAACTGCTTCTGAAAGTTATGAAATACAGTTTTTGTTATCTTTAAGTGGAATTTTGCGGAGGAACTATCAGCTTGTTCCAGTTTTCATTTCTCATTTGGTAATTATAACATTTTCCTGTTATAAGTGCAGTAACAAATGTATTTTTACCCTCCCTCCCCTCTCCCCTGTTATGCTTCATGCAAGATAATCGATAAAATAATGCCAATGAAACATTTTTCGGTATCCCTTAAATAGGCAGTCGGGTCGAAACCTCCCGTGTTATCTAATCTTATATCACATAACCTTGCTTCTTACCTTGTCTAACCTAAGTTATTCCATTGTTTATTTTTTGTTCCTCATGTAAGCTATGAGTTATTCCATCGTTTATTTTTGTTCTATTAGTGTTATTTTCATAAAATTATGGATGTTGTTACATTGTTCGAATTGCCGTCTTCAGAAGAAGAGGCTATCAAATATTTTCAAAACGCCGGGATAATTGCAAAGGTGGAATATTGTAATGAAGGTCATGAAATGAAGTTCACCGGGAAGAAGAAATGGAGATGCTTTTTTACTTGTAGCAAAAATGTTTCTATAAGGAAAGAAATGTAATTAGAGGGGTCGAGGATTTATTTTTGAACAGCTTTTAAATTCATTTATGGATGGTCCCATAATTTAGCTAAAATACAGTGGGAGAAAGAACGGGCTAACTTGTGTGCATAGCACCGCCGTGTGCCCGGCCACCTGATCTATGAGACAATGGATATTAAATAGTCACGTGTTCGCGTCCCGGTACCGGGGGGAGTCTTTTAAATCCCTGCCCATACCCCCTGGCCCGGGAAAACCATAAAGTGTATAGCCTTAAAGGCGAGGAAGGGGAGGACACACACACAAAAAAATTAATAAATAAAAATAGATAGTTATAATCTTCCTAAGTCTGCTATAGCCAATTATTGAACGAATGTAGATTACATGAGGGAGACTAGATCTAGAAGGTTGACTTTATTGTTTTAGACTCTATAGGCTTAGAATCCAAATTTTACTTTAACTTTACCTAATGGACTGAATTTATCTCGTCAGGATGTTATTCAAAATGTTACAAGTCTTTTCTTCTCATTTTGAATTACATTTTCTCAAAAGTTTTAATGAAACAATAAATATAATTGTTAATGTTTTTTTTGTGAATTCATCTCCTTCCCCAATTTCTCTCAGTTATTATCTGTGAATTATTTCTTTTTTTTTTCAGTTGTAAAATTATGTTTTTTATTCCAGAGTAATGAAGGTGAAAGTTCAACTGAAAGACGTACAAGCTGTAGCAGTACCAGCAGTGATGCCAGCTCAATACCAAGGAATGCATTGTTCACTACACCTCTTGTACCAAGTGCTCGTTCTTGCAATGTTACTTTGGTTCCACAACCGGTGACTGTATGTTTAGGAAGTTCATCACAGTCTGATTCACATCCTCAGTTTCCAATCGCAGATGCTGTTCTTTCGTACTTGGACTCTCCTGTTAGTAATTATATTCTTGGTTTATAAGTATAGAGTACAGGTTATGTCAGTTTCCTACGTTCTTAGTAAGAGATCATATTACTGTTTATTTAAAATGCCTAAAGTATCTCCATCATTTTTATCAATGTTGAAATCTTGGATTGAACTTAAAACAACAGACATGAAATAGTTTAAACAACTGGTGGAAAACTGGTGGTACCAGGCCAAGTGGGTGAAACTTTAAATGAAAAAAAGGAAGAAGTTTCTATCAAAAATTCAGGTCCCATAATTCTGTAAGGCATTAATAAAATTTTAAATGCCGAAGATTCAATTTTTTTCCAGGAACATTTGACATAAACCCGGTAATTATAAGTGAATATAAATTTATCCCTATCACGCCCGTTGATGTAGAAAGATCATTTTCTAATTATAAAAATACTTAATAAAAGGTTAGGTTTCACAGAAGAAAATTTAAAAATGCCTTTGGTAATTAATTTTAATAAAGTACATGTCTGCAATCAGACTAATTCAAATATTTTATCTATTTTACATTATATATTCCACAAGTTGTTAATTATTTTATTGTTCAACATGTTAGATTTTTATCCATTAACATACAAAATTCTAAATCGTTTACATACTTATTGTTCCATATTTGTTATATTTTATTAGTATGCTTATTTAGTTATGTGTTAATGCAATTTTTTTTTCATTTGTATTACTTTTACGTTTAAATTTTTTTGATGTGATTCATGTTTTTTTTCATTGCCATTATAATGAATATTATAACCTTATTAGTCATGCATGTTTAGTTATTTTCATTCTTCAGTTTAGATGTAAAAATAATTTAAATTATTGTAATTTTCCTCCCCTCCATAATTTCTTTTCATTAAAAAACATTTTTTAGGCACGTCATTACATTTAAATACGTTATGAAACATTATTAATCAAGTAATTAGTAAGTTTAGTATATTTAGAAACCGGTTACTTCATTTTTATGTTTTTTTTAATGCATATTTCAGAGTTTTTACTGCATAGTGTATGGCATATTCTGTGGGTATTTACTGCATAAAAATCTGGGCCTTGCTGATAACCTTTTCCTTTTAAATCAATTTTTAATGTTTTTCAATTTTGTTTTTTAAATTTTTTATACTAAATTTAAAATTTGTACTTAAGCATGAAAATATCACATTTACCTATGAAAGAGAAAATGAAAATAACAAATAAACTACTTCAGGGAAGTGAAAAAAATAAATAAAATAAAAAAATGCATTAATAACAAAATAGTGTATAAATAAAAAACTGATGAATTTAATACTGTTATTCCATCAAAATATTTTGTCATCCATCCAAAAGCCTTAAGTAAGATTCTAAAACAACTTCAATTTCTCACAAAAATAATTGATAAATTAATAGATAAGCTATTATTTTCTATTAGAACTTTTTTTTGTACGTAAATATATTTTATTATTTTTTAATATATTTATTGTAAGACGGGTGTAGGGTGTGGTACTCAACGCGTAAGGCCGTGGACTATAAATCACGAACCCTGAATTAAGCTAGGCAGTGGCAACAAATTTTTTTTCAGTTCTGTTCAGTAGATTGTTGATTGTTTTAAATCTTCTTAGGGATTATTAAGCCCTTATGGAGTAAGTACTTGATGAATAAGTGTAGTTGCTGATCACATCATCCTTGTAACCATTGGTCTAGAAATAATACTTTTTTATCAAGTTCTGAATCAAAGAACCTTTATAAGTTTTAGTGGTTCAAGTTTTTCTTTATGATGAACTTTTCTCAAGTCAATTTAAACATTCGATATTATTTCAAATATTAATTTTAATTCTATTAAAATGTTTTCGAGTAAAATATTGTTTTCAGTATTATATTCTAGGACACTGGGGTTAGATTAAAAGCCTGCCAAGCCCTGATGCTATTGGTTTCTCTGCCTGATACTACTAATACTGCTTCCTTGATCTCACCTGAGGTATCTCTGAGGCTCATATCAAGACTGGTACTTTTGTTCTACACCATTCCTCATTCAACTGATCCAAGCCATGTTGACGAGATGCATTTATCATGGGGGTAAACTTTCTGATGAATAATTAACAAATGAAGAATAGATTTTGTGTTTGTGTTATACTCACACAAATATATATTTATTAAATATTTTTTAATTTTATTTTTGTAAATTTTTTTGGTACTTTTAGTCTAAGCGGCCGCTACTGACTGCTATCTGCCAATGTTTATAACCTGAACACTGATAACTCCCATAACGCAGTGATAAGCTCCTACTTCACATCTTCGTATTATTGTATTAAATTCGTATTATTGAAAGTGTAAACAGATACAAAAACAAATGTAATAACAACAAAAATACTTTTATTTGACGACAAATATATTAATGAAATAATAAAAAAACACTTTAAGAAGATATGTACATATAAAATATCAAAATGAAATTTTAAAAAACAAATTTAAAAGAACATATTTACATAGAAAAGAAAAAATATCAACACTATAAACAACGTATATACAAATTATTTTAAGTTAATTATTCACTTCATTTTGTCTTATTTATTTCGGAAGGCAAAATTGTTTTATGCTACTTAAAATAGCGAGGAACGGTTCCTCTTCTCTGTGAACCCGCCGCCACAAAAATTCGCACAAATATTAATCGAGGTGTTGTCTGGCAGTTCCTCTATGTACTTTATTTCTCCACTTAGCTGAGCCCCACAATCGTTCTATGTGTTGAGTATGAACCCCAGTTGATGGATCGACAAAATTATACCGGTGATTCACTTGGAAATGGTCATAGTTTGCTGAATACTGAATTGCCTGTTCTTCTGAAGACGGTAAATCCCATATTCTAAGAAGATCTATAATATGACGAAAATAAACGAAAAAAAAAAATGAAAAATAAACACCAAGGGGTCACAAACTAAAAAAAAATGTAAAATAAACACAAACGGGCCACAAACAAAAAATAAACACAAACGGGCCAAAAGTAAACAATTTAATAAGTGAACGTAATAAGGGAATAACTGAAAACTAAATAATGCAATAACTCAAAAGTTTGGCGGGATAAGAAGAGGGAGGTTATGTGACATGATGACATGACATTAGATAAGATAGATAAGAAGTGAGGTTTCAAAACGGCCGCTTAGACAAAAAGTACCATTTTTTTTTTTTAATTTAAAGTATATTGGTTTTATCTTTGATAATTTGTGTATGCTAAAATAATAATTTGGGAAAATAAAATCAAATTGCCAAACATAAAATATTATTTTATGAAAACAAATGTTTCAATAAATAAATCAAATATTTTAAATTATAATTTAAACTTGACATATCGGCAGCCAATTTGCAAAAGTCTATAACTTTAAATACTAAAATTATTCATAATTATAGACAAAATAAACTCTATATTAATTATTATATGGACTAGATTTTTTGTTCAATTTTTACTGCATGTTTAAGACAAAGATATAATATCTTTTGTTTGTATTTCTGAATATGTGCAATGCCGAGATTGATCAGAAAATCTCAAAACTGCACTTTCTAATAAAATTGTATTGATTTGTTTTGACTTTTGCATCATGGCGTCTCCAGACAATGAAGTCATGTTTTCCCTCCAACAAAAATTAAATTTATTTCTTAAACTGTTTTATATTCAGTAATATTTGAAATTTATTTCATTCGATATGTCTCTAATTCAGTTAGTTTATTAATAGACTAAAATTAATTATTCTCATACGCTTTGTAACTTTCTTTCATTCCTATCAAGAAGCAGACGCATTGTCTCCCGGTGGATCCACTGGGGCAATTGTCAGACCCTAAGACCGACACTGGCTGTTCATGTCATAAAATGAAAGAAATAGAATGAATTGATTTTTTATGCAATATAGGACAATAATCATAATTTTGTTCATCCATGATTAATATTATATAATACTTAAATTAACATTATATAATAGCTTTATATATAACATAATATTAGCTTTTAAAATTATAGTTAATATTGTACTTCTTCGAATGTATTCATCATTATTAAAATTAATTCCTTTCTTGAGGGGCCTCATGAATATAAACACGTTATATAATAGTAGCTAGGTGAAAACATAAATGTATTTTGACCTTCACTGATAGATTAGACTTACTGTTCAATCTCTTGATCCTTAAAAAATATTTTCGTGCTGAAAATCCTGTTTCCTTTTAAATTCAATTTTTTTATATTTAAAAATAATAATTTTACTTGTCACAGTTTTATTATTATTTACTTTAAACAATTTAAATGAAATTTTCTTACTAAATGTAAACTTTCTAAGTTTGAAAAAAAAGTATTTAAAATCCAGCAAATAAAGCCAATGCCATTGTTTAAAATAATATTTCATGGATATGTTTATAACCTTAAATACATTTACTGTTGTTTGATAACTCTAGATATATTTTTTTTATTTTAATGAAATTTACAACTGTATTACATGGAAAATACAACAAGTAAATGTAACATTGGTAACATGACATGTACAACATGAAGAGAAACTAACTACCCATTGGTATAACTCAAAACTCTAGATATGATATTATATTTAAATAATTAGGTATCTATTTGCCATTTATTACTAAAAAAATATCAAGTAACCTTTTAGAAAATTAAATTAGTGAATAGTTTGATGAATTTTCCCTTTGTGAAATCCAAACATAATCCACTTACAATGAGTGTGACAACTTTTGACCTATCCATGGCAGACAATGAAAATCTCGTTATTTCATTTTAGTAAACTTCACAATGAAAAATAACAGTTTAATAACTAATAGTCGTACAATCGATAATCATTTATAGGTTAAATATTCAGATATACTTTCAAATCTCTCTAGGCAGATGTGATATGACTAACTCCAATTTCAACATTCTTTGTTATTAATTTTAGTGATGTTCCTAGTGGCAAAATTTATGCCTTTATTCACAGTTCAATATTTCAACACTGCAATCATCTACTCTGGAATAAACTAACTCTCTATCTCTATAGATACAACTTTTTCCACTTGAAATATCATTAAAATGACATTATCAAAAATGTTGAAATAGGAGTTAGTCATTCTGTCAACTGAAATCCTCATAGACTGAAGTTGTGTGTTTATAAAAGCAGATGGAGGAACTAGATTTTTATTGCCTACCGTCAATGTAATAAATAGACTTTTTGTAATTTTAATGGTCTTAATGATATGTTATCTGTAAGGTTTAAGCTTTAGCTCCGTTTAAAATGCACTTCAAAAATTTTATAATACCCCAACATTGCCAGAAAATAATTTCTATTCAAAATGAAAGTTGTGTGTTGCGCGCACCAGATTTTTAAATTACCAAAAGACCTTAAGAACTATTAAGATATTATATTTTATGAAAGGTTTAAATTTTAAACAAAGAAATTTAGTTTTAATTGAAAATTTTCATTTTTTTTCTCAAAAAGTTGTCTTTTTAGCGGCACAACTCTATCTATTGATAGTATGAGATTACTTAATAATTATTCATGCTTCTTATGTATATTTGTACCAATTTCTGCTAATAATTAATTTTAAACTAAATTTAAAAATTTAGTCAAGATAAAAAAATATTAACTTATATAATTAAAAATTATTCAAGAAATACTAAAAAAAAAAAAAAGTATATTTCTTGCAATTATCCTACTGCCAAGTTTTCTGTGGTGTCTTTTTGAAAAAAACAGATAGAAAGATACTTTAACTTTGACAAAATCTAACCCTCTGCTGATTGAGGTAATGTTTTTTATAAATTTGACTTATCAAATTACAGGATTAAATAGCTCACATGTCCTTCACTATCTATCCTGTGAAATTATTTTGAGTTCTCTCTTATTTTTGCTCAGTGTAAATGTATGTTACTTATGAGTTCGAGTTATTATGGCTCGAGTTACAGAGAGTCAACTAAATAATCAAAAAAATTAATAATTTATTTGATGAATAAAATTTTTACTTTTTTATGTATATTAAAGTCCAGTAAATGAACTTTTTTTTATTTAATTGATCTGTACTTTAATGTTTTTATGAAAGTTAATATTGATCTTATTTTTCAAGTTTATTTATGTATATTTTTCCGTAGATTGGATATTCCTACCAATGACTGCACTGGTTGCAATGGGTGTAAACAAGCTGCTACATTTCTGTCTTGGTTTGATTACTGCGATCAGGTACCTATATATTTTTCTTTTTATATGTTGTTTATGTAGTACTTAACATTTTTTAATGAGAAATATTTGCTATAACCCAGGTTATGATTGAAAGTAATCAGAATATAGCAGAGGCGGTCAGTCGAAGATTGTCAGAATCTTTTTTGGGTCAAGCTTTCAATACCTTAGCGTTACATAAACCAATTAATCTTACAATGCTCACCAAATGTTTTAAGATGGCATCGTCTCCTCTTTTGAATGATGGTAAATATGTAGTGGATTCAGATATTTTAATATTTTATCAGGAATTATATAATGTGTTTTACTTTTTTATAAAGT
Organism: Nezara viridula; assembly: GCA_928085145.1. Lineage (NCBI taxonomy): Eukaryota > Metazoa > Arthropoda > Insecta > Hemiptera > Pentatomidae > Nezara > Nezara viridula. The sequence continues at coordinate 96,611,658 of OV725080.1, read as the reverse complement.
AACAACAAAATATATAATTTTAGACAATATTTATGTAACACGTTATGACTCACTTTTCAGCTCCATTAACATTTGTACAAGTCAGTTCATTTATTAAAGTTTCCTAAAAAATATAAACCTACAGTCATTGCTTCCTAAATATTTTAGTAGTTGTAAATTTTCTGCCTGCAATTTTTTCCTTTTAAATAAATTTTAAACCCGATTGGAATTATTAATTTTATTACTATAACTCTTGTGTGGATGGGTATTCACCATTTTCTTGTTCCTGATTGCCCAATATCCATATCAACAACTGAGCATAAAATTATTCATATAGCCTTATTTTCAAACATCTCAAACCTGTTTGATACTCTTTAGTAAGTTGACTCTTATGCATTTCTGTATTTATTTTTGTATTTTCATTGTGATATAACAAAATACACTTTAGTAATTTTGAAGCTATTATAATATTCTGTATTTATTATTTGATTATATAATTTTTATTTTTAATGTACTCTATTATTCCACAAATATTAAATATTTAAAATTAAAAAAAAAATTCCAGCATTAAATGAGTGGCTCACAAGTGATACAATTTTGAATATTCTTTTGGAAAACTGGTCTAGTCAGGATACTGATTTAGCTATTGAAACATTAAGATTTTTTGAGGTAAATGAAATTGATATTGTGTTGGCTATATTATTAATCTGTTTCTATTTTTTGATTAAGCAGTTTTTTCTTGTAGTTAATTTTAGAAAAAAGCAGCGATTATGTTTTGGATTGCTTGATTTGTCGATATCTCAATGACAGAAGTTTTTTGAATTCGTATACTTCAGGATCTGGAGGTATGTTAATACATTTTATCTACTTCCTCATGCGATATGTTAAAAACAAATGTCAGTTTTAACTTATTTAGTTTTTTAATTATGTAATGAATTCCTAAAGGAAATTCATAATCATAAACCCTTTAAAATTTAATGATTATGATTACTTTTTTCAAATTAATTTTCAGAGAAGGCCAAAGATAGATAATGAACGTGCAACTGACCTAAATCATCCTGTATACTTCTAATATATGATATTATTTTCACTTTATTGATTCAGATCTACCATTTTTCAGTGGTCTATCGTTATTTAAAATTATGGTCCGACTCCTAACTGGTACAGATTAAAAATACCATCGAGTTCTCAATAGAAGCACTCCATCAAAGGGACCTATCAGTACACGGAAAGCGAACCATTAGCACTATAGCCGTGATTGTTATCAAATATTCAGTTTTGAATAATATTAAAAATTATGATAACTTATTTTTATTCCCATTATTATTATAGTTATAATGAATTAAAAAAGTATTTTCTGCTACTTTTAATTAAATTGCTTGGTTTTGAGTTTAAATTAGTTAATATAATTAATGAATCACTTATCAATATAAAATTATGGTTGATTTTAAGTAATTTTTTTAATTAGTAATAAAAGTATGTCAAAATTCTTCACTGAACCTTTGTTTTTTAGTATGTTTTCAAATGAAGTTATTAGAAAAAATTATTTTTTTCTTGGTTTTAACAGAATTAAATATCTTTTATGTGTGAGATGACTCATTGTAATGTCAGTAATACTAGATAAGAATGAAATATATAATCTTATTTGTCATAATTACTTTATTAAAATTGTGAACTTTTTTTGTAGTGGTGTCAGAAGATTGTAATCTGGAAATAAATGGAGAATCTGAATCAGAAATTCATGTGATAATAAAGAGGTATATTGTAGTTGGTAATACGTTCTATAATTAATTTACAATTCATTACTGTATTTATTATATTTATAAAATTGAAATGTTTAATAATAATAATTACAAATATATATTAACAGTTTTTGTTTCTTTTTGTGATTGATTGATTTACTTTAACTACAATCCTTTGTTGAAATGAAGTTAATTTTAAATATGATTACATGTTAGAAATTTCTGACTTTCAGGTGGACTAATATAGTACCAAAAGAAATACAGAGCTGTAATTGTGGTTATGAGGAGTACATTGGAGAGTCGATGAGGCAATACCAAGCAGTTCTTTCAAAAGTAGAGTTTCAGCAAAATGCTGCTCAAGATGTCCCAAGCTCTGATGCTGAGTTCAACGAGGGTCCTTTTCTTTCAGCCCTGTTCACAGCGCTATCCAACATACCAAAGCAGGTCAATTTTCAAACTTCATACTTTTGTTTCTTGCTGTTTTAATCTAATTAAATTAGGTATTTCAACTCTTTTTCTCTTTATACAATGAGATTTTATAAAAGAATTAGATCAAATACGTTTTTTTGTAATTTGTAGGTTATACCGATGCGGCAACAAAAAACTTTTTTCATTGAGGATTTTATTTTACATAATTTAAAGATCATTGATATGATAGATTGTTTAAAAATAATTAGCAGGTTTAATTTGCATTTCATCACCTGCATATTGATTGACTAATAAATGAAAATATTTTTTTAGATACTTTTTACAATACATTTATAGAAAATATTTCATACCTAATGAAACCTAGAGGTGGGTAAATTAAAATGATTTAGGATATTTATTGATAAAATTCAAAATGAATTCTGAACGAAATATATCATTTATTTTTTTAATTATTGTAATTCAAATTGCAATATTGATAGGTTTCATCAATGTGGTGTCAGTTAATGTTATGAACATCCATAATGTATCATCTATCATAGAACTTCACTAATCTGACCTCTATGGGACCAGCAAGTAGGTTGGATTAATGAGAATAAAAAAAGTTTTCTTTGTAAAAAGATTTTTTTCTCCTTCACTACTTATCATTCCACTCCTTAGCATAGCACTCCTTAGCATTGGACCAATGCTAAAACTTAGGAATGTGAAAATCACTTTTTTATCAGAAAATAAAAATAAATTTTTTAGTGTGTGAGGGGCCAATTTTAAGGGAAGGAGGTTCTCGCACAGCATGACTATCCTGTCATGTATGACTTGTCAAGGCAACATGGTGGGCCTTACCCATTGAGTACCACATACCACATCCATCTTTTTTTTCTTTTTTTTTTTTTCTCCTTCCTACTCCTAACGCCTGCTTTATCAGCCATGCGTGCTCTTGCAGTCCAATATAATTTTGCTCTCCTAGCATAAGGGCTGTCCATTTTACTAAAGGAACATCTTATGTCCTGTAATGCAGGGCATGCATCAAGATGTTCTCCTGTCATCATATCCAAGGAACATAGAGGGCATGTCGGGCTATCTTTTATACCGATGCGGTGGAGGTGCTTCTGAAGAAAATCATGTCCTGTGAGCATTCTAAAGTATGCCACGGCTTGCCCTCTAGGGAAGTCTCTAGAGATCCTGCCACTTTCTTCGAGCAATCCACTCCATCGCTTCCCTTCAATTGCTTGTTCATATTTCTCCTTCAGTGAACTTTGGAGGGTCTGTTTTATAATTCTTTTTGTCGAATCCATACCTAGAGGAATATCTGGTTGAATCATTCCAGAACCTATTGTGGCCAGTTTGTCAGCTTCATCATTTCTGTGGAGCCCGCAATGGCCTGGTATCCACTGGAAAGTGACTTCTGTCCCATTTTCCTTTAATCGGTTCAAATATAGATGGCATTTAAGGACATTTGGATTCATATGATATCCATTTTGGAGAGACAAAATGGCTACCTGCTGTGAGTCAACAAAGAAAACAACTTTCTTGTCTTCCCGTTCAATTAATCTCTCAAGGCCTAAGAGAATGGCTTTCACTTCCCCTTCAAAGTTTGTGGCTACCTTTCCGACCGGGTGGCAAGTTGAAACTCCTTTGAATAAACTCCAGCTCTGGTATGTTTGTGTGCTTCCAGTGCAGAACCATCAGTATATTCATGGAGCCATTCTGTCTCTGAGAATCGTTTTCCGATGGTTTCTAGGGCTATAGCCTTTTTTGGTAAATTGGTGTTGAATCCTTAGAAATATTCTGAAGATCACAGTGCACAATAAATTGATAAATGGAACTTGTGTCAATGATGGTAGAGGCTCCCTTTCAGCTAATTCTAGTCCTTTTCTTTGTATCAAATCTTCCACTGCCTTAGTAAAAGTAATTTGTGTTTTAAGCCGTTCAGGTGCGGGTTCAGCTACATTCATCTTTCAGTTAATATATTAAAAAGTAATAAAAAATATTTACATAAAAAAAAAGTCAATATAAAATAATTGTTAATGGTCTTCATCATGACCATTATAGTCACTCCATTCAAGTACTCACCACACTCGACGTTTGATGTATATTTATATCAAGGTATTGAATGCTTACCGAAAGATAGTCAAATTGGATTATTAGAAGTCAGATTAGTAAGGTTTTAGTGTAAATATGACACTGCAAATATGACATCTACTGATATAAGTTATGTTCCTTTAAAATTAAGTGAAAAAAGTATCAATTAAAGGTATTGTCATATTTAATAGCAATATTTCAAGAAAAATAAATTGAATTCCAAAAATTAGTTAATTAACATTTCCTATCTCTTTAAACTGAATATTAAAATTTTGGGGAATCCAATTTTTGTCTTAAGTCATTATAAAAAATTAAAAAAAATAATAATAATTTTTTTTCTCCCTCATCCAGGCTTATGAGCTGAATTTGGAGTTGACTGGTATTGTATCAAGACTTGCCTTGCGACCTGAGACATACTTGACTGAATATCTGTTAAATAACACAAAGCAGCTGAAGGTCAGGTCTCTGTATAGTGTGTTGATGGGAGTTGCAGCAGAACTCGGTAATTGTATTACCCAGTTTCCTGACTACCAGCAGACACTTGCAGATGTAAGAGCAACTTTACTAGGAAGATCAATGGTTTCTCTTGAACTGAAGTAAGGATTTCTTGTATATTAATTAACAAGTAGATTTACATGTTACATAATAATATTAAATTACTTGAAACTTTCTAAGTAATTTATGGAATGATTAAGTATATTAATCTGAAAGATGGTTAAAGTGGAGGTCAAAATTTAGACAAAAAAAAAATCTAAAACTGTTTATTAAATGCTGATGTTTCAGACCTCCATGTAAGCCTTTTTCAGGACTATAAAATTTTAGTAATACGAGAAAGATGAGAATCATTTAAATAAATAAAATGAAAGTAGAATCTGCCTCAAGTTAAGTTAGCTGATTGACGAAGGGAATTCACACCACGTTTCCCCAATCCATTGCTTTTAATGAATTTAAAATATCTCATACTAGAACAATTGTTATTCTCATATTATTCTATAACTTTCCTTTCTCCTAGTTTAGGATCTTTTGAAAATAGTTTTTCATTTTGATTCTGAATAGCTAACTATAAAAATTGAATGGTAGTGCATAATTGGTCCACCAAGATTGTTGGACTAGTGCAAATCTCTCTTCCCATTACTTTACCGGCAGACTAAAGTTAAATAGACTAGCGATATTACTGAGGCTATGATGCCTGAGAATGTTAAGATGTCATAACTTTAACAAGCTAAAGTTTAGTGCTTCTGGTTCAATTACTACCTAAACGGGTTGAAGCTTATTTTGTGGTGGACATACAGAATGATTTTCGGCCTTCCCACTATGATTAAAATAGGTTGGTTACCTGTTGGATAACCTTACCCTCCTCCTTATGTCAGAAATGGCCAGGTGGGAAATAATATTTGTTTCAGTAATTGAAAATTATATAAAATGTAACAGTGTTACCAAAGGTTTATATTTGGCCGGTTAGAACTGACTATTAGAATAAAATTACTTTTTAAGATATTAGATATTAGAATTTAAAGAGTAGAAATTGATTAAATAAAGTAAACATGTTAAGATATGAAATGGTGAGAGGAGGTAAAATGATGATGTATTAAACTCTGATCACAGTAAATTAAGATTTAAAGAAAGAAAAAGAACTTATTCTCTGAAAAGAGTGTAACAGTTTAAAATAGATTTAATCTGTTATAAAAAAATAATTTTGAAATATGTGAGTAGTCTGATATAAACTTACATTATAATATAATATGAACTTTATATAATATAATAATAAAATTATATAATATAATCTAATCTATAATAATACATTATAATATAATATAAACGATTAATATAAGAAGTAGCTAATTGTTCACATTTATATTTAGAACAAAGCATAGGTATTGTTTGACATTAGTTTATTTAAAATCCCATTTATTAACATAACTAGTATTTACTTTAATATATTTTTATGATATTATTTTCAGAACTGATCCATGGATAGTAACTTTTGAAAGTATAGTTGTTGTAGAGGAATTATGTAAGGAACTAGCAGCCATTTCATACGTAAAACTGAAAGCAAATAATGCATAACCGATATATTTTTATAAGATGTTTTTTCCCTTGAAACCTGTAAATAATGTACATATGTATCATATAAAAAATGTTTTTATGAAACTTTGGATTGTACATTTGTTTAGTACATCTGTGGCATTAGTAGCATAATGGCGCTTGATAAATATGAGGCTGAAATTATATAAAGACTTTTTGATTTGGTCTTAAAATGAATTGAAATAAAAAAAATTAACCTCTTATGAGAAATACATTTATTTTCTATAATTATTTTTAGTTCTCCAAGAATTAAAAGTGATGTAATCAAAATGTATTTAAGTAAGTGAATTTTCTTCCAGAATTTATTTATTATATTTAAATTGTGCTATTGAAAATAAAAAGAATCATACTCTTTAAGGTTTGGTTTGAAAATTGATAAAATTATAATTATTAATAAACCAAATGTGTGTTATTCTGGTTAGTAGTAGTAAGCCATTTAACAGTGCCTCATTCCTCTTCAAAGTTCTAAAACTTAATTAATGGGTGGCTCTTGTGGTGGAGTATTAATATGAGTGAAAAAGAATCTTGAAGAAGATGAAGAATGAAAAAAATTTCATTTAGCCATTACCTGTTATTATTAGGATTTGAAAATCCACTTTATAATTTAACATTATGAAAAATAACTATGGTTGTTGAAATTATTTTTTATTGTCAATTACCATTATTTAAAATGTTGCTTAGCTTCTCTTAAATATTAAAACATACTTCTGTATTCATGAGATTATGCTATTGTTGTAAATTTATAGATGGGTAAAACTTTATTTTATTTATTTCTTTTTATGTTTGACATAAAAAATTGTAACATACACTGCTTATGCCAATTTTTCTTTGAATAGTTTTGGATAGAATTTTTCATTCTATACTTTAATTTAGGCAACTTTGTGTGTAATCTATTGGTTCCCTGTTCGGCTATTTTGTATACTTTAATTTGCACTTAATATTTAAATATATTTCATTATATGCCTCCCTTTCTATCTCTGGACAAATGATTTTCGATTTATTAACAAAATGTAGAAAGAGGAAAGAGATGGTCCACGTTGCAGTCAAGAAAATAACTTCAAATCATAAGAACTGTTTGAAAAAAAGTCAATAATGTCTATTATATAGAACATGTTATAGTCGTGTAAACTTTTCAGGTTCTGCTTAGGAGAACTTGTAACCTCTCGATCACGCTAGTTGCCTTTCTTAGTCCTTGATGCAATCTTTCTAGCCCTTATTTCTTTCACTTAAAGTTAATCATCAAATACATTGATAGTTTATATTTATCTATTTTTTATTAGTTACAATTTGAAACTATTATTTATATCACACAAATAGACCTAAATGTACTTTAGATAGAGAAAGGCACTTTGAAAATTTGCCAAATCTGTCAAACTATTTCAATGAATTTAATACTTACCTGATATTAAAGACCATTTCTATACCCCAAAGTAAAGAATATCATGCCCATTTTTGTATTTGTTCAGGGGAGCCAATTTTCCATAATTTTGAGCTATTAAAATTTTTTTCTTAGTTACTAAATCTGTACCCCAGAGGCAAAGGACGCTATGTCACATTTTTGTATTTGTTCGGGGAACCAATTTTCCATAACTTTGAGCTATTAAAATTTGTTTCTTAATTACTAAATTATTTAATAAAAAATCGATATGTCCTATACCTTCAGGGCATAGATTTAATTATACATTAATATAACAAGTATAATCAATTTGATCCATTTTGGAGAAAATTTTAAAAATGTATGGTAAAAAGTGCCACTTCTGGTTAGTCTATATTAGGAAAAAATTCGCTTTAATGTCCCCGCCTCCATAGTTTCAGTTTAGTACAACTTTTGATTTATGAGCTAGGTTCTTCACATACATTCACACACATACCATTTTCTAAGACTTTGTTATTTGGACTCAAAGATTTCAAAATGTCTATTTTTGTTGAATATTCGGGTTCCAAATTTTTCACGATTATAATACTTTTATTTACTTTGTATTTCAAATGTAGAAAAGTGAAAGTAAAAAATCCTTTGAAGCCTTTGTTAGGTTTACTTTAACATGCACCTCTTTGACCCACATGACTGATGGAAAGTTTATAATTGTTAAATTTTTAAAATTCAGAATGAATTATCTGAAGTTCGAACCTGGAGTCAAAATTTAGCCTTAGCCAAACAAACTTTTGAGGAACAGTTATTCCTTGCCTGATTGCAATAAAAACTAGTGAAACATAAATGTAAATATAATTAAACTAAAACATAGAATATTTTCTACACATTAAGTAATTGTTACAAGACCAATCAGTGTGCCTTATTTATAAAAAAAATAATAATATTTTACAAGCTCTTAAGGATATTAAATATGAGGTTTTTCACATAAGTGTTATTTTACGTTCATTTAATTCCCCAAAAAAATTTTTTAGGCGAATATCTAATCAATATTTTGCAAAGGCACATATGAATCATAATATTTTAATTTTAAACCATATAGTGTCAGCCAATATTATATGTGTATTCTCTGTGTCCATCGATAATTTGTTGATTGATTAAAATGATTTCCAGTTCTTATTAATAATGCTTTATTGAATATATAATAAAAAATTTAAGTATGAAAGAAAAATGGGAAATGGAAATCCATCTGCCGGATGTCGAATTATATATATTATTAAAATTATACCCATTCTAGTATAAACTTTTTACATATGATTATCGTATCTTTTAAATTGTATGATCCGGGTGCATCACATGATTAATGTCAATTTTTTCGGTTAACATTAATAAAAATTTAATGGATATACTTAATCAAATTTTACAAATTAAAATTGCTTCTTAACTTCATGAAAATGTTTCTTTTCTTCATCAGGTTCTGACATTTTATGAGTACTATCAGATATATTATTTATTAAATTATATTAGGATTAATTTCCTTAAAATTTAATCGCCAATATAGGATACATAATTGTTCACAACTATTATTATGATACTGTAATTAATATATTAAATAATTAAATTTACATGCTTCTGTATCATATTAAGCAAATATTTTTTCTTTTTCTTTAATCTGTCTTCCTTAAGGAATAATTTTTCTATTATTCAATTCTGATTGACTATGATTAAAAAGACCCATAGTTGTTTTATTTATGTTATCATTTTTCAATTTAATTAAAGGTATAATTTTTAATTTTCCCACATATAATAAAATATTATTTTTACTTAATAAACAATGAAGTTTAATTATCTCAGAACCAGTGCCAATCTTAGAGTAGTGCATTCTGGGCATGGGAAACCCATTAGTTGGGAATTTTTAAAAAAATGAGAATTAATTAATTTCAGCCTATTAATAAAAGTAATTGAATCAGAGACATATTGAATGAAATACAATTCAAATTTTAGTCAATACAAAACAGCTTCAGAAATAAATTAATTTTTTTGTGGGGAGATGAGGTCATTTTCCACGGATGCCAAATGTTTAAGGATGCCACTACTCAGATCCTTACTTCATAAAACATTCTAATTGTTTTTTTCTTTTCAAAAAGCAACTTGGTTATATATTGTGATTTTGGTGCTTTAAGACTGCTTGAAGTAGATTTAACATTGTTGTAAATAAAAATATTGCACATTATTTCTGAGTATGTTACTAATTTAGTTTTTGTGTATATTATAGCAGACAGTTAGAGGTACTTATACCAATGATTTATAAGTTAAACTTAATGGTTCTAGAAAACTGATAAAATTGTAGAAAACAAAATGAAAGATCTGTGTTGTGTAAATGGTGAATCATTAAAAATGTTTGTATTGCAAGTTATCTGCTATTAATTTTTAACATAAATAAAAGCACAATTTTTATTATGACTCATTAATTTAATGTTATTATTAAGCGTATTGCTTCGTTTATATCAGCTATTATGAATTCTCAAATCGGTATTAAATTGATTTAAAAAATTGTTTGCACTTTATGGTAGTTTATTTATGTTATTAAACATAAAAATGGTAACTTTAGCATCTTCTCATCATTTGTCCCATATTTTCACTTCTACTTTAGGCTATCAAGTATGATAAGGACCATCTTTTAGAAGAGAATTCAAGTTCTTTCATTTTGTTGTAATCATCCTTACTTGTAAAGTTCTCATTAATTTCCATACTTGTTAAATGAGTACAAAGTAGCAAAAACGAAAAATATTTTTCAAATTTGATAGTTCAAAAGTTCGTCGTGTGGATAATTTTCTTTATAAGTCATTAAGGAGTATTTATATATGTATAAGATTGTGATTCTTCTGAGACGTACTCTGTGATTTATTTGTTTAAAATAGTTTTAAATTTATATATATTTACTATTTTTGTGCTGAAAATGGCAAAACTTTTAAAACATTCTAAAAAATCAGTCTTTAGCTGATGTAATTAACTGTTACACACTGGTCCAGGTTTAATCTTTAACATAAAAAAAATTATAATTCTTCTTATGTTTAGTATATTCACTTCAATGAGGTTAGAATATGAAAGAGAAGATAGAAAAAAAAAACTCAAGGAATTTCACAACTTTATGCTTGTAAATTCTCAATTTCATGAATGAACTTGGTCTTGATAATTTAGGAGTGCCCAAATCATTGTTCCGCAGAGCCATTGTCTACATTACTAAACAAGTGAATATTGTTATAACCTGGCCTCAGTGCTTCTTTTGTAAGATTTAGCTAACATCATTTCTAAAGTTTGTATACTGTGTTCTGATAAGATGTAATATCAAAATATTTTTTGATATAATACATACTTAAAAGTTTCTCAATATTTGTTAAAGGACAATTTTACTTTTTTGTGTTAAAATTCAAATTTAGACTGGTGTGTGTACAATATTGCCAAAGTATTTCATACAATTTTTTATCAAATTTGAGGAGCTTTCTACTAAAATTGGACATATCCAGTTTGACTGAAAATGGAATTTCAATGATGTTTTTCCCAAAGCTATACTTCATGTAATAGTTAGCTACATTTCTGTTACAAATGTTTTTTCTCGACAGAATAGCGAATGAAAACATGATTGTTTCAACGAAACTAAACATCTCCAAATGGTGGGGAAAATAATAGTTTTTAGTCACTTTGCAAACAAAACTGGAAATGTAGACGTACACTTTTGACAGAAACTCCTCATTTATTAAATGTAATATAAAAAGTAAAATATATTATTCAAGCAAATCTTTTGCTAAAAGAATGGGAAAGAATAAAACAAAATTGAATCGGAATTTGTCATCATTTGTTTTTTTTGTTTTTTTTCTCTTATTAGAGGAAAGGGAGTGAAAATGTTCAAATATCTAAATTTTAACTAAGCTCATTCAAATCACATAATAATTTTTAGGTTTAATAAAAAGGAATGTTGATTATCATAATAAAAACAATTGGCTAACTTTTCTTCAACATGAATTTTTTTAAACACATACATGTCACCATCAAAAGTTATAAAATTAGTAAATATGTATATTTAAAACCTTTCTCATGCAGTTCATAATTGTAAATGGCTTAGCTTAAATGTCAATTTAATAATTATTAGTATATGTTATATCTGTTAGATTTAATTGTTAAACTTTCTTATTTATCTCTGTTATTCCATTTAAGTCTGGATGCATTTTTATTCTTTCAATTAAAATGATTTTTAAATTAAAAGGTTGCATTACTTTTTTAGTCTTTAAGATTTTAGTTATTTGCTTGTTTAGATCTATGATTTTGTAACACGAGAAATAATTCAATGTTTATTAAATAATTATAATCTGGCTTAAATTCAACATTTGTAATTTGATAACATATTTGGACCAAAGATGTGATTATAATTTGTTTTTTGTTACATGATTTTGTTGTTTATTTCTCATTTAATAATTATCGTATTTCATTTTAATTGTAGTTCCTTTATAAAATATCCACCAAATTACTACCTTCTACTGTTGTTTTAAAAGTGTTTTTGTGCAAGCACTTTCATTTTTGTGATATTAAGTTACCAAATAAATATTTTTAAAAGAATATATTTGATTATTGAACATACTGTCTATGCCCTCCCCTCGTAAGTTACAGTGTTTAACAAAACTATCAAATTCAAATAAACACTGATTTATTGAAAAGTACCTTCAATTATTTCATTTTATTTATTTATTTCAAAGTTACTATAGTCCTTGCAGAACGTTTTAAAACATTGCCATGGCCTGATACAACTTGCCTCGGTTTACACTGTTGTATGCTTGAATGTAGTCTATGAAGAGATGGTGTAGATCAATATTCAATATCAATATGTTCGTAGTGTTTCTCCAGCATGATCCTTATGCTTGAAATATGGTCTTTAGTGGATCTGAATCCACTCTGGTATCCTCCCACCTCTCCCTCTCAGAGTACTGGAGTATCCTGCTCATCAACAACATGGAGAAAACTTTGTATACTGTGTTTAGCAACACAATGCCTCTGTAGTTTTCACATTCCATCTTGTCCCCCTTCTTATAACATATTAATGCAGTGGACCAGTCTTTTGGCACTTCTTCTGACATCCAGATATCAAAGACCAGAAGGTTCATTTGCTCGACCAATGCTTCTCCATGCTTCCACAGCTCTGCAGGAACTTCATCCTCTCCTGGGGCTTTGTAATTTTTTAGGGATGCAAGAACTTCTGCAACCTCTCTGGAAGTTCTATACCTTCTCTGGAGATTCTATAACAACTGTATTTTATGTGCCAATCCGATTTACCCAGGTGTGTTTGAAACGAGTTCTTCACGTATTTCTGGGTTTAGGAGCTTCTCAAAATATTGAGATCACCTATTAACAACATCCAGCGGGTCTCCTAGCAGCTCACCATTTTTCTTTGTTGAGTATTCGTAACATTTGTTTTTTTTACTAGAATGGAGTGTTGACCCAGACTAAACCTCCAACCTGGAGGACCAGAAATATGGACATAAGAGGCACTTTACCTGTAGACAAGTTGCATACCGAAGCTTTAGAGTCTTGTTCACCCTTTCGCAATAGGCTATTTAAATAGGCTAGCTGCCGTAACTGCAGGAGCTGCCGTTGACTGCCCTAGGCAGTTCCTCCTCCACAATGCAAAGTGGCGTGCCCTGCTGCTGGCACACCTTCTTCCTGCAAGGCCTATTCTGGGGTTACCCTCAGACTGCCCTTCCACGGTCCCCTCTCTCATTTCTTCGCCTACCCAGTCATCCAAAGGGATTGGTTACTACAACCTCAGACTGGGTTGCTCGGCTTAACAGGCCCACCAAGAGAAGATGAGAGTAGGAGTTAGGGAGGAGAGGCAAGTGGTCATTGGTGACCATGTGTTGTGCATCATTTCCCATTTGAGCCCTCCCTTATTTCATGGTGATCAAAATATAATTTTTGACATAAATTGTTTGTAATATTAACACTTATTCTGGTTTTTCATTACTTCTTTTTACGAGATTATTATTACCATTTATTTATTAAATTTATTCTGTTATCAGATTTTATAATAATATTGAACAAAGGAATATTTTTTTATAGCTAAAGATTTGAAAAAAAAAATATTGTTTTTAATTTAAATTTAAGCACCAGTATTTAGAATCTGATTATAATTGTCAGAATTTACTAAGTAGGGATGATAGCCAATACTGTAATTAAACTCTGGATAATCAAGGTTTTACTACTTATAATGAAAAGTTTGAATTATGAAAGTATAATTAAAAAAAGGTAACAAATGTAATTTTAATATAAAATTTAAAATAATAATAAATAAAAATAATTATCAGACAGCATTAGTGTATTTTTATACACATTTATTATAAAATCGTATTTTATTACCATACTAATTCATCTTCGGTGATTGGATTGTCAGCTTCAATAGTTGTTGAAGTTTTTCTCCCTACAATAGACTTGATCAGTTTTGGATCTAAACCTTTTGGCGTACTCACTTTAATTGCCAGATCTTCTATCACTATAATAGAATTCTTTTCTATTTTTCTGAACGCTACTATGCTTTTGCCTAATTTCTGCCAGCAAACTTCTTCACAGGGTAGAAGCTTCTTTTCCATTCCCATACCGTCTTCGATTTCCCTTATGGCTAATACCATACTTTTAAATTCATCAATATTTAATGAACAAGAATGATCATTACCTTTCCATGTCTTATCAAGAGTAATATGCCGCTCAACAATCTACCAACATAAATGACACTAATTTCATTTTCAGTTTAATTTATAGAAAATTACAATGAAAAATTAATTAATTGTTCTGATGGGATGAAATAATCATTTACTTCACTTTTAATAAGGTAACACACACACACACACACATATATAAATAATTGCTTTTTGTAGTACGCCACATACATACCTTAGTACTTATTTAAACTTTGATGATTACTTTAACTTATACCTTAAAAACAGTATTTTATAACATATATCATGATATATGTCATATCTGATGAAAATATTTGATTGTAGTGATAATTTGTTTAATGAAACCTTGAACAAAAACTGAGAAAATTTAGACTTATCTTATTTTTAACTCAATAATCTTATTATTTGCACTTGTGGAGATTTTAACAATAAAAAATCTGGTGCGGTGCACTCATCACACAACTTACACTTACCAACCTTAGAGTAGATAGTTATTTTTCGAGGTATATAGTGAATATAATGTGAAAACGATTGTATAACTTCATTTACAACAATTAATTGCCATGTCTTTCCTGCCCATCAATATGTTCAATTTATATGTTTTCATCACATTCCATTTCTTTTATGACTATTGATACTATCAAATAATACTAATGATTGGGGGAGAGAGAAATAATTTTTTTGGAAAAAATCTGATTTTTATCAAAAAAAGTAATCACGAAACTCATCAAAAGAACAACTTAATGTTAGTAAATATTGTATGTTATTAGTGGGCTAAGGCATGTGCAAAACATCTCGCTGCCCAACAACTTGATGGAAGATAATATGTGATAAAATAATTATGAGTTTGGCTGCCAGTGCCAGGAGGTCTTTTAACTCCGGCATTAATTCACGGCCCTCATACCTGGCCTAGGAATAGCTTACAAGGAAAGAAAAAAAAAATAGAGGTGGAGTGTCAAGATTCATTTCCCGGAGCCTCCGAGAAATAAATATTAACTGACCCAGGTGGGAATCAAACCCACAATATTCAGAATCGGACACTATAGGTCCTTAACTGCTCAGCCATCATGTTCGTGCTAAGCCTTGTTATTATTAGTTAAAATTAATCCTATGGGCAGTACAAGGATGAACTAAAAATTAGTAATAATAAATAATATGTATACCATTACCTTAGCTCCAAGTGCAACAGCAGCTAAAGTTAGGTTGTAACCCACTTCATGCCCAGAGTAGCCAATACAAACAGGAAATTTGGACTTGAATTTTGTAATATTCGCCAAATTTGAATCACAAGGCTTGGTTGGGTAAGATGAAACACAATGCAGAAGAGCAAAATTATTATGTTCTTCAGATATTGTTTTGTAAATAAGTTCCACGTCTTCCATTGAGCACATTCCTAGTCCACATTATCAACTGTATATGTATAATATATTAGTATCATATTATTATTTATAAAAACAAAAAAAATCTGCTGTTTATAAAACGTAATATATTTGGATTATAGAAAGAAATAGAAACTAAAAAAAAAACTTATCAAAAGGTGAATCTATTTAAATATCATGAATTATGATAGCATATTAAATATGTCATATTTAATGCAATTGTTCACTGAAAAAATATTTACCTGTTGATACAATTAGTGGTTTTCTAGTTTTTGCAGCTTTCTCTAGTAATAAAATATTAGTTGCATCCCCAGATCCAATTTTAATAAAAGGTGTATTTAATTCCTTCAGAAAAAATAAAGAAACCTGAAAATCACTTAATTGTAGTAGTACAAGGACCAAAATAACAAAACTTAATAACAAGCAACAACATGCAAACCCCTCTCTTCCAAAATTAAAATGATTACCTCATCCATAGCAGAAGCCGAAAACATTATCCCTAATTCTGTAGAAAATTTTTGTAATTCAATATATTGTTTTTCAGAAAATTCTAAATGTTTTTTATGTTCACCATATGTTTTTCCCCAAGAATGTTCTGAGTTGTAAGTTAAGTTTAGAGTTGATTTTGTGAACTTTTCTGGAAGACAACTCTTTTGAAATTTGACACAGTCTGCACCACATTCCTGCAATTAGAATAACAGGATCAGATGAATCATAAATTTTAAGTGAAATATGGAAAGGAAATTAATTCTATTTGTTACATAAAAATAAATAAAATATTGTTATACTGCGATAGAAAGGGCAGCTTTGTGTTGCTACAAATAGGAAAACATTTTTTTTTTTTTTGGTTCTAATGTTATAACATTCTACATCACTTACCTTTGCTTTCTTTATAAGATTTTTTGCTATCTGCAAATCTCCCTGATGGTTCTGACCCACTTCAGCAATAATAAATGTAGGATATTGAGAGCCTACAACTTTATCTGCATTGAAAACCAAATTATTCAATATCATCTCCTCAGATTGATACCTGGAATATGGTAATTATTTAAATCTTTGTAACGTGATATTGAATTTATATATATTAATTACAGCAATGCTCATTCTATTGCTTAATTCATTTAAAATATTTCATAAATCTCATGTTTCCATTATTGGTGGATGATATTCTGAATGGCTTTACATGAGATAGTAATTTTTTTTTAAAATCTGTATCAGATATCTAGATCTGAGAGAATCATTTATACTATTTTGAAGTATAGGATTGGATTGGATGTCATGGAGTGATGTTCGATTAGATATTTTTTTCTCTCCTGATAATTCCTAAATTGGCGAAACGTTGATGGGTTTGTTTTCTTTGCCTGCATTTTGGAGACATAAGGCTGTGTGGTTTGAAATTTTCCAAATCATAACCTACAATTTTCAAGTTCAATACCAGTACTCAAGAAGAGACAATTATTAAAATAGTTTTCCTATGGCAAATTTGAACTGCCAAATCAAATATTAAATCATTGTTATAACAAAATAATGATAAAACTATATAGCAGACATTTAGTTAACACTAATGGCATTTCTAATATTATTAAACTCCCAGGATATAATTTTAATAATCGGCTGAATATATAAAAGCTGTCAGGATTCGTTTTGACCTTAATTTTCTTCTCTGCCTCCTCTGTCTGTAGCCTTCCAGGAGTGAGTCCTTTTCACCCATTTGAATTGGGCTCTACAAGGCCACCTGTACACAAAATCTTTGTAATATGGGTAGTTTTGTTCAGTTGCCAGTTAAGGAAAATCATCAACTACTCCAGGAGGGTACAGAGTTTGGTTTCTTTCAGCAAATTACCCCTTGGTGACATAAAGATAGTGCAGTCAATTATAGGTGGATCTACAGGGACAGAGGTTCCTGTGAATTATAGTGCCAGTGAACTACCACAAAAACAAAATTAGAGGAATTGTAGGTGTTTTCTTTATCAAATGTAAAGAGAAGGCCTGTGGTCCTTACACTGAAATAGGGATTAATAAAAGGATTTGATTTCCTTGAAAATAACTTTTGATTATTGTATTTTTAATACTAGTAAGTTAAAATACTTAAACAGAAGTCATGGACAGATTATTTTTGAAAGATATTAATATTTCAAATGATGAAGACAGAAATGTTTCGTTCCTTTTAGTTTTTAAAATTCTAAACATACACCAAAAGTAGTTAATTAATTATGAATTTTATTAAATAATATCGATCAGAAGTCAATTATACTGATTATTATTACTTAAAATATATTTGAATTGGAGTAGATGATCTCACTGATCTCGTACCATCCGTGACACAATAGATGGTGTCAGTTGTAGTTCCTTTAAACTAGCTAGTTCACAGTTCACTTAAGAATCCCTAGACCTACAGGAACTGATTTAGTTCTCTAGTTCGATGAACTAGCTAATTCAGAAGATTGAAACCTCTCTCTTTCTTTCTAGTTCAATAGGTCTCTAGTTTCAATTTAATTTAGAATGGTTTGAGCTTCATATCATTCTTCTAACTAGAAACAACTAATTACTTGCATTGTTGTTGATGATATTGTTTTTTTCATTTCATAAGCCCTGGTCACACTACTATAATTCAGACTATATGATAATTTTTGATTATCGTATTTTTAATACTAGATAAGTTAAAATACTTAAACAGAAGTCATGGGCAGTCTATTTTTGAAACATATTAATATTTCATAAGATGATAACATTGGAAGTATTTATACATATCCATGATTCATAAGCCAGGTAAAGAAATTTCTTCCCCTTCAGCTTATAGACCTATCAGTCTACTTCCTACATGTGCCAAAATATTTGAAAAGTTACTATATAACAGACTCCACACATTATTAACAGAGCAAAAAATTTTACTCGATCATCAATTTGGATTTAGATCATTACATTCTACCACTCAACAGTTACACAGAGTCACAGATTACATAGCAACAGCACTAGAGCAAAAGATGTATGCTACTGGTGTATTTCTGGATGTCGCTGAGGCATTTGACAGGGTCTGGCACCAGGGACTTCTTTATAAACTTAAGAAAATACTTCCTTCCACTTACTATCTCATATTACAATCATTCCTCTCTGATCGATTTTTCTCTGTTCGACAAGGCTGTGAAATCTCAACTATCAGACCAATTCTGACCGGAGTGCCCCAGGGATCAATTCTTACACCACTGCTTTACATAATTTACACACATGACATTCCCCTCTCTAGTGACACTTTGATAGCCACCTATGCTGATGACACTACTAATACCACAAGGCACAATGACCCCACACATGCTTCATATACTTTACAAAATCACTTGCAAATCTTACACGATTGGTACAAACTTTGGAAAATAAAACTAAATCACAACAAATCCCAACACATAACATTTTCACTCCGACGCGAAAAATGCCCTCCTGTCTATCTTGACAATAAACATATTCCCCAATCTGACAAAGTACGTTACCTAGGCCTAACATTTGACAGCAGGATGACATGGGGCCCACACATCACCGCTAAGCGAAAGACACTAAATCAACGATTTAGACTATTATATTCCCCACTGGGACGTCGCTCAAAACTAGATCTAAGACAAAAACTTAACACTTACACTTACTTACTAAAACCAATTTGGACATACGCATCACAAATATATGGAATTGCCAAAAAAACTCACATTCAGAAATTACAAATATTTCAGGCCAAAACCTTCAGAACAATTACTCAAGCACCTTGGTATGTTAGTAACATAACTCTCCACAAAGACTTACACATGCAAACCGTCACAGAACACATACAAACTTATTACAAAAGATTTCACAACAAGCTCTATGGTCACCCCAATAGACTCATCCAAGACATGGCCAATAAAAACCTGCCCGATAACATCCGCAGAAAGCTGAAAAGGAGTTGGATGAGAGATCTCCTTAATTAACCACAAACATTACCGAAGATAAACCACTGGGTTTTTTTCTCTTCCTCATGCCTATCATTCCCTTTCTCCTAGTCTATTTGTACAGTTATCTCATTCACTGGTTGTCAGTGGACATTGACAGTTGTGAATTAAAAAATAAAGAGGAAAAAAAAAATAAGATGATGACAGAAATATCTAGTTCCTTTTAGTTTTTAAAATTTTAAATATCCACCAAAAATAATTAATAAGTTATAAGTTTTATATGAGTAGATTTTATTACATAAAATTAATCAGAGAAGTCAAATACACAGATTGTTATTACTTAAAATAATTTGTAATTGGAGCAGAGAACCTCACATATTTAGTACCATCTGATTTACAGTAGATGGCAACAGTGATAGTTCACTTAGTGAATTACAACTTTCGCCATCTATTGTAACATGATGGTACTAGATCTAGTACCATATGTGTTACTTTAGATAGGGCTGAAATTGAAGTGAACTACTGAACTAGGTCAATTAGATGAACTGAACTAAAGAGAATAGTTCCTTAAAAAGAACGATTTTGTCCATCACTATAAAATGATACCTTTATAAGACTCGGCGATCTTACATAGGTAGAAATAAGATGAGATGAGAGGGGTATTGGTACTTCCCACAGGGGGATCTATGGTGGAGGGGGGCTTTCGGGCTGAAGCCCTCCTCCTCCCAAAATGGTACAATGTAACTCTGTTTTATGGAAAAAAATTATCTCTTATACTATTATTGTTCGTGTAATTACATTTAATAGGACTTCAAGTATCACTTAAACAACATTTCACATACACACTTAGTTTCTTTTCTTTTTTTCCAAAGTAATTATCGTTATATATTTGGAAAAAAAAAAACCTATCAGGCTGAAGCCCCCTCCCAAAATTAAATCCTGGATCCTCTAGTGGTACTTCCTGAGATAAGCTCAAATCCAGTACATATAGAGTTCATGAAGGTTGAAGCTTATTTTAAGTCCTAGAACACTATAATAGTCCGAAATCCCACGAAAATAATCGACATTATTTGAAAAATATTTTAAATGCATTTTTTTGAAGATTTATATTTTATAAAATGAGTCTGCCAGTCGAATCTTGCTACCTGTAAAAATGGGGAGTTTTTTAACAAATCCAGTAACTTGAGGATCGAAACGGGAAATTCATTGCGAAAAATATGGGAAAAGTTTTTTAACTTGTATATACGGATTTAGACATGTTAAAAAAATAATTCTACCGCAGGCCACCAAGGAAAAACTTTTTATATTGCAAAAAAAAGTCAGGTTTTTTTCGATCTTTTTTTTTTTCTCCAATAACTTTTAAACGGAGCATCGTAGCGAAAAAACACCCTCTTTAAAAAACTAAAAACCGTTAAATTGGGAATCGAGTACATAAACACAGGGGAGCCCAGATTTTAATTTAACACAATTTAATTTTAACACAGGGAGTCCAGGGGGTTTCATGGCTTAAGTTGCGCTATCAAAATTAATGAGGGGTACATATTTCGACGGATTTTTAAATTTTTGTGGAGGGGCAAACTTCGACGGAATAATGAATTTTTGGACTAAGGGCCAAGCAGAAAAACATGGAATATACCGCAGCAAGTGTATCTTATATATGATTTACGATTTTAATAATTCTACCTTAGCTTGCTCTGTTTTTAAGGAAAGGTGAGCAATAAAATATCTTGAGAGGGGGATAGGTTCTTGCGCTATCGACCTACGGGGGATAGGTTCTTGCGCTATCGACCTACGGGGGATTTGCACCCCTGCCTAAACATAACAGTTTGGTTAAATGATATGGTCGACAACCGCGGTCAACGAACGCTGATTTGTACCAGATTCTTCAAAATCTGAAAAAAATTATTATTAATGGCTCTGCAGCTTGGAAATGAGTTCTCTACGAGAAAAAAAAAACTCATTGAATAAAAGTTAGAGAGCATCAAACTCCGTGTCCACTGAGTGCCAACAGTAGGTCAATTATATCTCTGGAATTGGGATTCGTTATTTCTTCATGAAGATTGGTTTCTTTTGACACTTAGTTTCTCAAAACCCTTCGCTGATGAGAGGCGGAAAAGAGTCCTATACTGTATATACTAGACATTTAACAAGAACAGTTCAGTGGAATAGACATCCATACTTTTGATATATTGAAAATCACAAATATCTTCATTACCAATTTCTAGCCATCGCTATTCACTACCGATTTCGAGCGGTCAAATAAACTATATTAAAACTGTGGGTACTCAGTGAACTTTAAAAGTTATTTTTAGATATTTGTTTATAGGTTTTCA
The DNA here is from genome assembly GCA_928085145.1 of Nezara viridula. NCBI lineage: Eukaryota > Metazoa > Arthropoda > Insecta > Hemiptera > Pentatomidae > Nezara > Nezara viridula. The sequence goes on along the minus strand of OV725080.1, from coordinate 96,589,630 downwards.
TTTATTAATAAATATTTAAAATTATCATAGTGAGGTCATTTTAATAATATAATTTTGCCACAGTTAGTGCCCAAGGTCTTGTATGAAAATTGAGTTTTTTTTATAAGAGAACATAAAAACAGATTATTTCTTTATGATTTATTAGTTTAATTTCATATTTTATTTACCTATACTATTTTTCATAGTAGCAGATTACTTAAAGCAGTTGTAGACTACTAAATGTCACCTTTAGTACTAATGGAATAAGAATCTAAATTTTTTACACACAATCTTTTGCAATAACAGTAGCGACATATTATATCATTGATTTATTAGAAAAAAGTACATTTTTAATGAAACTAAACTTTTAAGAATGTTTTTGAGAATTTCGACCTTATAGGCCACAGTTATTCAACAAAAATACAACCTTAATTTCGACTTTTTGATAAGAACGTGTAATCCAAATAGCAGGCTTCCAGTAATCCAAACCCATTCTTATTATGCATCAAAAATAGTTAAAGGAAGTGCACATGGTTCTGATTTTACATAGAGAAAATTCATCACAGTACTTGGTAATTTAATTTTATGAAATGTTACTTAACAAATTTTTCTAATAAACCATTGATCACTAGCAGATCTAGGATTTAATTTTGGAGAGGAGGCTTCAGCCCGAAAGCTTTTTTTTTTCATAAAAATAACGATAATTACTTTGTAAAATAAGAAAGAAACTAACTACCTATATGAACTGGTGTTTATATCACCCACCTACTCAAACAAATTGCCAAAAGGGGTACCAGAAATTCGGTATCACCCAATCAATGCTTCTGTATTTATTGTTTAATATTGCTCAAAATAGCCCTTACACCTGCAATTATATTAACACTGTTTCAATATTATTGAAGGAGCTAAAAAAAAAAAAAAAAAAAAAAAAAAAAAAAAAAAAAAAAAAAAAAAAAAAAAAAAAAAAAAAAAAAAAGGAAAAATTGATATCAACCAGTTTGTTTGATTGAAATGTTACCCCAACCTATTTTGGGGGACTTCAATTAACTATTTTGGGGGACTTCAAACGTGGTTATATTTTACTATTAAAATATAACCACGTTTTATGAAAAAAAAAATGATCTCTAAAAGTATTATTGTTCGTCTAATTACATTTGATAGGATTTAAGAATCAGTTAAACACCATTTTTTATAGGTAGTTAGTTTGTTTTTTTTTCTTTCTAAGTAATTATCCTAATATGTTCATACAAAAAAAAAATCTTTCAGTAAAAAAAAAATTAAATTCTGAATCCGTTAGTGTAAGGGGCCCTTCAGTATGTTGAGGGAACTTGAAACATCCAAACTAAATATTGTTTTTTTTTTCACAAGTATGTTTAATAATACGTATAGAACAAAATATGAAAACGTTATAAAAAGATCCCACCGTTATCAAAAACCAGTAAATTAAACAACTAAAAGAGGGCGTGACTTAAGTAAGGAGACAGGAGGTGGCTCTTGTCTTGTAGTATTTGAATTCATAAAACATCAGGTAAAACATTTTTAAAATACTTATGAATGTATAAAACGATTAATTTCAACTACTAATAGGGTAGCGGCTATTTAAAAAAAAAACACATTTAAATTGCCGCCTTTTTGTTATACAAGTATAACAGAACTTTTACTTGATAACTGATAGTTTGGCTTAAAGTAATGCATGATCTGATTTGTAGAACTAACAATAATAAATAGTATATCATAGAAATTAATCAATGATTGGTTTTAAGTTTAATAATTTCTTGAATACTATTATCTATAACAAATCGATCTATGAATCGAATCAGCTGTTCATCTTTTCCGTTACATTCAAATTGAAACCTGTCTAAACTGATTCGAGTTCATTCAGGAAAGATCAAAGAGAGTTGGGATTCTGGACTGTTATAGAAACTATTTTAAAGGTAACTTTAATAATTCGATAGTGTTTAATTTATGGTTTATGTCTGTTAATAATATTAATTAATAAAGCGTGTACGTTATCTTACACTTTGTTCCCGCCTTTTGCAGTGTTTATTAATATTCTTGTAATTTTCGTGAGTGGTAATGAATAGTGAAGGATCTATTTGCACATCATTGTTTTATGGCCGTGAGTTCAAAGTAAATGAAAAGCTTACGAAGATTGCCAACAATGCTAAAGAAATTGAGCCCTACAAAATTAAAGATTTGGTCAATGGACCTTCTGTTACCTGGAAGGTGTTTAAGAAGCAAGCAGAAGCTTTAGATTTCATTTCTAAGTATAAGCATAATCTAATGGCATTTGCTTTTGAATCAGACAAATCAAGATTATTTTTAGTAGCTCATCCAGAAGTATTTTGGCACTATGACTGTCAAAGACCCCCAAGTTGTAGATGTTCGTATGAGATAATTCCTGAAAATGCTGTTTGTAAGCTGTATTTTGATTTGGAATACAGTATACCATTAAATCCCACCTGTAATGGTCCAAGAATGGTTAAAAATTTTATTGCAGCAGTAATTTTTTTCCTGCAGGAACAGTTCAACATTGATTGTAATGATAGTCATATTGTTAATTTAGATGCTTCCACTGATAAAAAGTTCAGCCGTCATCTGATATTTAATATTCCTAATATGTGTTTTGCTTCTAATGATCAAGCTGGGAACTTCGTTAATTATGTTTGCAGGAAAATCTTAGATAAAATAGATTCAAAATCAAATATACCTGAAAATCTATCGACTGAAAACTGTTCAGAAATGATGATTTTAGACGCTAAACAGAAAAGAACCTTATTTTGTGATTTATCAGTATACTCCAGAAATCGACATTTTCGTTTGTTTAAGTCAACTAAGTATGGGAAGTTCGCTCCATTAGTATGCATTTCAGATAGCAATATTGTTATAACTGATGAGGATTTCGACAAAAGATTATTTATTGATTCACTAATAACATATATTCCTGTCGACCATGAAAAACTAAATGTTTTATGTTTTAAAAAAGACAATACTAATTGTATTCGGCTGTTAAAAAATACAGGTGAATCACATTTTGATTCACTTACTACTAATGAAATTCCTGCTAGTCCTTATAAAGATATAGACAATTTCATAAATGAATTAGTTTTTCCTGGCAAAATATACAGGTCATTTTATTTCTCTACTTCAAAAGTAATCAACTATGATATAGTTGGCAATAGATTTTGTGGTAACATTGGTCGTCCTCATAAAAGTAACAATATTAAGTATGTTGTAGACCTAAAGGATGGTACTTATTATCAAAAATGCCATGATTATGAATGTTCAGCCTATAAATCAGCAAAGAATTCATTACCTAAAAGTCTGCAGTTGTTAGATTTTTTAGATTGCCCTTCTGGTATTGGGGTATTTGATATTTCAAATAATATGAGCCTTTCTTTAGAACGTTTTCCATCATGTGGCTTGAGTGATGAAGAAATTATTAATCATATGTCAAATCAGCCTTTCCAAAGATTTCCTTCATTAGATCTCAGTGATGAACAGATTAACCAATTAGAAAGTAGTGCTTTCCAACGATTTCCATCATTTGACATGAGTGATGAAGAATTAATCAATCACTTATCTGCTGATAATTTAAATGTTTAAATTTCAAGTATATAAATTGTTTTGTTAGAAATTATATTTTTCTTGTGGAAAATTTTATCATAGATATGTAATATGATATGAAAATATGACCGTAGTATATGTTATGCTGTTATTTGTGAGTTAAAAAAATATTTTATTATATCCCTGTTCTATTTGTAAATTATTATTAAAGTTTTATTTCTTTAAAAAGAATTATTGTTATTTACAACCTTATACTGTATTCATTAAAGTAAGAAGTATTAACAAGTAAACTACAATTCTTTTATTGTTTATAGTTTCTATCCATTTCTTCATATATTCTTTATTTATTATGACTTGAAATAATATAAATATTGGTTAACAGAAATAAATATGTTTACATAGAATTGAGTAGTTCGAGAAAGCGATTTTGTCCAAAACCCATGTTATAAATATAACTACTTGAAGTTTTGTATACAATGTAAAAATATATGAATTAAGCTTTAGTTTATCTTTTAATTTATATGGATTTTCGCTACTGTGTTAGAGGATTAGAAAAACATTAAATTTTGGATGAAAGATATTTATGTGTAAAAGAACTAAAGAAGATTAGGAGGTTTATTATTTTTTTCCATTGACCACACAAAATAAAAAAATATATTTAAATGGTTGATCTTATAATATTTCATAAAGAAGATGGTCTGGGAGTTAATCAGAACAAACATAAAACATATTCCAAGTATAATAATTATTAAAAAATAAACACTTCAAATTATAACTCTGTGGTTTATTACGATTGGTTACCCAACCAAACAATTAAATAGTGCCTTGGCATTACAAAGAAATTGAATAATTATCTTGTTTGAAATTTAATAAATATTTGCTTTCTGTTCTTTTTAGAATTGGTATAATTATTTCAAAACACTAATTATTTTTCCTCAATTTTCTTAAATAGCTAAGACATTTGTAGTCAACATTGTATCTATTCGCCGTCTCCAAGCAAATATTAAAAGCCTTTATGACGTTTCTGACATATATATAATAAAATGGGTGTAAAGAGATTTTCGAGCAAAATAAAAATTAATATAAAAACGTATTGTATACATTTTTTGAAATTATCTATTATATACTGGCCTTAAAATATGCTCTGTCATCCTTAATAAAATCTGCCCAAAATTTGACTCCCTCGTAATCTCTACTGAAGAAACCATATATAAAAAGATTCCTCATGTTCTGAATGGCTGATTAATTTTAATGGTATCCCTGGTTTAGAAACACCAGTATACAATTTTGACATACCACACGAAGCCATGCCAGTAATATCTACTGAGAAACTTTCATAAGTCAACTTTAATTTTTTTCCTGTTAGGATTACCAGAGATTTCGAATTATCGATACTGTCCTGTAATGATTTGACTGAAACTTCTGTAAGAGATAAAATGCACAATAAAGGGTTCTAAAAATGCAATCACCATGACCACTTTCATTAAGACAAACAAATCTAGTATGATAGTATCCTAAATCATGTAGCAAGATAAATATAATTACATATATCTACACACTCTTACATATATAGAATTACTATTCATCTTAGTTATATGTACAGTGATTACTTTCATCATATTACATTTAAAAAAGTTCTTTACTCTTTAGCTCCTCACCCTGACATTTCTTAATTTATTTTATTATTATTTATTTATTTTTATTAATGAGGTATGGCGTGATAAGATAATTTTATATATATATATTTTTTTTTGTATACCTTTGCAGATGGATTCTTTTTCATCACTTAAGACTGATGATTCAACTACTTTAAACAGTATGAAGTTGATGTCTCCCATAGAATCTTGCTACAGAAGTCCATTGAGAGATACTACAAATTGTGTTCTTCCTTTAGATGTGGTAAGAAGACTTTTAATGACTCTCTTAGATTGAATTTTGAAATAATTAAATAATCAGCTGAAATAAGCCACTTTTGAACATATATTTATATAATTTATATTTTAATTTATTTTCAATGGGGTTTATGCATTCAGCTCAATATGATCTGTTCTCTGATTTAATTTGTTTTTGATTGTTGAAATAATGCTTTCTGTTAATCATATAAACCACAGATAACATTATTTAAAATGTGATATATAAATTATGAAAATATGACTGCAGGGCTTACTAAAGAGATACTGTTTTTGTATCTAAGATAATAATCTTTTAAGCAGCATGAAACTTTCACTTCAATAAGTTAAATCTTAGTTAACTCAACATAAGGAGCAGGATGGCCAAGTAGGCTAACTTGTGTGCTCAACACTTTTAACTCAGCATAATTTAATAATAAGGCAAGGAAGGGGACACACAAAAAAAAAAAAAAAAGTCAACATAGCCCTTGAAATAACTTAAAAACCTATATTTCTACTATCAATAGCAAGTTTATGTTCAGTAAATAGATTTAAGAAATTTTCTTCAATAATCTTAGTTAAAGGAAGCATTGTCAGTGTCTATCATCAGGCTTTTTCTTCTATGCCATTGACATGTAGTACCAACTTAAGAACTTCTCTTCATTCCAAATCAGATTCAAAGATGGTAAAACATCTCTTGTCCATCACTACCCATTTACTTAATCATTTTAAAAATGGTTTCTTCAAATCCTGCTGGCTAGCCATGTTGATATTGGGATTGCTTCCTGTAGTTGTTCGCTGATGTAGTTGTTTTCGCCCCAAACAACTTCACTGTTACTTCGGATCTTACACAATTCTACATCTCACACCTGTACAATATAAACCTCCAAGCAAAAATTATCCCATTAGACTAGTTGGATAGATTTTTATGTTTGTTATAAAAGAGTTTCTTCGGTAAAAGATAGTTTACTAAACAAAAATTGCTGTCTACAAGTCGTGGAATCTGATTTCAAAAAAGAAGAGCTCAATGCTATCAGTAGAGTTACCTTATGAGTGGACTACCTTGTGAGCTACCTTAGCAAACTGGAAGTAAAGATCTGATGAGATAGAATTCTGATTACCACCACTATATAGGTAATCTTGACTCATGTCATCCTGGAGGAGTACAACTTTCTCCTCCTAGTGGTTAGGACACCTCTTTGTTATGGATCACAAGAGAATCGCAAGGAAGACCTTTGAGAGCCTTATGGAGGGAAGGAAACCAAGACGAAGGCCTTCTATCTTCTGGGGAGATGATGTCTGTGAGGTATTTAGGAAGCGAGTTGTGGATTTGGATAAAATGAGTGAGTTAGCCCAAGATCAACATACTTAGCTGAGACTTTTTACAATTACTGAATTTGACTCGGAAGTTCAAAGCACAAGACCCTTCACTGGATTTAATGGATTTTTTTTCATGTAGATGACCTGTGTGCTAATCTCTTATAGATTATAGCAGGTTTTAGCAAATACTAATAGATTTTAAGATAGTTAATCTTGTATTTCTAGAGTTTATTTGTAGTGTTAAAAGAGTGAATTGAGCGATTCAGTAAAATAGCATTGTTAACAGAAAATATTTTTTTTTTATTATCTATTTAATGTGTTCAGGAATTTGAATAAACCTCAATATTCATTATATATGTTTCCGACATGATCGTCTTTAAAAAAAAAAAAAAACTATTTATTTTCATAAAAATATTTGTTTCTCTGGAAAACAACCTCATCAAAATGATCGCTGGATATTTTTTTCTCACATTCATCATTATTTATAATAATAAATTTCTTTACTTCTATTTCTGCAATCTAAATTTAATTTTACATCGGTTATAAGAGACGATATTACCCGAAGCTTTTGAAAAATGAATAAATAAAAGTGTTTTTTTGGAAGCTTGAAGGCTTATTTTAATTCCTGAAATGCATTAAATACTCGTAGAAATTACATGAAGAAACTTAGAAGCTATAAATATAGTTATCCTCCTATTATGTTTTACTCTTGGAAAAATAAACGTTTATCACATTCACATCTTCTACACCGAATGTTAATAACAATTACATTAAATCTAATTAAAAATCAAACGTTAAGTATACTTACTATTTTAAACGTGAAGTTTGAATTTGTACGCAGGATTAATCAATGGGAGTGGGGTAAGTGATCAGTGGCGCGCTCTGTACGATTCCAGTTCCGAATTAATTACTTTTTCTCCAGCCGTCTCCGTGTCGCTACAATTTTTAAGAGCGATTTTTAAGGTATTCGAAGATCGGTTGTATTTGGTTTTCTATCGACATCGTACCGATCTGAATCATATAAATTCGTCGCTTAAACGTAATTCCCTTTATTTATTTTCATCTTAATCGAATCGATAACAGCTGTACTCCGTTAGAATGTCTCAGTTTAAATTTATTTTTGTTAATTCTTGGTTCTGCTCCAAGGCGCGTACAACAGCAGCGTGACAACCGATATTAGCCAGGTATTTTTCTTTTATTTTCCTTTAGTTTTTAGATCCTTACCAAACCAACAATTAATAAAATAGTACACCTCAATAACATTTACAAATTTTTATGAACTGAAATTTCAATTTAAATTTATTCATGAAATTTTTCTTTAGTTTTATTTTGTTTTTATAATACATTAATTCATTAACCTTGGTATTGCCACCTTGTTGATTGCTACATTTATGAAGCAGGTTTCATACTGACCCTATCTGAATAGTGTAAATATTTATTTTAACTGTATCTGTGTTTATTATTTTTCCTTGGTATAAATGCTTTTTAATTATTATTACTTTATTTCTTGCATAACATTTAGTAATAAATTAAAATTATCATCAACTTTCAGGAATTAATTTCATTAAATTTAACCAATCAAAATGTTTTATGATTGTTTAGACATTTTGAATAAAGCAATGGTAAAATTGGGTTTCTAAAGGTCAAATAATTGGGATTTCCAATGATTCCATCGATGCATCAGGTGTTTCCATAGTCAGATTTTTTCATAAGTGCTCTCGTCACTTGGTATTAATCACACTTCTTATTTATAGCATTTGGCTTAGTTCCATCCTAATTAATTAGTTGTTTAATCTTCCAGAGATTTTGAGAGATCAGTGTGTAGTAAACTAATGGTGCAAAAATTTTTTATGTCTGCATTCCACAGGAATGTTAAGTGGATCTAACAATTTGACTGCTTGTTACTAGTTTATCAGTCATAGTTTGGAGAGATATGGCACAATAATTTGTCAGTCACAGGGAATAAGTTGATAAGTTTAAAAATGGTTCTAATGAATTATGTGTATTGTAACCATCTTAGCATTCTGCACATAGTTAAAACTCATTAAGATCCTTTTTCGACTTAACAACTTATTTCTTCTAACTGGATTAACTGTGTTAGATCAATGCTGATTGTAATTGACAATATTTCAATATCTACCTTTGGTATTTTCTTATTCCATGTGTCCATTTATAATATCTGATCATATAGCTGTTTTATTTTAACCAAGAGTGATTCATCTAGTGGCATATTTTTTTAAAACTAACCATTTCCTGGCTATTTATGATAAGGCTAACCATCCATAACTATGATTTTTTTTTTGTCTAATGAAAACAAAACTTATGCGTAATTAAAAATAAACTATACTCTATTTATGTCAAGAATCACTAGCAAAAATAAAATTAATTGTGCTTTTTAAAATTACTGATTAATTAAATTGTGATATTGTATATTTCAGAATTTATTAATAAGGTGATAGAATGGAAAGTTTTGTATAGTGAACTATACTTAAATTATTTAAATTTAATAATTTATATTCGATTATTCACCATTAAGTTTAGTAGAAATAGGAGGTAGTGATATGTAGATGTGAGTTTACATACTTACTGGACCTAGACTGTAATTATAAAATATCTAGCTCATTTGTCAGTTAATAAAGTTTTTGTACTAATTAATTAATTGATTATAATATTTGCTAATTGTATTTTGTAAAGTTTGTTTAGTTAAGAATTAATTGATTATATGTATGTATTAAAGAATTCTTTTTATTGGCTTCAATTTTGAGAGCAGTGAAATAAGGCTTGAAGTATTCAAGTTCAACAAATAATCTTATCTATCTGAGGTCATATTTATTTTTATTTTTAATAATTAAAGTAAAAAAAAAAATCTTATGAAAGACTCAAAAAGTATTTTAAAAATATTTCGTTACTAATTAATAATTTATAACATTTTTTAAAAAAATATAATATAAGTTTTGTTTAGTTAAAAGATTTTTAATATTTTTTATTTGATTAGATTAAACCAATGGACCTATACTATCAACTAATGACATTTTGGATATTTGATGTTATCTTAAATGAATAATTGGAATCAAGTTATTTTATTCAATAAAAACTGACCAATTTTTAAAAATTCATTTCACTATTGGTTATTCTCTACTTGGGATGACATTTTCCACATTTCAAGCAATTCAACTTCTATTTGTTTCTAAATACTAATTTTTCTTACTTAAAAAAAAAAGTGAATTTTAATTTTCTAAGATTATAAAATTTATTGGAATATTTGATTTATTTTATCATTCGAAGATGTAAGTAGAAGAATAGGGACTCCAAATTACAAAGTGTTATAAATAAATATATTTTTTACTGCACATTTTACAGTTTTTATTGCATATTTGGTTTGGAAATTGAGAAACTAAAAATATTTTCGCCGGAAAAAAATTGTGCATTTTTTATGTTATAAACGAGATTTTCTTTTTAATTTTTATCGAATTTCTATAAAAAAGTCATGTTTACAAAAAAAAATATTTTGGATCTTTAATAAGCTCCTCATGTTGGTTGATTGGTTGTATAGTAAATGCGTAAAACGTGTTGGTCATCAACGCCGTTAATCAAAATTATATATTATTATATCTTTTGTTTATGAATATTAAGAATTAGATATAATAAAAAAAATGTAAAACGCACGTTAAGGTTAAAAGTTGTTTATTGTTATTAAAATTTAGTTATTCAAAGTTCGCACGTTTGGTAAAAAAGAAAAAGGAAAAAAAAGTGGTCAGGGCGGAAAAAAAATGGTAAAAGAAAAAAAAAGGTTCAGATAGCTCCTCAAGTTAATCGACTAGAAAAACTTGAAATTTTTATTTCATTCTAAAATTGATTTTTTACCTACTTTTGTAGCATGACCATTCAGATGTTGATAACATTCTAAGAACAACAAGACGTACAACATTAACGATGAAATTTGATGATGAATTAAGATGTGGATTAACCCTTATAACTATATAGTAATAAACACTTTAGTAATAAAAAATAAATTTAATATTGCTATAATCTTTTATTACTTAATCAATAATATTTCTGTTGCACGTCTAAAAAAATCACATTGAACTAATTTCAAATTAATAACTTTTAAATGAGAACTCTTTCGAAATATTTAACTTACATTAATTATTAAAAAAAATAAATTAATTAAGCATTAAAACTAAAATGTTCGTGCGGAGATAGTTTTTTGTTGTGCCAAGAAGACATTTTGGATTCCATCGTAATGATCAAGACAGGTAATGCTCACTTGGTTGTGAGAGTTGAGTATGAGGTGCAGTGTCTCCTTTTTAGATCAAGTAGTTGAAACTAGTTGCCCTTGATTCGTATTGTCTTACAGTCTACCATACGTTTGTTTTAAACTTGTTTTCATCCATCCTGGACGCTTTTTATTAAATATGTTGACATATTTTAATGTATTAAAATATGTCACGTTTTATATTACAATAGATATACATCCTCCAGTATATCTCGACAACATATAAATACCATAGGTAGATAGAATGCATTAACCTATGTCAGATAAGATATCTTCATGCCCACGCTTTGCAAGAAACTCATGACGCAGAAGGGGCTTTCTTGCATACATCTGTTGCATTAAATCATTTGGTGAGACTCCAGTTAAAATTCAATCTATTTGTTGTAAGATTTAGAGATTTATTAAAATCTATTTGGGGTAATAATAATGGCTTCAAAGGGTTGAATCCAAAACGCTTTAAGAATTTAAATAGTTGCTGACACATACTACTAGTGCCGGCCTTAGATATTCGGCGCCCCGAGGGCAAGGAATGACGTCCTCTCCCACCCCTAAAAATACTAAATTTATTTCTTAAGCTGTTTTATATTGTGGAGTATTTGAATTTTATTTCATTTAATATTTCTCTAATGCAATCACGTTATTGATAGGCTAAAGTTTTTATTTTACTACGTTTTGTATTTTTTATTTATTTCCTAACAAGTGGCGAGTTCCCCCAAGGCACTACTGCCTGCTACCATTCCATATATGATTCCAACGGTAACTGTTCGCACCATTTGAAGTGTTGGACTTAAAAGCCATAGCTCCCTTGCTAGAAAGTACAAGAAGACTTAGAGCTGCCGGGAAGAAATCGGGGTACGCTATACATTAATTGTTTAAGGGGCTGGTGGTAAATTTATAATGAATGTGGCCCCTAAATGGCAGAGGTTAATCGAGTAATACGTATTCATGGAATAGACAACGTCGAACAATTTACTGTTACTGAAGAGTATAAACCGCTTCTGTGCGACATGCCTTGTTTTCTGTAAAATCTGTCAAGGATTGTACGTGACGCGACCAGTTCAGTAATGTTTTAAGTAAAATAGTTTACTTAAATCATCAAATTTTAAGTAATAAACCTTTTTTATTACTTGAAAAAAAGTTTTTTAAACAATAAAATAGTTTTATCTCCGAACTGAGAAACTTAACAGATCAATTTTCATTTTCTATTATTAAAAGTATAAGCGCGATACTTTGTACTTTAGATGTAAAGAATATGCTTAAGTCTCATGTTTCTTTTTTTTTCTCTACATACATTTTTTGACGTAAATGTATTTTTCAAGTGTAATATTCAAGATTTATTGTTTATGGGTGTCGCTGATTTAACCCGAGCCTATCCTTTCATGATAAACTCCAGTCCCATCCAAATCCAATTGTTTCCAGCCTTAATCCTTACTCGATTCCTGATAATCCCCCTAGGCGTCTGAAAAGAAGATGGCCACGTGATCTTCTCACCTAGAATTAAATAGGGAGTGCTACCACTGGGCAGTATCTCTTCAAGTCTGTTCATGTCATTATTTCCAATGTGTGCATTTTTACTAGTTGTATTGTTTATACAGTTGTAAATTTCATTAAATAAATAAAAGAAAAGAAAACATTTTTATGGAAAGTCGCATATTTTGGAATTGGTTATTTTTATTAATTTACTACAAGTATTTTTAGAAAATTATACATTAGGAACACAAGTATAGGGCTCCTAGAAGGCTGAGTAATACAAAAATATTCGTAATGAGGAAGTTAAATGTAAAGAGTCAAGTTTCTCTTGAAAAATGACTAATTTCACATTCGTTCGCGGTGGGGACGAAATCTTCGTTATAATCTTTATTTGTGTAATAATATTAATGGAGATTGTAATGCGTATCAACTACACACCAGTGGTTACACTTGTTTAGTAGTTTATTTTTATCAAGGGCTCTTTTTTTTCCTGTCCTGACATGTAGAACGCTTCTTTGTCTGTTTGAGTTTCTATTTTAAGACCTGACATTTCTTCAGAACGATGTATAAGTTCTCTTGTCGTACTTATTCATTTCAAACTTTAATTCAATTTCAAAAATATAATCCTGTTTTAGGTCCAATTTGCTAGAAATTGAGGAAATATACTCGTCGGTATTGAAAATATCACTTAACGTTTTATTATCTTTTCGTTACTAAAAATGTGATTTGTGAAAAAAAAAATTAGGTGTTCAGCAATGCTCCTTTTCCTCCTATAATAATAACAAAGGATACGTAGATAAATAAATTATTTGTTAATTTTGCATTAATTTCAGAAAACGCGCCTACGTTACGAAGATCGTTGTTTGTTATCTACATTGTTCTCATCCATGAACGTTTATTTAGAAAGCTATCTTATAGAAAACTGACAAAGGTTCTTCTTTGAGGTAGAAGAGACTACCAGACAATTCTGTATAAGGAGGCCTGCCTGGCCTGATTGTGGAACAGGTTTTTGCATCGGGGCTAGAGGTGGCCTATATTTCCCTGACGGTTCTGAATCGTTGGGTTCGATTCCGGTACGGAACAAGGCGATAGGATCGTCAAACTCCTGATCTCTGACGCCCGGCGACAGCTAGTTAATTTACCTTTGAGAAGAACAAAGCTTTATGTTGTAGCCTTGTTGCCAACATCTCTGTTGCTGCCAGATAAGATAAGTCTGGAATGGTCCGCCGTTGTAAACGATAGCATTCAGAGCTCGCTGTTTCACTAGTTCTATTTCACTTTATTCTTTATTCTTGTTTCAAATTTAAACTCTTTGAGTGGTCTAAACACAACTTTCTATCTATCTTCATCATATATTTATGTTTAATTGGAACAAGTCTTAATAATTAGGAAGCCCAATTAATTATTTTAAACGCATAGTTAAAAAAATAAAACAGCTTTACAAGGTGAGTTCTGTCCCCAAAGGCCGTATTTTCTCTTATATTTGCTTTAAAAACAGATACATATATGAGATTTAATTGTTTCATAATCAATAATACTTTCCTGAAAAAATTTAATAGAATTTCAAAACCAATTAAGCTGCAGAATTATTTCTCATGTTTGTTCAGGAGAATTTTTATAATTTGTTTCTTAATTTGATTTATCAAAGTTGCAGGATTGGGAACTAATTGACTTTCAAAAATCACTTTCATTCCCCAACTCAATTCAAAGTTTTAACACTCTTAACTCATTGCAGATTCTGCAGAGCTTAGCTGTCTTAAAACCGCGAAAAAATGGTGATGGGAGAAAAAAAAAATGAGACTCTCTAAAGGCAATTAATATGGAACTCAACAGACATAAATTTTCAACCCTTTACCTTAAATTTATTCTCACCTTTATAGGGTTAAAACATATTCGAATTCTTGGGAAACAGGAGCGTGTAGAAGGAGTATTTCTCTAGGCTCTAATGCTAATGTACAAACGTTTGTTTTTCAAGACAAATCAAAAAGAGCTCTTGTTGCAAGCCCATAAAAATGGCTATTGTGGTGTTCAAGATTTCAACCGTTAATTGCGTTCCTGCTTCATGTTTTTCATTTTTTTAAAATTTATTTTAAATTAATTATTTTTTAACCAAATTTTAAATTAAAATATTTCTCCATGACACTTTTAGTTGGGAAGTTATACACCTTCCCCACATCCGCGCATGTTTTTTTATTTTCGGTATTCGGTAAATATGTGAAGCCGGCAGGATAGTATTCTGTTGCCTAGAAAGCAACCAAATATACTGAAGTTCAGCTTTCGAGAGAATCGAGGAAGTTTCTTACATACAAGTTTATTTTTTTACCCCTGCAACATGTGGGACTTCCAGGGAGGAAACACAAACACAAAATAACCTCGGTTTATGAAACAAATTTAAAATGCACTCCAACTCCCCTACGATGATCTTCGATGGTGTGAAAAAGTCTACTGCTAGGAAAAATGCGGCAAAAAATTGATTATGATTATTTTTGTGTTATATGAAAGTTATACCTTGAATTTTAGCTTAAAGTTTAGCGTATTACAATTAGTAAACCACAGAATAGCTATTTCGAAAAAATCGCCAATCTTTAAATGACAAGAGGACTTGGTTTGCTGTTTTTTTCCTTTGATCTTTGAATTTTCTATTCTACTAATGGTAGTATCACGGATTATAATATTCATGTTTATTTATCGTTATCCAATCAAGTTTCTGTAGGAACTTGCCTTTGGATCTATACATAATTATATATATTCTTAATTGAGATTTAAATAAACTCCGGATCATTTTATTATTGTCTATCAATTTCGGAAGCTATGATAATTTTTCACATATTATGTTTCACAATCGATAATTTATCATGAATACTACATTCGGATGTGCCGAAACTGATAAATTATTCTCTCATTCAGAAAATAGCTAAGTTAATTAACCACATTTTGTATCAAAACAGTGATTACGTAGCTATTGTTATTATTGAGGTATTAGTCAGTAATTATTTATATACTTTTAGTTATTCGAAAAATTTAATATAAACAATTCTTGATATTTTAGTGAAAGTAACTGGAGAAACACGCACGATATACCATTTTTAAACTTATTCGAAAAATTTAGTATAAATAATTCTTGATATTTTAGTGAAAGTAACTGGAGAAACTCGCACGATAAATTTTGGCAAAAATTAAATAATTCTACTTATTTAATTCAGTATTAATTTGACCGCACACCCCGATCAACTCCTCATATTATATCAACGGTCAACCATCTCTACATCATTTTTAAAGAAGTTAATTAATTTTTTAATTATGCTTTTTTGCTATTTTTTTCAATTTAGGTGCAAAAACGAATAAAATAGAAAATAGGTGGACAATTATCTCTAGTCCAACATGAGTAGCTATGAACAGCTCTAAATTCCATAGAACAAACGGGAAAACAGTAAAACATAAAAAAGTAATTTTTTATTTGTCGTACATAATATTTTGTGATTTTTATAAAACTGGGAGACCCACTTTATAAAGTTTTCCTTCCATTTTTATAAACACCTCTTGAATGATGAGAACTTAGAGAACCTTTCTTCCCTACATATCTTATATTTTCATCAAAAGTAATTAAGTAATTATTTAGTCAATTAAACCATAAAATAATAATACTGTTGTAATTAATTATCTACTTTAAATAATTTACTATAGATTGTGTTAAGCTAGGTTCCGCTGACCGGTTTTTTTTTAAGTGGGTAGTTGATCTTTCACAAATGTTGGGTGTGGCATAGACTAATGGAATTTTTCATTTTTCTTTTCTTTTGTTTAACTTTAAGCAATCTTCATATTTAAATATCTACTCCTATTATTAACTGGCTGACCATCATCTATATTACATTCAAAATGCTTTATTTTGAACATTCGGATCACGAAGTCGTTTCAGAAGCATGTTTCTATAGGTACGTCGATTCCTCTGTACTAAGTCATTTTTTTAAATAATAAAAAATGAATTCCTAACGGTTATGAATGAAAATGATAAAAATGAATTATAAAGCACGGTTTGCAATTATAATTGTATGCTTCCGCTTCGGAGTAGTAGAACACCTAGGCATATAGGTATAGTTTGAGTTCATAATTGTTTAATACCTTGTCGAACAACTATGAATTTATTATTCTATTATTATTATTTGTTATTCAGTACAACTTCAAGTATTATAAAGGGGCAGTACAAGTATGTGTTATTCTAATAACATTTTTTTTTCTCGCCGTGTCAGACCTCTAAATTTTGGCAAACAGAGAATTTTGTCTTGTTTTTATGCGGTACTTTCTGCTCTAGTGACAGCCGTGCATTTTAAGCAACGAGAATTTATTTAAGGAGGCGAATTTTTAAAAGAGTTTCCTTGGATTTATTATAATTAGGGCCAAGAACACAAAAATTTAGATAATCACAATTTAACAATATTACTCTGATCGTATGGAACTTCAATACTTTTCCATTTTCAAAACCAGTGCATATAAAAAATATGTATTTTTTTAATATTATGATAAAGTATGTTTGGAAAATGTACACAGTAAAATTAATCAAAGAATAAGTAATTCTTTTCCATAATTGTAATAATCATAAGGTTTATTAAAATATATGTTTTTTCCCTTCAAGTTGAGCTACAGTAATGTGATTTATTCCTATCCTTTAAGTTATTTCAGGTGTTTATGTAGACAACGATTGGGTGTTGTGGCACTAAGTTTTCGCGTTCACTAAACTTTTTTATTTTTATTGGTGATATAGATATCTTCATTTGGTTGGTATATAATTCTCAGTAAGTTTATTTTATTTTTAGTTTATTTTGTGAGAAAATATGACTTTTATTTGATTTGCCATGTACTTCAAAATTATTTTCAGTACCATTAAAACAATCACTTTTGAGCACTTTTATTTGGGAAACTTTAAATAATGTTAGTGTTTCATCAATATTAGTTTCTATGTACAAGAAGCAGTTTTGAAAAAATTTAACTTCTGGAAAATCTGAGATATCGGATTCTTACCAAGCTTCAGGCGTACTAATGTTTTAATGTCGTTAATTTGATCGGTTGGTTTGTATAAACTACGGTATAGTTTCAAATTTTAGAAAACGTAAAATTGAAACCATCGAAGTACATTTAAATTTACTTACCTAACTTACCTGATTAGATTTCGGTACGTAAATGTGTAGTGATAATCTTGAACAATTTGATTGATTTTTTTTTTTTTTTTTTTTTGTAATTTATTACATCTAAGAATATAAGAGGAAACTATTCAGAAAAAAAAATAATACTAAATAAAAAAACTAATGGTACAAATAATATAACAAACGAACGATGCAAAGCGACTAATGGGATTGGAAGAAGTCTTTTTAAAGTGAATTTCTTAAGGGGTACGAGCAATTCTCTTGAAAATCCTGGCAACCCTCCCAACCATGCACATTTACATGCAGTCTAGAAAACGAAAGGAATTGCAGAGGGGATTGCTTCTATAAATAAATTTAAATGAAGTTGTTCTCCATCTTCCATTATCCAAGCTGATTCCACAGCCCGAATCAATCTACCAGAGGGTTGTTCTTTGGTAACAGATAATACCGAGATACCCCGCAATGGGTGGGGGGGTTAGGGTGATCTTATAGTCTGCAGTCATGGTATTGGATCAATATACCTTCCCACAACCAGCCACTTTCTGGTATACTTTTATACCAAAGATTGAGTCTTTAAAATTGTTCTGAAAACAATAAAAACTTTTCATAACCAACAAGTTTAAAATAAAATGTAATACTGGATGGTATTAGGATTTTAATTTTTATTATTTGACAGTCCAACACTGTCATCACCACCTATGCCGATGACACGTGTATCCTATCAGTTAATAACGATCCATCTATTGCATCCCAAACTCTTCAATCACACATCACAAGCCTTGAAAAATGGTGTCAAAACTGGAGGATTAAAATAAATCCCATCAAATAACCTTCACTCTTCGTCGTAAACTTAGGACTCCACCTTGACAAACGACTCACTTGGAACCCCCATACCAGACTGAAACGACTAGAAACCGCCCGACGTTTTCGACTACTGCAGCACTTACTAGACAGACGATCTAATCTTTCAATCAATTATAAACGACTCGTATATATGACAATAATAAGACCTATTTGGACTTAGGGGATTGAGCTTTGGGGCTCCACTAAACCATCGAATTCTTCTCTTATCCATCCTTACAATCAAAAATCCTTCGTAAAATCTTCAACGCTCCTTACTTTGTCACAAATAAAATCATCCATAAAGACCTTAATGTTCCATATGTTTCCGATTTGGCCCAATCCAGATACCTGTCCTTCCATAACAAACTGCAGAACCATCCGAATCCTCTCGTTTCAAACCTTGCTTCCTCCTCGATCCCTGATAACCCTCCGAGGCGTTTGAAAAGAAGATGGCCTCGGGACCTTCTAATATAGAACTTTAATTTGAGTTCTACCAATGGGTAGTTTCTCTTCATGTTGTACATGTCATGTTATCAATTTCACATTTACTTATTGTATTTTATATGTAATACAGTTGTAAATTCCATTAAAATAATAAAAAAAAAAAATTATTTGACAGTACAATTCATACCGTAAAAACACTAATACAGATTCATACCAATGTTTGCGTTCGACAAACGTTCCTTTGACAGGAAATTCCTTTCATTTTGGGGCACTATTGGGAACGGAAGTTTACAGGTGCGGAAATAAATCAGCCTATCATGTGTATGTAATTAAACTATTTGTGATTGTGTGAAAGTGGAAACTGTCCTGCAAAGTCCCAAATTTACTTAAATAATAAAGGTATGGCAGGACAACGATATTACTTAGCTCAATGGTACCGGCATACCTACATATGAATAAAAAAAGTTCTTTTTTATTTTATTTTTTTCAAATAATTATGCGTACTTGCTTTATACACTAAACGAATCGACAACCATGCTGATAAAGTGAGAGAACTAAAAATATTAATGTAACAAAAAACACCGTATTTTTTCCTTCATTAACTAGATTTACTGTTTATATTTATTGTATGCTCAAGCCAATGATAAAAGGTTTTAAATATTTTTTAATATGCGTGAACAGTGGCTTTTGCTTAGTGACTTTCATTTGAATTTTTTTATTTTATTTACCTTAACAAATTATTGTTTATGATCTAATTTTTATTCTGAAGGTCAGTTATTATCAATGTGTAATTGTAGAGCATGATGATGTAATGACCTTCCTAATTTTCATATATTTTATTTCTGCTCTGCATCTTACTTCGAGTTGATCACTCTATTTTTCAAACGCTTTACTATCAGGTTTATTTTACGTGAATTCATTATATTGTATCCCTTATCTTCATTATGTGTCCAAACTCAAAGATAAATATAATTTTACTGTAAGTCCACCCATTATCCTCCATTTAGTCTTAGTCTATTTCTGGTGTGTTTAAACTTCAGATTATTATGATTAACTTTTCGGGGATTCACGCATTAGAATCCGCAGTGAACTGAGGATGTAGTACAATTTATAAATTGTAATTCACTGTCATTGAAACTGGATCCTGAAAAGCTTCCTTTAATTGGTTAGTATAACTAATTAGTATTATTTATTTGTAAACTCTCCGTTTATTAAAGTGTCTTGATTGATTTGATCTAAGTTGTTTTGCCACGTCTTCTTCATTAAGCCAATTAGCAGACCAAATCAACAATCTCTCTTTATAAACATTTTAATGATCAAGAGTATAATAACTCGAAATGTTTTCTTTTCTCTCCTTCCCCTCTCCTCCTCCCCCAAGAATGTTTAAAAAAATCACATATCTTTCACTCACCATCCTACTTTCAGTTAACAATAGCTTTTAAAAAGTTAATAAACCTTAACAATATTACTACATTTAACTTCTGTCAGATTATTTCAATTTAGGCTAGGCCTCAATGATATTAAAGACCATTTAATTTTACATCCATGTAACGAGTTTAGTCAAAATCGTTTTGAGTCGTTTTAGAGAACATTATAAAAATATGTAAAATCGATTATATACAGTACTACAAACGTTGTTGTACTACTCCGGGAATATACCTACCACCAGGTAGTGGGGCTTCATTCCGATAGGTTTTTTTTTTTTCATAAATATAACGATAACTTCTTAAAAAAAAAAGAAACTAACTACCTATATGAAATCGTGTTTAAGTAATACTTGGAGTCCTATTAAATGTAATTAATTACACGAACAATACTACTTCAAATGATAATTTTTTAATATTTTCCCCCATAAAATGGTTACATTTTAAGCTTAAAAAAAAAAAATTAATATCTTAAAATGGTAATATTTTAAGCTCCCTCCGTACATCCGCCTGCGGTACCTACCATATATCGTATATAGGCTGTAGAAGAACGATAATTTTTCATTTTCTTTTATTCATGTGGATCAGGGGCCTCCAAACTACGGTCCGTGGGCCGGATCCGCCCTGGTAGCACTTTCAATCCAGACCGCGAAAGTTTCTTTGATTACATGGTAACATTTAAAAATATGTAATTCAGCAAATTACTTACATACGAAGTTACTACAATATTTATTGCATGTTTTTCTTTTTCTTAGAAAGCTCATTTCATAGATGACGTTTCATTTATAGAACAAGATATTTTTTTCATCACGAGACATGGCCCGTGGGATTTCGGTGACGGTCTCAATGTCTTAATGTGACCAGCCGGTCAGAAAGTTTGGAGAAACCACATGTAGATTATGCTAAGTAGTGCAAATCAGTATTAAAGTTGTGCTGTTAATTGAATTATTTCATTATGTTTTAACATTAAACTTGAAATAACAGTGAGCTGGTACTGATACTGTTGGGTGGAACTCCACTAAATCCACTTCGTCCTGTTTGCCATCTCCTGACGTCTACCTTGAAGTTGCCGTCGCGTATTTACCAGAGTGGGAATTTCAAGATTCATTACTTGTGGGCCAGCCGAGAAATGAAAATTAACCGACCCAGGTAGGAATCGAACTCACAACGTTCAGAACCTGGTACTCTGGGTTCAGCTCGTCGGCTTCACAGTAACGGGGGTGGGGTGGCCGAGCGGGCTAACGCTTGTGCATAGCACCGCGCCTTGCCTGGCAACCCGGATAGAAAATAATGTGATTAAAATAATACCGAGGTGACAAGGGGGGCTTTTAACTTCGGCGTTAATCCACTGGGCCAGGAAACCTCCGTATAACTTAAAAGGTGAGGAAAGGGGACGAAAAAAAAGAAAAGTTTCACAGTAACAAGTTGTTCCTGAAACTTCTAATCGCATGTATCAATCCCAACTATCCGAAATGCTCATAGGAAACCCTTATGTTGGAAGATAGTTGTTACATCGGTTTTTACAAACGTTCAAATTATCACTTCAAATATTTAATTTCTTCATAAATTAAAAGGAAAAATAAAATAAATTAACAACCTTTCTTGTGAAAACTAAGAACATATTCTTTGGAGTAAAGTTAAAATGAAGAATTTTCGCTTAGTTAATTTTTTAAATTAAAGCAAATTGAACTTAGGAATTCTGAACCTTCGGAGTTCGTTACATTGGTGCCAAAATACAGATTTAGTTTATAGCATGCGAGTTAAATGAATCGAAAACCGATCTTACTCGATTTTTATTGAAATATATCCAATGCAATCCAGCACTTTTAAACTTTTTTTTGAAGGGCAAGCAATTGGGGAAAATTTAAATCTATATGAATTATAGTATTAATTTTTACTATGTTTTTTAATTATTGATAACTTTTTTGTAACAAGTACCTCTCACTAATCTACTGAGTATTTTTTTTTTATAATTGAATAAAGCTTTCAACATCAGTTATATAAAAAATTGTAAAAAAAAATATTTTAAAATTCAAAACTAAAGTATGTTTACTGTAAATAAACTATAAAACGATACTGTATACGAATATTTTATATAGTACGGTTTCTTTTTCTTCATATACATTTTCTTATTTTTATTCGTGTAGTTTTTGTTATTCACTACGAAATAGTTCAGTAGATAGATAACCTTAATAACTTTAAAAATTGTTTCTAAGGATCTGGCTATTTGTTTTTATTAGTTACATGATAAATTCGTGCTTTTCATTATCATGATGATTAGCTATGTTTATGAAAATGTTTTTAATTGTCGTCTAAAACCAAACCTTTAAGGCGAGCTCAGAAGAAGGCCTTCAAAATAAATATTTTCGCAGCCTATTGATCATCCTGATCGATACATTTATAAAATTACACAAGAAACAGAATAGTAATCTTAGGTTACACCAGAAGTGTACGATACCAAAGGATTTAAACAGATTTAGGGTCATGTATATTAAACTCATTTTTATGTTTAATTATCATCACTCATTAGTGATCTAAAGGTTTTATTTAATTAACGGTAAATGACAAAACAAAATTTGGAAACTGTAAACAAATAATTGGATGAACAGAACTTTTTTTCTGAGCTCCTAAATATTAATTGTCTTTTTTATTTATTATTCTTTTCTATTATTATGCACCATGAAAAGGATTATTATAAATCAAATCTCATTGATTGACTCTTTACCCATTTTTAAACTATGTAAGATGATAATTTTTTGCTGAAGAACATTTTTTTGCGATATTTTAGAAAAAAATAGAACGGGTCTCTACTTTCACTAATTAATTGTTTTTTTTTTTTTTAATTTAGTCTCTTAAGTCTGATGTTACTATGTATACGATCTATTCAGTTGACAGATGGACTAACTCCAATTCCAACATTTTGAGTAAAGTCATTTTAGTGATATTTTTATTTGGAAAATTTTTATCTGTACAGACAGTCAGTAAGCTAATTCCAAAGGAGGCAATTGCGGTGTTGAAATATAGAATTGTGAATAAAGGTATACATCTTCTCACCAGCAATTTCACTAAAGTTAATAATAAAAAATGTCAAAATTGGAGTTAGTCATTCTGTCATCTGAAAGGCTCATATAATTTTAAAAAAACTTACAATGCCAACGAAGGTTTATTTCGAATGAATGTTTTCAGGCATTGAGAAAATAACTTCATCTAATGTTAGTTCGTTTAATATTCATTATTATATTCTTTTTAAAAGATTATAATTATTTGTGTCTACGTAAAAAAAAAAACAAAATAAAAAACAGAACCACTGATGAAAATAAATAAATAGCCAATCTAAGAACGATTTCTTAAAATCATTAGCACATTTCTTAAGTTGTAATTGTGAATATAATAGTCTATTTATAGTTAATGAAAATGTTCATTGATGTAACATGCAGCAATAAATATGTAATTAATAAATAAAACTGTTGTCGAAAATGAAAATAACGTCGATATTTTAGTTTCATTTTGTTTTTCAATCGTTAAGCGTTTTGTCAACTGGGAAGCCCTTCGATGTCAACTCGAATCCTTATCCCATTATACAAACAATTTATTTTCTAAAAATGTTTTGGGGGTATTAATATAAACTAAATTTATAGCCTTATATTCACATAGCATAATCATAAGTTCCACAGATAATATTTATAAAAAAGATAGAGTTAGATGGGTCTAATACATTTTTCCTACCTTTTGTCCATAGAGTATAATGTAAATATAAAGAAGAGGTTCAAAATATATATAAAAATTACAAACCTCTACTGTTAATAAAACAAAAGGTCGTATGTAAAAATAGAATATTTTTGCAGGAGCTTTTTTTTGTTATAAAAAAGTGTTTCTTTCAACTTTCCCTAACAATTAAAAAATGTGCTGGAAATAAAAGGTACAAGATAAAGGATTTACAGAAGAACATTTTACAAAAACCTGTTTTTTTTTAATGATTTATTTCTATAATTTCATATTACATTCCCCTCTGCTATTTTCCTATTTAGTAGAATACTTTTAGCAATTGCAGACTACGAAATGTCCCCTTTCGTGCAAAGAGAATAAACATGTGTAAAATTGTTGCATACGACCTTTTGCGTTAACAGTAGCGAAACATTAAAGAAAGAATGGAAGGCGCCCATGAGACAA
The DNA here is from genome assembly GCA_928085145.1 of Nezara viridula. NCBI lineage: Eukaryota > Metazoa > Arthropoda > Insecta > Hemiptera > Pentatomidae > Nezara > Nezara viridula. The sequence goes on along the minus strand of OV725080.1, from coordinate 96,565,110 downwards.
ACTGTATAAAGCACGTCAAATCGTCAATATTAATTAGTGCATTGAAATTTATTCGCCCCCTCCACTCACCTTTCCCTTTGCTGATATCTAAGAATTTTTTATATAATTTTTAAAATTTGTATCCAATGATGTGCTATCTATATAAATAAAATGTTAATGTTCGTTTGTTCAAAACCGCTAATCTACTTCTTCACCGGCCTTTCGTTTCGGAAAGGCGCCCGAAAAATGTCGCTTTAGACTGTAGCGCCTAAACGGCTATAACGATTTTAATTAAACTTATGTTATGTAAACCACATGCTTCACCGAAAAGAGTATGAAAAAAGAGTTGCGATGGGTTCAATACTATATTTGCTAATAGTAATTAATAAAGATAAAATTTATAGTCATATAGTCACATGCTATAATCATAAGTTCAACAAATAATATTTTTAAAAAGAGAGAGTTAGCAGGATCTATTAAATATAATATTTTCCACTCTTCTGTCCATAGAATGTAGTGTAAATACTAAGAAGAAATCGAAAAAAGTATATAAAAATTGCAAACCATTACTGTTAATGCAAAAGGTCGTATGTAAAAATTAAATATTTTTACAGAAGAACTTTTACTTTTTTTTGCTATAAGAAAAACTATATTTGCGAATAACTCAAAGAGTACACAATTGTTTATTAAGAAAAAATGTCGATTGTGTTATCTTTTGAACAAGCGGAAGTTTGTCTGTTCTGATTAACGTAAATCCATTATAATTTTATCCACCAACAATAATAGCTTTGAATTGGATTGCATTTCTGGATAACGGTTTTTACTGTGATACTACTACAATATTTTAACTAAGCTGATTTCATATCAGTTAAAATTGTTTGTAAATCATTTATTTGTTAAATTTTGAGTTTGAATTGTGCGTATCAGTCGTTAGACAAACTATGGTTATGGTATATTAACTGGTTCTATCGAAAAGAATAGTTTTTGTATCATCTTTTACTTAATAATATGTCGATAAATATGTTTCATATTAATAAAATATAAACAACTTTTTCTTTATAAACAAAAAAACTAATCAAGATTTGAATTTTCATTTCTATTTCACTGCTCCTAATGCCTTATTAAATGAATCTGCTAGCTGTTGTAGGTGTAGGTTTCATTTTTATATGTTAACCATAAAAGAAGTTGTTTGAAGTTTGAAAATCGGAAGTGGTACCAACTTTTCTTTACGTGATCATTCAAGTATCCAATACCAATCCCTCCTCCCCTCATCAAACCCCTGAATTTCCCTCCTGTGTATTTGATGACAATAGAGGAAAGTTTTAAACCAACATGATAACATTCTATTGTACTTGTTATCTTATCATCGATGGACTGTCCGGTTGCTCCTCTGTCAAAACCAAGCGTTCATGATTTGGGATATATTCTGGTAAAGATAATGGATCTTGTATAAGTATGTTAAATCCCTCTGAATTTTAAAGAAGAAACAGCCGAGTCTCTCAAAGATGTTCTTGAGAAGAATAAATGTACTGGGCTTACTGATGATGAAATGATGTAGACATTTTCCATTAGTATTGCCTTTAAGATTCCATCGGTGTTTAGAGTTATTTCATTTATCTATTTTTTCTTATTTTAGATGTAATGGAAGTGTTGTGGTTCTGCTAATTGTCTGGGACATGAAAAACATGCAGTCCTTTCATTAAAAAATATTTCTTTTTTATAACTACCTCTTTCTGCTTTAGAGGTTAGGTCGTATTTCAAAAGGATATTTTCATGCTGCCTTACCGTTTTGTGCTGTGTAAAAGATTTTTCATACTCAATTTTGTGTGAGTCATGGTTGTGATGCGGTTGCGTGTGGAAACTTCTGACAGCTACGATCGACTTTCTGTTCTCTTGTGATAGCACATTAGATTTTATCACAAGTGACTCATTACGTCCAGGATCAAAAACTTTAAAGTCAATCGAAAGACGTATAGTCCGTAGTACAGACCCCCTTTTTATCGAATTATTAACATCCACTTGAAATTTCGTAAATAGTTTCATCTCATCGTAACCTACAACTATTTTATTTACGAAAACTCTTGGAATTGGGACGTTTTCAATCTGGAGGGGAGCTGACTTGGTTTATTTAATTAGGCACTAAAAACTAGTAAATACCCATTTCCTTTCTACTTGGATCGTAACATAATTTGAGAACAAAATCGATAAAAAAAGGTGGCCTAAAAAAATGTGGGGCCGTTTGTCCTATATAACCTCGTTATTTTGAAAATTTGGAGGTGTAGGTCACGCCAAACGGCTCAATATTTTTGAATGCCACCTTTTTTCTCGACTTTGTGATCAAAATATCTTACGATCCAAGTAGAAAACAAATGTGTATTAACGAGTTTTACTACCTAATTAAATAGACAAAGTTTGCCCTCCTCCAGATTAAAAACGCCCTAATTCCAAGAGATTTCTTAAATAAAATAGTTGTAGGTTACGATGAGATGAAACTATTTACGAAGTTTCAGGCGGATGTTAATAATTCGATAAAAAGGGGTCTGTACCGCGGACTAGTATATTGCATTTATTTTTCTTTTCTTTTTTTTTTAAACTGTTTTTATAAATTCCTCTGTCTAATATAGCACTAGCGGATCCAGGATTTAATTTTGGGGAGCTTCAGTCCGAATGCTTTTTTTATATATACATATACATAAAGATAATTACTTTTAAAAAAATAAAGAAACTAGCTACCTAAATGAAATGGTGCCTTAAGTGATTCTTGAAGTTCTATTAAATGTAATCACACGGATAATAATACTTTAAGAGATAATTTTTTAATATTTTGTTTCCATAAAATATGATTATATTTTATGGAAAAAAATATTTATGTTGCCTGTAACACAACACTGGCAATCCATGTATTGTCTGCCCAAGTCAGTTATAAAATAATAATGAGATGTCAGGCATGAGGAAGAAAAATAAATAGCGGTATCTCCATCCACGGCCATGTTGGGTGATGTTATCAGGCATATTGATAGTGGTCATTCTCACTATTAGCTGATAGTTATGTCACTGTAAATTGTCAGAAAATCTTTTATTTTGTACCCGCATGTATTCGCCAACTTTTGGCGTTCATAGGTAGTAAATTTGCGTTAGAAATATTGAGGTGGTTTTGTAATACGTATAAATAATTTGTGTTGTAATGTCTTTGTAGATGCATCTTTTTTTGGCTGAACCGAAAAAAGGTTTTTGATCATTGTGTGGACGTTGATAAATTTCTCAGATATTGGAGCTATTCTGTATTGTCCATTGAAAATTCTTCCAATTTGTTCCAAAAGTTGACAAAGGTACTTTGCGAGACTTGATCTTTTCAGGTCATGTAAAATCTGATAATAAAAAAGATATTTCCTGTTCCTTCTTTTTCACTTTTATTGTAATAGTGTAATGGCGTCTACCCTTTACCAAATATTTTCAGTAGTTTTAATTTCTGGCTAATTAATTCATATATTTTTGTATATGTTTATGATTGAAAGTGGATTTTTTGTAGTTCCTTGGATAACTCTTCGATAACATAATTTGGATGGCTATTCTTACTCATCTTTGTATTATTATAAGTATATTTTACTTTATTTCCTTCGACAGTCTTGTTGAGTAGCTGGTAAAGAGATAGGCTTATTAAAAGGAGAGCGTACCATCCTGCTTAAAATGAGTGGGAGTAGTTTAAAAATAATCTCGGACGTTACTTATTGTCCTTAGTCCCTCCGCTGCCCCGGTGGAGTGAATCTTATCCGGGCTGGGCTGTCAAAGTCATATAATAATGTTTTATCTACGCTGGTTTCATATCAGTCGATAGTTCTTATTTATTTATCTTACATTAATAATTGTTTACTGTATTTGTTAAATTTTGAATTCGGATTCTTTGTGTCGGTCTCGTTTGACATAACGGAGAATGGAGTACATTAACAGACTTCTCCGAAAGGTAGAGTTCTCTCATATTACATCTTACTTAATAATAAGTACATAAATATATAATATATTTATAAAATATTCTAAAAATCTTGTTTAAATTAAAATATCTATATTATTATTTTTTTTGTCCTTTTCTAATTTGTAACTCTTAATGTCTTTATTAAATGAATTTTATTGAATTTTTTTACTTAATATCATTTTTTTTAATATTTAGTCATAACAATGCATTTTATTAAAGAAATATAAGATTATCTTATTTGATACAGAATACTAGAAAACTGCAATATCAATGCATGATTATAGATTTTTTATTTTTATTTCTTTAAGCATGTTGGTTTTCGAAACCAGTGTTGTCTATTGTGTATATACATATTTATAAATAGTGTTGGGGTGAGTCGACGTAGTAAAGACCCAAACTGCAGCCAAGCTTTTATATTTAGGAACAGCGCATGAAATATATTGACAACAATAACAATTTCGTAATTTTATTGTTTTATCAATAATCCCAAGAAAAAATGGAGGAGTCTTCAATATGCATCGAAACGGGTTTAATGCTGGACATAATTGTAAAGCAATGTTCGATTTCGGTGACGAAATCTTTCGACGATTTTGAATCCATTCCATTCAGACAAATATTATATTAAAATATACTCATAGAGTACTTAAAATTTTTTATTGATTGTCTATTTGCGCGTGCCTGCTGGCAACAAATTGTGGAAAAAGACATTCTCTTGTATTTCGCGAATTTGCGTAGATGACAGATACAAACTAATTATAGACATTTTATTCAAGAATGTAGATCTGGCACTATATGTTCTCAATCTAAATTGTTTGTCAACATAATCGATATTTAGAATCGATAAATATTAAAGTTCATAGTCTAACGTTGGTGAAGTAATTAATAGTATCTGGCAATTAGTGTTTGTTGTTTTCTATGAATATAAAGTACAAAATAGATATAATTCTATTTTAGAAAAGTAAGTTAAAAGATTTAAAAAATATAAAAGGGGTCTTATGTCCTTATGTTGTCATATGAATAAAACTTCATTTTTTTATTATTTTTCTGTGGTCATCGTTTTTATTTTTTATTGCTCCTTCATATTTCCATTTATCGTTACCGTATTTTTTTTTCTGCACAATGCTCATTAACAACTTACATTGATTTCTTAAATAAATTTACTAATAAGTTTTCTTCTCGCTTTGATTATTACAGAACTCAGAATCGTTTTGTTTTCAAAAGATTAATCAAATGAAAGGGGTCCAATGTACCTACGTACAAATGTTAATGGTATGAATAAAACTTTTTATTTTAATTTTATTTATTTTGGGTGACCAAGCGTTGTGAAAGTTTAACGATGGGTAAAATATAGAATACCTCAAAATTGTGCCGCCAATGTTACGACACCTTGGAGCCAAAAATGAAATTAGATGACATTGCTCTGTCTAAGTTTATTTAAAGATATAATATATGCCCCTGCCCTCTATACCTTGCTAAATTTATACTTATCACAAAAATAAATAATAGTTAAACTCTTTTTTACTTTTATAATAAATATATTAAAAAAAAAAAGAATTAAATTTAAAAATATATATATTTTATTAAGGTAACTCGAGTTGATTTCTTCTTAAGAAAACCTAACTAAACCTTTATGAATTAATGATTAAATGTTATTCTAGCAGCTAACACCATCTTTATCTAAACTATTTAAATTTTACAGATTTATAATTATTGTTCTGGTGCTATATTATTAGTGTTATATTTATTTTTAAATACAGTTGTCAGTGAATTTTTTTTATTTTTACTGTTTAATTTTTAAATAAATAAATTTTTAATTTTATTTGATTGTTTCGTTAGCTACAGTCTGTTCAATTGTACGTTTATTCCATTAAAATGCACTTCTAATGTCATTTTATTAATTAAGACTTCGTAATAATAATTACGATATAATTAATCGTAATAATATAAGGCGATATAAGATTTATTATTTATAATAATAAATAATTTTATTAAAATTAAACTTGAAAATCATGGAATAAAATTAGTAATTACTATGCAATATATACCTTAAAATAGTAATTTTTTTTTGTTGTTTTTTTCTCTCCAAAAATTCGTTCTATATGTTCGTAAGCTCTAAAACTCAAATATCTGTATTGATGCTTCGAATTTTTCCGATTAAAATTAGAAACCTTTTCATAAATTAATCATTAGTCTCCGTTTTTTGTTTCTCACAAAAAATATTACTTACATAATACTACATAATAAATTAATGTTAAAAATATGTATGGATATGACATCGACAATATATAATTATGGATGATATATGAGATGGTAATAATATTAAATGTAAACATGTGGAATTAAGACAATTTATTAAATTATCTTCACCAATCAGGTCCAAATCTTGAACAATATGGCCCGTGTGGTTGTTAATAACATTAAATTGCTATTGGTTGCCGGCAAGATGCAGCTGCGTTCTTGGGGCAGTGACCCTTCTCAACCGACCACTTAGTCCACTGGGCTGGGCCATCCAATGGAATCCGAATCTTGTGCATTATAAATAAACATTAGTTCTCAATAAATTATTAATTATGTATTGTATTGTATATAACATACATAGGAGTCTAAAAGTACTGTACTCCAGCTTTATATTGATAGCGATTAGGCTTGCGATTCTATTGACCACCAGAATAGAAGTCTTTTGAAAAAATGTGGAATACCAAAAAATCTATTTATTTAAGAAACTGGGTAAAGAGAAACTACCTGTCGGGATGTAATGGAAAATATTCTTAGAAATTACACTTTTATTTATACAAATTAAAGTAGTCTTTTTATACGTCTTAAAACTGGTTAGTTACAATTATCAAATTTTATAACACCTGTTACTAATAAGGTTATTACACATGTTTTCTACATACGCATTAGTAGACCTCCAATTATAGTTCTGTATGAAAAGGTTTCGAGGCCATCTTCTTTTCAGACACCTAGGAAGATCGTCAGGAATCAAAGAAAATAAAAGGTTAGAAATAATTGGGTTTGGATAGATACGAGAGTCATTGTACCGCAACCAGCCACTGGCCCTCCAGGTTGGGGGAACACTTACACGAACACTCACACACCAAGTACACTTTAGACAGCACACTACAACACCTAAACACTACAGACAAAGGTCACCTACAGTACACACCCTAGGGTCACCTTCCCTAGGTAGCCGCCCCGGATGGGGGAGCTAGTCAGGATGCTCGGAGGAGGCAGCCCCTCTACCTGACTCGGGGGCAGTGGGCTGATAACCCACCCCCCCTAAAGTACCTTATTACGAAACCTCAAAGAGAAGAAGCCGGACTGAATTACGGTAACAGACCCAGGAAACGCCTAAATGACCTAAGAATTGGATTTTGGAACATTTTATCATTACATAGACTAGGAGCACTTCGTGCGCTCCTTGCAGAAGTGGACACATACAGAATCGACATAGCAGCTATCCAAGAGGTCCGATGGATAGGACAGGGAATTATGGAGAAGAAGTACCATACACTCTACTATAGCTGCCATGAAAAGCATCACATCTTCGGTACCGGATTTGTTGTGAGAGGCAGAGCTCGACAGTTGGTGATGCGATTTACTCCCATTAACCAAAGGTTATGCTACATTCGGCTTAGAGGAAAATTTTTTAATTTCTCTCTAATCAACTGCCATGCCCCAACAGAGGTGTCACCTGAGGAGGATAAGGAAGCATTTTATGAAGAACTTGGACGCGTGACAGAAAGCTGCCCCAAAAATGATGTTAAAATCATTCTTGGTGACTTTAACGCACAAGTTGGTAAGGAGGTGGCACTCATGCCGACCATAGGAACCCACAGCTTGCATGAGACCAGTAATGATAATGGGCTACGGATGGTGAACTTTGCTACATTGCACGGACTGGTTGTTGGAACAACTCTTTTTCCTCGAAAGAATATCCACAAAGCAACATGGATCTCTCCAAATGGGCAAACAGCATCACAGATAGACCATGTACTCATTAGTGCCCGTCACAAGTCCAACATGATAAATGCAAGATCTTATAGAGGTGCAAATATGGACACGGATCACTATTTGAGCATTGCCGAGGTCAGATCACGAATTTCGCTGATTAAAAACCACTACCAACGACCAAAGAAGAAGATTGATGTGGTTAAACTTAAGGACTCAGACCACCAATATTCGTATCAACAAGCTGTGGAGACGAAACTTAATGAAGAAGTAATTAATGACAGCTCTATGGTCGATGAACAGTGGAAGAGATGCAGCAACGCAATGAAACAGGCAGCAGAAGAAGCTCTTGGCTACGAGACTAAATCTAGAAGGCCCCCATGGTTTGATGCTGAGTGCCTTCAAGCAGTAAAAGTGAAAAATGAAGCCTACAGAAAGAAGGTTCAGCGTCCCACAAGGCTCTCCCAAGAAACATATAGAAGAAAAAGACGCGAAGAGAAGAGATTATTCCGCGGAAAGAGAAGAGCTTGGGAAAATAAGAACATGGAGGACACAGAGGCATTGCGAGGCCAAAATGAAAGTCGCCTGTTCTTTCAGAGAATAAACGAGGGTAGGGCAGCTTTTAGGCCCAGAGTGACGGCATGCAAAGACACAAATGGAACTCTTTTAAGCCACAAAGATGACGTACTAAGGAGATGGGTACAACATTTCAAAGGCGCATTAAACAGAGGAACGGTGCCTGGAGAAGTAGGTGTAATGAAGGAAGACTCCCTGAATTCTATTGAACCCCCGGATGAGGAGGAAATGGAAAACGCCCTGAGGAAATTGAAAAATGGAAAGGCGCCAGGCCCGGACGGAATCCAGTCAGAGCTGTTGAAATGTGGAGGTGAAGAACTCAAGAAAGCTCTGCATGATTTAATGCTGACCATCTGGGAGAAGGAAGCTATGCCTACGGAATGGGCAACAGCCATTATCTGCCCAATACATAAGAAAGGAGATCAAACAGAATGCGCTAACTATCGAGGAATCTCACTCCTTTCGTGTGCTTATAAGCTGCTCTCTAACATTCTTTTTGAGAGGATCCTCCCGTATTCTGAAAAGGAACTGGGGAAATATCAGGCTGGATTTCGAAGAGGACGCTCAACGACTGATCAACTGTTCTCTCTGAGGATGATCCTAGAAAAGACTATGGAGCGTAAGGTAGTCACCCACCATTTATTCCTGGACTTTAAAGCAGCATACGACAGCGTTGATAGAACGCAACTATACTGTGCCTTGGAGGAGCTAAGCATCCCTCAGAAGCTCGTACGCCTAATCAAGATGACCATGGACAGCTCGAGATGCAGAATACGCGTCGGTTCTGACGACTCCGAAGAGTTTAAAGTGAGCAGTGGGGTTAGGCAAGGGGATGCCCTCGCCTGTCTATTGTTCAATTTGGCAGAGGAGAAAGCTGTAAGAGACTCCGGTATTCAGACCAAAGATATAATCTTCAATCGCCTGACACAGCTTCTTGGTTTTGCTGATGATATTGACATAGTAGGTAGGTCTGAACGGGCTCTCAGAGAAGCGTTTATAAGCCTTGAAGCAGCTGCAAGACCACTTGGTCTAGAAGTCAACGAGAGGAAAACTAAGTATATGAGAGTTGGCGGTGAGGTTGATCTGAACTCTCCATTTGAGGTAGGTTCTTTTAAGTTTGAGAGAGTGAAAAGTTTTATATACCTTGGGTCTGAAATCAATAGCAAGAATGACATGGCTCAAGAAATACAAAGAAGGATCACGGCTGCCAATAGATGTGTCTTTGGACTTGGCCGACACTTAAGAAGTAGGTACCTCTCAAAGAAGACCAAGCTGATCATATACAAGACCCTTGTTCGGCCTGTTTTGACATATGGCTCAGAGGCTTGGACGATGACCAAAAGGGATGAGATGAAGCTGAGTGTCTTTGAGCGAGGAGTCCTCAGAAGGATTTATGGTCCAGTAAAGGAGGGTGATGTCTGGAGGAAAAGAAAAAATAGGGAGCTCAGTTCTCTCTATGCAGACATCGACGTAGTCACGTATATTAAACTGGCCAGACTAAGGTGGGCAGGGCATGTGGCCAGAATGAGCACCCTTGAAATACCAAAAAAAATAATGATGGAGGAGCTGCACCTCGTAAGACGGGTAGGAAGGCCGAGGACGAGATGGTTGGACAACGTGGCCTATGATGCGAGAACCCTGCTTGGTGTGCGGAATTGGAGAGCTGCAGCAGAAGACAGAGCCAACTGGCGGAGGCTCTTGGAGGAGGCCCAGTCTCGGTGACGGGATGTTGTGCCATACATGATGATGATGATAGATACGAAGTTTATTATGGTAGGATGGGTATCTGGATTGGGCTAAGACGGTAACATATAGTTCATTAAGGTCGTTAAGGATAATTTTATTTGTGACAAAGTAAGGATCATAAAGTATTTCGGATGGTAAGAATTGGATACGAGAGAAATTTGATGGTTTAGTGGAGCCCCAAAGCTCTACTCCATAACTCTAAGTAGGCCTTATTATATTAAAGAGTCTTTCATAGTTTATTGGAAGTTTAGAGCATTTGTTTCTCTTTTAAATGTTTAAGTACCCGGAAATGTCTTGCAGTTTCTTGTCGTTTTCTTTTTGTAAGAGGATTCCAAGCAAGACGGTTTTAGTTTCACTTACCCATATTTTAAATATATAGCAATGGACAATATTGCGATCGTGATAATTTTCGAATCTGAGTTTTCATCGGAAATATATGTTTTGAGGTCTCCTGAGTCCAAATAACCAATTCCTGCAAAATGGTCTGTAGGTATGTGACAGGTCTAGCTCAAAAACGAAAACTCGTATGAAAGTGATATTGCATATTTAAGGTTTGTAAATACCTGAGATATTACAACAACTTTTTTTCGTCAAAATAGGCTTCCTGGAAGTGGCTCTTCATATCATCGATGAAACACATATTTTCTATTTTCCCGAACACGGCTCCAACGATTTTGATTAAATTCATTATATCATTGTAAAATTAAGCAGTTTTTAATATTATGTAGGTTTTATTCTCTTTGATGTTCTTTAACAGGGCTTAAATGGCTAAATTTCAATATCAGCTTCCTCTAAAGTACCTTCAATTTTTTTATTGGAAACAATTAGCCATTTCACATTTATCTCTAATATAAAAAATAATCAAATATAAAATATGCTGGAATTTGATAATTAACTAAAGGAGAAATAAGAGATCGTAACAGAGAATAGTTGTAATGAAGGAACGAAAGGGATACGGGAGCGTGCCCGAACAGGCTTCCATAGTACCATGAGCTTAATATAATACGGACTCCGACAATATTATGTATATATACATATGCGGTTTTCCTAAATGTTTTCGTTAGTATTATTTAATATTTAATTGTATTGATTACAGCTATATAAATATTAAAATTTGTATATGTAAGGGTACTTTTAGCGGTTATAATTTCTACTTCCACTTCCCCTTTGTCTGAAAATACTTATTTCTGCCAAGAAGAGGGTGGTAAGTGAAAGTTGTGTGATTCGCGCACCGCATCAGATTATTTTAGATGGGAGTCCTACCTAATATCTTATCTGCTCAACAGGTATAAGTGGAGTATTATTGAAGGAAACAAGGGCAGGAAGTTTACGACGGCTCTTTTTTTTAAAGGCCATATTCATTATTATTTGCAAAATATATGTTCTGTCGAGTTTTTCTTACCTTTAAAAAAAAGTTTGTTAGGTTAGTGAGTTCCTCACAATTTTTTTTTTTTTTTTTTTAGTGAAATTACCTACATAACTAGAATATTTATACATTAGTTCTCAACTTTCATCCAACTTTTGCCAAATTGAACTTTTAAAATGTAAGCGTTTCAAAAAATATATTTGGGCATGCGTCAGAAAAAGTATGGACATTAACCTTAACTCTCTTCCAACTTTGAGCTCAATGGGACGAGCCATCATTGATGTATAAACGTTTAAATACTTTTTCAACTGTGAAAGTAGAGGATGGAATTTTTCTAGGTATCAACCTCTACATTTCCTGTAAATTTCATTAAAATCTAATAAGCAGCATTAGGTTTTTATTTTACAACAGGCGCGAAATATTTAAAACGCAAATGAAAAGTTTTTGAGAATTTTTTTTTTAAACTGCATCATAATAAATCATCATAAATTTACATATAATATCTCTCTAGGTACATCGTGTAAAAATAAACTTTTATCATTTCTTTACTCACGCACGCTTATACATGTGTCAAATGGAAGAATAGGAATGTGTGGATTCTATGAAAGACAGCCCAATATTACTAGAAATCAAATATGTCTCAAAATAAATCATGGCTGCTGCTCTCAATATATTCGGGTTGAGAAAAAAAAAATCAAGATTATCATTGTGTACATTGAAAAACGCCATTCATCTGTCAGTAATAAAGATAATTTCTATCTATATCTCTTGTATAAAAGTTGAAATGTCGGTTTGTCCTGAAATAATTATTTGTTACACTTTCTATTAAAAAAGGTTATTTTTAAAAATTAAAATACACAACTATTCAAATAAAAAAGTATTCTTTCTTAGTATTGTTATTTTCCCTCTTGTAATTCTACTGAATTTTTTCTTTTAATTATTGTTCTCGTATCTTGTGTTTTTGGCTCACAACGTAGTCCGAAACTTCGACATACAAGCAATAGAAACCATGTTTAAATGTATTATATCTGATTGCATCCTCTCCCCGTAAAATCATATTAACTTTATCAGTGTTTATCTATATTCTATCATATGAAAAAAAACAATAGAATTCGAAGCACAAAGAGTTTATTGAAATATTTGTTCAATATAATTCGTTGTTGCTTTTATTTATGTCATTATTTTAAACCTAAATGATAATGAAAACTGAGTGACAATTATAGTTTATTGGATAGTTGCCGAAGCACGTAGCTAATATGCATCGCCTCACGCTTCAATTATTCCTTCCACTCTTATTCTTCAAGGTATTATTTCTCCTAGGACATTTAACAACGTTCGTTCGAATTGAATTTTCATCATCTGGAAGCATTTCTTCATTGCCCTGAGAGATTTAAGCATTTGATGGTCGTACTGTCGCCACATTTGTCACAAGTCTGGACCTCCAGCCAGTTCAATAACTACCAACCCACATGGGAGAGGGCTTCCAATGGCCTATTCTCAGTCTCTATGATATATCTTGGTTGTCTCCTACAAAATTGTTTGCTAACTATTATCTTGTCATTTATAATATTTTGGCACAAAACAGTTCGTAATATTATTATATCTATAACTTATTTTTTTTTAAATAATAGTTTTCTTATCCGGTAGTGTAGGCAGCTAAAAAATGAACAGTAGTTTATAAAATATACTTTCATTTATGTTTACCAATGGTAACCCGATTTTTATGATAAGAGGAGGGAAGAATTAAAATAAAATAAAGATAATTTTACTACTGCAACACTTAAAAAAAAATAGGCATGAGAGTTATTTTAATGAATTTAAATGAAATTAAAAAAAAAAATGAAATTTTCATTCCAACGAGATCGATCCCACTTCGATTTATCGTTTTGCAAATTAATCTGGCTCAGTCTAAAACCGCCTTACTGTCAAATCTCTAAATCTTAGAAAAGACTCAAAAACGTTTAATAAATTAATTTTCATCATTTCAAGATTTACTCTTAATTCAACTATCCGAAAAAGAAAAAAAAATCAAATCCTTCAAAATTCATGCGGCTTGTAATATCTAGAGATGGACCGTTCCGGACGGAACGGTTCGCGGAACGAATTCCACCACTGGAACTGTTCGGAACGGAACAACCTTGAAAACTTCGTTCTGCCAGAATATAAACATCTTTAGGTTTCGATAGTCAAATTTTCAGCCAAAAAGTCAAATAGGTACAAAAGGGATTTGCAGCAATTAAGGTTAGTGCGCTGATTGCCGCCGAAGTGGATTAACGGAATAGTGTTTTATGTTTGCTTAATTTGATATTTATGTTTGCTTCAAAAGTGAACCATAACGACTAAATTTAATTTAGTGTTTGATTAAATACAAAGAAATATAATTTAATAAGATCCTAACATAATTTTAAGGTAGAAATTTGCAAATTTTAAAAATATTAATTATAATTCCAAGATTCAGACAAACTATTACAATAATAATGAACTAATTATAAATAAGATTATATAAACATTTTAATCAAATTTTATTATTATTATTATTAAGAACAATGATAAATATGTGGTTCTGTTGTGCAAATGAAATTTATCATAGAGAACTTTATATCATTAGTTTATTTGGAATTAGAAAACATTAAGATTTCGCATTTTATTTTATTTTACTTTTTTTTAGCTACCTAGAAAAGTCATGAGAGTTATCAATATTGTTTAAACATTTCAAAAGTTAAAACAATATTGATTTTTATTAAAGTGTGGCTTTTTTAAAATAATTATTTAATTTTTAATTTATTTGTAAGTCATATCACAGCTGCAGAACGGAGAAGAAACAGAACTAACAGTCTCGTTAGTCGTAATAAAAATTTCTTGAACTGGTTCGATGAAACCATTTCACCTCCGAAACAATTCGGAAAATTCTACACGTAACGGTCTTTCTCGTTCCGAGTGGCCTTGACTTCCACCCTGGAACGGTTCGGAATGGTTCCACCTGGAACAGTCTTTCTCGTTCCAAGGGGCTTTGGAATCTCGTTCCATCAAAATGTGAACGCTTTTACGTCTGTATGTCTTAAATTAATTAAATTGTGCATTGTATAATAAATAAAGCAAATTAGAAAACAGAAATGGATTTTTATTCATTAATATTTTTCTGTAACTTGGGGTAAGGGAATGTTCGAGGAAAATTAAGACAAATATATGAATTTTACCAACCACAAAATAGTTTTATTAAAAAAATAAAGATAAAAACAAACAAATCTATAATATACAATTCAGAATGAATTAAAAATAAACGGCAAAAAGTTTACATAAATTAATTCAAAAATTAGAATTTAAAAACAGCAATTTTTACTTTACCAGCTGATAGTCGAGTCAGACGTTCGCTGTCATGGAACCAACCACCACTTATTGGGACCCTCATTGCCGTATAAAATATCCTTTTCTAAGTATCTGTTTAATTCAATCATTGCCTTTGATTTAGGTGTACCGTTTTGAGAATGTTGATTGAGGATAATGTTGGTCGTGAGCTCTCATCAATGTTCCTAAAACTTCCAGTTCATTTTTTTTTTTCCTTCATTTTTATGTACTCCTCTTCATTTTCTTCCACTTCATTTTCCTCAGCCTCGGTGACTTTTCGGTCGTTTTAAATAGTTTTAGTATTACGCATATTTGCTTCATTATTCTCTATCACGGTTCATGTATTGTTCGGAACGAGAACTGGAACGAATTCCAGTGGTGGAAAATTCTTTTCCGTTCCGTTCCTACCTGTAGTCGGATTTGCCCATCCCCTAGTAATAACGTGTACGAATTGAAAATCATCAGCGAAATTCATGAACGGTTTTTACAATCATGGGTGTAATATTCGGTGATCAAAATTAATATTTCAATTTTTTTTTTTGCTCAAATATTTTGAAAACTCCCTTCCGTAACTTGTTAACACTGAACATATGGTGGTTTCCTGTTAAGCCCGTTGAGGCGTGGACACAACCATGGACACGAACATCTGTTCTACAGCTAGCAATGTCATTTCCAGCCTTTAGAATAATTCAAACGAAAAGTATTATATTAATATTGGGATATAAAACAAAAAAACGCGTGCACTATTTATGAGTTCCTGGGATAGTTTATTACATGAATATGATTTAATATTTCGTATAAAATATATATCAAAACGGTATATTTAAACCTCACCCAGACTAATGCCAGAATCTCCAGGATGTGGAGGTTTGAGTTTGGATCATGTGAAAATGAAATGAACTTCCTATTAATTATTCTTTGAGTGTTGTCTTTTGTTCGGCTCACTTTGTGGCTAAGTTGACTTTTATTTCATGGCGGAATCACGAAATAGAACTTTTATTTAGTTAGTATACCTGCAGTTAGTACAACTAGGTAACTACGAATTTTGCAAAATATAATCCAGAAAAGTAAGATCATATTCTACGACTAGGCTGCAGTTACGTGTAGACGATCCACAGGTGTTACTCGAAATTTTTCAAAATTATTATTTTCTAGCACGATGTGTGAAAGAAAATGTTCGTCCGAAAATCACGTTTAAAGGAAGAATGTGAGGTTTTGGACATGATATGACAATGTATGAAAGAAGCTCCTATTTGTTTTGTTACTGATTTTTCAGATAGTCTTTAACGTGATAAGAAAAATAGTTTCGGATTGAAAATCAGTTGTATATTAAATAAGTAATTAAACCGTTAAATTAGTAATTGAGAAGAGAGACAATCATCTAATGAACCCTTTAATCGGCTGTGATTTGGTATCAAAATGTTGGAGATAATATCGAACTCTTAGGCAGTGTTGCCGCACGCTCTGTGACAAATATAACCTCGTACATCCTCGTACGCTTGCTAATTGAAAATTTTTACTATTGTAGGCTCAAGGTTTTTTTTTTAAGTAAAATTAGATCAAAGCTTTACTTGTTACCTCTAATCCTATATTTTAAATCCTTTTTATAAGTTTTTTGTTTAAGTTAATGGGTCAAGAAGTAAAATAAGTTTTATTTTAGACAAGAAATCAAGTATATAGAAAAGTGCATACATTTTTAGAAACTATTGGAAAATTTTCTATAAAAATTAAAATAGTAAAATAAACTTTTTAAATTATAAACTAATCCTATCATTATTCAAAATAAATGAAAAACACATTATTATGACTTCATCTTTGATGACATACCATTGAAATCAATAAATATTAAATTTTTATTTTTGCCTACTTAGAACTATTTAAATGAATTCTTTAAAATTGCAGTTTTATGAAGGAAATAATGGATATACTTTCTTATATTTTATATTATACTCGATAAAAATCGAAAATATTTTTTTTAAAATGATGGTAACATATGTTTTTTTAAATTTTGTTGTCTAGAAAAAGAAAACATATATATATAATTGATTTATGAAGAAAATAATAATAGTACTCTAATTAAAAAAGATAATTTATTTGTCTACAAAGAAATAGAATTTCAGTATTTCATATTAATATAAATAATAACACAGTTAAAATAATTGGAAAACAAATCTAAATTTCATTCATAAAAATTTAACTTTGCATAGGTCACCAAAAATTATGTATGAGGTACGAGGCTGGTCGATCCTCGTACAAACGGCAACACTGCTCTTAGGATCATCGGGTGACGATCGGTTTACCGTTTTATTTTATATATTCTTTTATAAAATATTTAACCAGTTTACAGTGTAGTTAACTGGGGTAATTGATTCACACCACGATATTACATTCTACCTTTCAGTAAAAAAACTTTGTCTTGGTTGTTTCAATCTAGATTGTGTACTGAGCAGACTTTTTTTTTTTAACAACAAGAAATTTTAAAAGTATCAGAGTTAAGCTTTGAGGATTATCTATTGTTTTTAATTGAAAACAAAAACGAGGAAATATGCGGGCCCAAATGTTCATGTCATTTATGTTGTTTTTAACTTTTTTTTCTCATTGAATAATTTTCTTAATCACGTGATGTTCTTGTTGTTATACCTCAAATGTTATTCGCTCGTTGCCAATTTATTTATATAATTGGCGATTTAAAAATTATAGCAAAAGAAAGGATTATCCAATGGAAATTATGGTCATTCAATAACCAACATTGATATCTTCGACTGAAAGCACAAGGACATTTCACTTTTTCAGCGTGAAATAGTGTCTTGTAGGTGAACTATTGTTATACAGATACTCATATGTCCTAATGTGAAGTAAAACTTCCTTCCCTTCTTCCCTCTCCCCCTCTACAACTTGAAATCCGTGAATTAGAGCCAAAACTAGGTCTAACCTTAAAATTACTAGAAGCTTGTAAAATCTAGATACAAATTCTAAAAATCAATAATTAACTAGTGGTTTAAATAAATAGATTTATCCCATTTTATCTTTTGCAAGAACTTGCAGCTTTCAAACTTCTTAAGATCGTACTGCAAAAGTGCTTAAGGACATAATCAGAGTTCACCATACTATGGCCCACGGACCGGATTCGCCCCTGGAAAGTTTCTTTGATTACATGGTCTCGATGTGGCCCTTGAGCAAAAAAGTTGGGAGATCCCTTGATATAACATTTGTTGTGCTGCAGCTATCCATAAGAAGCATCCATCACTTCACTCCCCCGAACCTTTTTTTTTTAATTGTTTGCTTCCGCTATGTTACGTCATGTTATTATCATCAACTTGGTAAAAGAGTAGGGTGTCTATCAATATATCCGTTTTCTTTCAATGCAAAATACCCTTCTATGATAATTACAGCGATTTGAACATTCCTATCTGGAGGATTGTCCAGAACAGTTTCTCCTTAAAGTACTTCCGTAGTCCCACTAGCCGGTTATTTTATATCAGGTGCGATGGCCGGCCTATTGCTATCAACTGGCCAAGGCCACCTGCCTGTCGTGGGCAGCCGTTGTGACGTCACTCGTTAGTGGTCTCAATAGCTCCATTTGGAATGGTCTAATTTTCTCGCCGGCGATTTCATGCTCCGTTAGCTTCATCTCAGTCATGAATGATATTCAGAATCAATTATTAATAAATTTCTCTGTAGTTCCTACCTAAAACTAATTGGTTCTTGCATTTACTTTATTTTATTTTTTTTAATTTTCAAGAATAAAACAAAACAATTTGCATTATTTGTAACTGTTGATTTAAATATAAATTCAGCCTTGAAAGCAAACAGATCTTTTAATTTAAATATCGAGTTATCCATTAAAAATCTGTTATAACATCAACTCCCTGAAGTTTTAGCATCAACAATCTCAAAAACTTCGGTGAAATAAATTACCTTACTAAATAAATTATTAAGCAGTGTTTTCACATGAAAACTCATTAATTATTCATAGCTTTTTATGTTAATAACAAATTCTTTAAGCGAAATAGGAATAACTTATTGTTTAATTTAATAGTGCTGATCTATTAACATGAAAAAAATGTATTAATCAGTATATTTCATACGTGTGACTATCTTCTGTGTCATATTTTTATTTCTACTTATTACAGTGGTTATTGTTGGCACGGGCGGATCTACGGGGGAGGAGGGGGAGGGAGCTTTCGGGCTGAAGCCCCCTCCCCAAAATGGTAAAATATAACCATGTTTTATCGAAAAAAATATTTAAAAAGTATCTCTTAAAGTATTATTGTTCGTGTAATTACATTTAAAAGGGCTTTAGGAATCACTTAAACACCATTTCATACAGGTAGTTAGTTTCTTTATTTTTTCCAAAGTAATTATCGTTATTTTTATGAAAAAAAAACTTTCAGGCTGAAGCTCCTCCCCTCCAAAAATCAAATCCTGGATCTGCTAGTGATTGTTGGATATTTTTGTCCTTTGTGTTATTATCTCTTTCCTAAAAGGTTATTGATATCAAAAAAAAAAATCATTAACTTTGATAACAAAAATCTTTTCTTTATGAATTTAATCAATATGATAAATTGCTCTTTGTTATCTTGTACCTTTACGAGATTTACTCTTATATACAAGTAGCTCTTAAAAGATATTCCCTTGGTGATCATGATATACAAGATACTTGTAGATTGTCAATGCAACAAGTTCATACTAATAGGATTGTATTTTTTTCTGTCTTGCAAAGTACTATCTTGGTGGCTTTTGATGCTCGATTAAAAATGGATCACTTTCCTGTCGAATTAAACAAATGCTGATTCAGTGATTTTAAAAGTAATAGCATTTTTATTAATTTGATAATAACAATTTTTTGTTCATTTCCTTTGTTGGTTATCAGAATTGTTCTCCTCAAATATTTTACATTTAAGCCCCACCATGTTGATTGACCCCTTGGTAAAGAACTACTTTCAGGCACACTATCCTTTCGAACATAATGGATTTATATAAAAAAATATCACCACAGATGCCTGCCATTTTTTCTTTCCTACCTCGCTTTTCTATTTTTTTCAGGGTCAGGAGAGAGGGCAGGAGATTAATGCCAGAGTTAAAAACGCCTGACACCGGGGCTCGAATTCGTAATTTAAATAAATCAGTTTATCACAGTTAGCCTCTATGCCAATCATCTCTCCAAGTGGTATTGACTTTTTTTTTGTTTTAGGTCCTCCCCTTTCTCACCTCTTAGGCTATATGGGGAGGAGAGGGGATTTCCTGGGCCAGGTGGTGAGCGCGGGGGATTAATACCAGAGTTAAAAGCCCCTGTTGGCACTGGGGTACGAACTTGGTTTTATTTTATCTTCTATCCAGGTTGCAAGGCAACGCTGCTGTGCACACATGTTAGCCCGCTCCTATGTGGAATTGACCTGGTCAGTGGGTCCAGTAAGAGTAGATCTGCTAAAGATCAACATTGGATTGTAGGAATCATATTGGATAGTAGTTCTCCCAATCCATCAGTGTTGAGATGGTGAACCAGCTAAGGAAAGAGATGGCAAAGACTTTGGGCCAATATATGCCTTCCTTTCATGTCTGTCACGTATCCTGAATGATTTCACACTGTCATTCCTTCTCTTTTGTATTTTCTCAATCTAATGATTTTTTTTGTTTAGTTTTTTGTGTAGTGTAATAATTACAACTGAAAAAAGGTCACGGAAGCTGTTTTCTTTGGGTTATTTATTCCTGTTATTTATTTTTTTAAATCAGAAAGATTAACTAGATTAAAATGTTTCATATTTCTTTGAACTGTTACAGAGTGGAAGTAAGAAATCAGATCCAGTTGGACCACATCAGCTACCTGGCGAAAAGAGGTATGCCATTTTCTTTTTTGAAATGCATTTTTTTTAACACACTCTATGAGTCTTTAATTTAGTTATTTTATTTATTTATTTTTTTTTTTTTAGGGAATTTTCAGAAGAAAACGACTTCCCTCAGTACCAGCAATCAACCCCCGTCAAGCACTTGGACTGTGATACCGGTATGTATATTTTATAAGTTTTTAAATATAGCATGAGGTATGCATTGCATTGCTTGTGGCTGTTTGATTAATATGTAATGTGTATGTGTGTTGTGTTTTTGTTACCATCATATTGTGGGCATTTTCACCTGTTTTGAAATCCTTTGGTAACTATATTCTTTGTCTTGTGGAAAAACTATTTTCCTTATGAGAAATATTTACTCTGTTCCAAAATTGCTTATATTTTTATATTTATAATTCTATATTTTTTATAAATCAAGAATGTTGTTATTCTTTTTTTTGCCACTAAGATTTTTAGACAAAATCCTATTTTGCCAGAAATTTAGTATTAAAAGCTATTCTCTCATAGTAATAATAATGTATATTTATTAACTTTTTAAGTTGTGTTGTTAAAATTTATGTGTTAAACTAGATAGATTTGTTGAATTTACAATTATTAACATTCTATTTTTATATATGTCCCAAGAACAACATTTACATTTAGTTATTTTGAAAATAGACTAGAAACAGTGTACATAAAAAATAAATAAATAAACAAAAATAATTGCATTTAATTTTACTGTTAGTTATTGGAACTTCTTTTACCCTATTATATTTATTATCAAGATTTCTATATATTTTTTAAAAATTACCTAGTGAGTTTTTATGTTTTTAAGCCCTTATATTTGTTACAAATATTAATACTCATAAGATTCCTTTTTCAAATTGATTGTAAAAATTTATTTAATATTTTCTATTGTGTTATGCTTTAACAGATTATTTATATGTTTCCCTTGTCTTGATCACTTGTTAAATGTATAATGTCCAAATTTGTGTGAATCTTTATGCCACCATCTTTCTGAAAAATATATTATGTTACTGTATTGATTTCGAATGTGAAATGGGCATTTCAATTTTTTATTATTTTTTTTAACTCTCATCATTAATCATATCATTATACTTAATTATGCAAAATATTTTTTTTTTAAATTTAGGTATATAGTTTGTATGATCAAATTCTTACTCTGTTCTTTCCTTCATTTGAATTTGTTGTCAATGTTATAAATTATCCTTGGTAGCCTAGGTTCGGTGTTTGTATGGCCACAGGAAATAACTGGTTAATGCGAAATATAGTCCTTATGAGTTATGTATATTGTGGTCATCTTCCAAGCATTCTATTCATTGTGAATAAGTTGGTAAATCACAACTCTCTTTTATTATTCGTAAAGATTTAGAGCTGTGAGTTGCAAACTTGTTCACAATATACAGAAGACTTAAGATCATCTCAGTAAACGTTATTCTTAAGGACTATTTTTTGACTTAAGACTTATTACCTGTGAACATAGATTTTATTTTTTAACTTTAATTGTTGCAATATGTTTTAGTAGTTCTAATGATATTTTGCTACTATATAAAATAATAAAACTGTATCATATTAGTTTTATTTGATGTAAATCACATCAAATCAGGAAAACTTTAATACAAATATGGCATTTTACCAAATAATTAAAATGAATCTAAGGCACTAAGATAATCACAAAACAATTTATTTGTTTAATAATTTCTTACATTTTGCTATCTAATGTAATAATAAGACTTATGATATTTCAACTGCTATATTGTGACAAAATTATCATGTGTGTTAAGTAGAGAAAACTTCAAAAACTGTTTTCTTACAAAAAACATTAATTGTATCATCACTCAATTTTTAGTAGTTCTCAGAATAATTTTGATACCACATAGAATAATAACACTTGGCATTTTACTTGATTTTTATAGAAACAAATTATTTAAATTAGATTAACTTGATAAATGGCTTATTCTGAAAGTATTAAATAAATAAATTTTAATATTAGATCTAATAAATGTATTAATATATCTTTTGAAGTATTAAAATTATTTATAATTTAATGCTCAGAATTTCACTCTGCTTCATGGATGGGAATTATGGTCGGTCTCAGCACTGGAAAGAATAATATACCCAAATAAAGATCTGTTCACATAGTAAAGCTAATCATTCCTCAATGTGAAACACTGCCCTTTATTTGATATATATATATATATATATATATATATATATATTATATATATATATATATATATATATATATATATATATATATATATAGATATTGTTAATGTCGAAACTGACTATAAAGTTAGCAAAGAGCAAAGTCGATCACAAAAAAAAAATGTCGAAAGCTGCATCATCATTGGTGGGTTAAGTTAGTAATTTAGTTAATCCTAGTTTAATCACTATCAATTGGATTGATTTAATAAGTCAGTTTTGCTTTTTATTAAGAAAGCGAATATTTGTAAATTTATATTAATGATATATGTATGTTATAAAATACATATATTATTTAAGGTCACAGTGTTTTCGTTTGTGATATATATGTAAAATATACACATATCATTAAAGAATATCTACAAAAAATTAACTTACTGGAGAAAAAATACAACTGTCTTTGTTATTCTATCATTCTAATCCCCTTAACGAAGAATTGCTGGGGTATGGGTGTGAAATGGTTAATGTGAATACATATAACATATAGCCTGATCTTTAAATTTTGGTGGGATTCTCTTTTAAAACATTTTAAGTGAACAATTTTTCTTTATAAATTAAAAAAATTCTAATATGATTAATTAATAGTTGCACATCTATATATGTATGTATATATATAAGTGTATGTGTATACACACATATATAAAAGTATATGTATGTATTTTTTTTTCCCGAGTATGCAATTCATTTGCTCTATGTTCTGCTTCCATTCAACCTTTCATCAGCTCTTCTTGTTGATCTCCTAAATCCAGTTTTCTTGCATTGGTTGGATCTTTTTCTCACACTTTAGGATTAATTACTTGGGTGATAAGATGATTTTTAATTATCTCTGCTATTAAATAAAGTGCTTTCATATAAATTTATTTGTCTCTTATTCTATGAACCAAAGTTCACTTTATGAACATTTCAAATAAATATTATGACATTAATATTTATTAAAAATATTCTAACACATTAAGACATTTTGTCAATTGAATGCGACATCACACTACAAATCGCCAAAGCTACAATATAGTTCATTGGGGCTTTACCTTTCTGGTAAAACATTACATGGTTTTAGTGCTATTAGTGACATTTGGTTACAATACATTAGACGTGTTTTCATGTGAAATTGAAAAGGATTTAACTTACGATGTTCTGTAAAATATCTAGAGGATGGATTATAAAAAAAATAGTAAATTTAGTTCACAAAATATCACACCATAGATACATTACAACATGAGAAATATGAATTCTGAAGTTGTGGTATAAAGTAATAGTGGAAATGATGTTGCCAAGTAATTAGATAATTAAGTTTCTAAAAATTATTCACAAACTCACACTCACACATATATTGTTCTCATCTAATTTTATTTAAATATGAATTGAATTAAAATAACAATTTTATTTATTATTGTAAATTTATTGGACTACTGAGGGCTAATTGGCTCATAAACTGTGAATTCTAAGGATCAAACAAAATACACTTCATACTCTACTTAATAAATAAAACATTTATGAACAAAATAAAATTGAATTTATGTATATATATAAAATCTATTATTATAAATATATGTATAAGATACTGTTCAATTGGACTGTTTTTATGGTATCTCCGAATGTAGGTCGCTCCATCAAATAAAAATGGTCCTCATCCGGTATATCTTTTCCAATATTTTTTGAGTTTTAATAATCGCTAAATAAAAATCATTACTATATATATATATATATATATATACAGGGTAGCCCATACATGCTAAGGCGCTTGCAATAGGTTATCAAAGCTAAGCAACATAGAGTGTGGTTAGTACTTGGATGGGTGACCGTCCACCAGGGAAAGTCATGCTGCCCGGGACTCTTCCCCTCCCCCAATACTTGAGGCCTATCAGCCTACTAGAGGCACCTATCCCTTGTACTTGAATAGGGATGAGGTTCACCAGGATGTCAGTAGTTCCTCCTGAGGTTTGGCCCATGGATGATCTATGGGGAAAGAAAATAGGTCCTTGTGCTCCTCCTACGTCTGAGCAGCTATAATCCGTGGATCTAGGCCGATTTGTCAGTGTCCTTGAACCGGAGTGAGTCAGTAGGAAGAATATTGCCACATTGTCCAAAGGGATAGGCTATGGAGTGTCAGGCCGCTGCACCATAGAGACTATGGTTTGTAGCAATGTGAGGTTAGGTGACCCCCTCCAGGCTTCCGCAAGCAATATACATCTGTAAGGAGCCCACATCTCATCCGGCCAAAGATCTTCCTGGTGTATTGCGCTATCTGAAAAAAAAAATATACTAAAGTATATATATATACTAAAGTATACTAATATATATACTAAAGTTTTTATGTTTAAAAATTCTTCTATATCGATTATTTTCATAATTCATAATAATCTTATATTAATACTTTATTTTTCAATTAATATTTACATAATATCTTACGGCAATGAATTAATGACTGTTATCAATTGTATATAATGGTAGCCAAATGTTACTAGATGCTGCTTTTAGTTCTTAGTAACAATAAAACTATGTAGTATGTTTTATATATGAGTTAATGGACAGAAGGCCTAATTGGAAAATGCATATATACATTTTTTTGTGTGGGATATGAGATTGATTTTCTCCTGGGATATGTTAGTTATTTGCTAAATTGCTTTTCTTTAAATGCTATGTAAAATCCATCTGAGCACATTGGATGTCAGCAATCAATGTTCAATGGGGTTATTAAGTTTTGTTCTTTGATTGACTGACAACCTCAAATATAAGTATTAATTATATAGAAATTACAATCTGATCTTGTTATTATTACTCTATAGCTTTATTATTGAATGAACTGAGATCAGAATGAAGACTAGATTAACAGGATTCTTTTCTGAGATCAACCATTAAAATTATAATTATTTGCAGAACTTTTTTTATTTATATTTGTCAATAAATAATGCATTAGTTTTTTGTCATTCTCTGTTTGGTTTTGGTATAGTCTTAGTGCATATTCATCCTCTCATCTTGTTTATCTTTTCTCATAGAAAGATTAGTTTTGTATTTTGTAATTTTTATTTTTTTAATCTATGGTCCCCCCTGGTCATTTTAGAGGCTTCAGTTGAATCAAATGATAGGAAATACAGTCATTATGTTAATTTTTACCATTATTATTTGGAATTTATATGCATTATTTGAGGTTTGCATGATGTATTTAGTAAGTTTCTATAATTGCTCTTTCTAGTAGTTGCTTTTTGCATGTTTTTTACTTTTATAATTTTATTTCTTTAATTGAAATAATCTTTTTATTTTGATTGAACATTTGATTTTATTTACACATTTTTGTTTGTTTTTAACTTCAACTTTTTTTTTTCTTTAATTCAAATAATAAAAAAAATCTTTTGTTTTAACATTAATTTTATTATCTCCTTTGAGGTCTTAGTGTCAGTGAGAATGGTCCTAATAGTTGGCTTCCAGATCTTAGTAGATGTAATATATTAGGAAGGTTTCCTTGTAGTTTTGCACGAAATTGTTTCTCCTCGTAGAGATATTCTGGTCATCAATCAGAGACCATGCTCCGTGATACTTGGATCTCAGGTAGGGGCCATGTCTCGTTTAGTTAGTGAGACAATTCTGATGCTGTTCACAGAGTCAGATACAACTGCAGAATATGAGAGTGCTGGAGAAGCATCTCCATGGGAAAAGCCGTCGAACGTTAGTGCTCTTGCTGACTACCTGGCAGGAGTACATCTATCGACGCCTGATAAAATTCATACTGAGCTTAACTATTTCCCATTTTCACCAATTTCAGCAGAAGATGAATGTGATGATGAAGTCACCGCAATCATATCTAACGGGTCTCAATCCTCATCTCACAGTTTGTCATTTCATGAAAGGGAAGAAATATCTGTTTCTACACAGGATAAAACAGTGTCACATGAGGCTAATACATCTTTTAGTGACGTAGATCCGGAAGAATTCAAAAATTCGGTGCCCTGTAAACGTCATAGTGAAACAAATGTTTCTTCTTTCTTCCATTCAGAAAGCTTACAGTTCAGTGAGGAAGCTTTTGGTAGAGGTGAGGCCAATGTTGAAACTGAAATGAGCTGTTCTATTGAAGAAAATAAACTTAAAACTCCGCCTCCTTCTTTAAATGAGAGTGCAGAAATTACTTCATCAGTGTTAACGACGGTTGAGAACTTGTGTGATTCTGTAAACTATAAAATCGCCACTTCTTCTGGAGCAATTTCTCCAAAACGATATGCTACTTTAAATTCCAGTAGTTCTGAAAGTAATGCAGTAGATCCTGTCACTTCGTTCGCTGATAATGAGAGAAAATTTATTGAACAATCTTATTCAGCTACCTATTTTTCATCCACCAACAAATCTCCTGTCCCTGTGTTTTTGGAAAAAGATGCCACATCTCTCGATTCTTTAGAAGATGATGTTACTGTCATTTCTGAAGTGGAATCTTCATCAAATGTTTTACAAACCAGCCATATAAACGATTATGTTACTACTACAAAACATAAAATTGATACAATCTTTACTTCAAATAAAGAAGTAGTATCAAATGTTATTTGTGAAACAAAGCAACAAATTGATAATATATTTAAGCGTAAAAGCCCAATTAAAGAGTTTGCTTCTAATGTATCACATGTTATTGATAGTATTAAGAATCTAAATACATCAGATTCCGATTCGTCTCCTCAGAAGAATGTGCTCATGGAAAAGATATCATCACCTATTTCATCTGCTAAGCAAAAAATTGATAGTCTTTTTTCACCTAAGAAGGTCATGGATAAAGAAATATTTGAAAAGACCTCAGTATCAGGAATTTCTGTTGTAAATGATGAACTATGTGGAAAAGAATTTAAAAAAGACAATAATAAAACAAATCAAGGTAATAGCTCCCTTAATACAGTTATTGTTGAACATCTCAATGTTGACACTTCAGTATCTGGTTTAAGTGTGATCCCACTAAAAACATATTCTGAAAGCCATGAAGTTATTGAGACTTCTAAGCAGCAAATAGATAAAATATTTAAATCATTGTCTCCAGCAAAAGTTACTGCACAAAGTGATGTGCTGGAACTCAGCAATTCAACCATGTCGACAGATCTAGAGCTGGACGATGAAATATATATATCATCTCTTTCGACTAGCGAACCAGGCTTTGAACACACAAATTCTAAACAATCTTCTAAAGCACAATTTTCTGTGGATAAACATGTAAGATCTAATGATGTTATTGTCAGTGATACACAAAAAACAGAAATCGATCAGCTTGCTATTTCATCTTCTAAAGAAGAATCTGGATCACCCCTGATTCTCCATGAGGATGACAAAAGCACTGTGTCAGAAAATCTCAATGAAACATGTAAAATTTCTGAAGTCACTCAGTCTGTCAATTTGAAATCAGAAGTTGAAGATTGTGCAAGCAGTGATTTAGTATCTAATAGACATTTTACTGATAGTACTAGTGATGAAGTATTGAATCAAACCACAACTGATGAAGTCGGTGGTACAACACACCAAGAAGATATTGTAGTTCAAGGAGGCGATGAAAAAAGTGCTCATGATGTTGATGAACAAGGTTCAATTTCCCAGAATAGCATTAAATTTGATGAACAACATTTGAGTGATTACCAGTCATCATTTGAAGTTTTCAAGAAGGATGTGCTGGATGCAAGCCGTTCTTTTCATATTATTTCTCCTAAGAAAGAAAGTTTTAATATATCTTTAAGTACTATTCTTGATCAAAAAGAAGAAGTCATCTCTTCTGAATTCATTACAGAAACACCAACAAACATTACAGCTAATGACTCGATCATTTCAAATGTGTCTGAAAATAACTGCCAGATGACTAATAGCTCTATTGACACTATAAATTCTCAGCTAGAAACATTATCAATTGCTCCTAATCTTGACCAGTCAGTTTTGAAGATGGAACATGAAGAATCAGTAGCTGCTGACTCTCAAAATATTGGCCATGTCAATATTTCTTCTCTTGATTTATCTGAAGTAACTGATGTTAAAATTATTAGTGCTAATGACAGCATTCCAGTGTTCCCACTAGAATCTAAAGAGAATTTTGAATTACAGGTTTCTACAGAAAATGTAGGCAGCTCTGTTACTATAGATCCAAAAGAAATTGATGATGTTGCAGAACTGCACAGTGCAATCGCTGAAGAAGTCATTGATAATAAAATAATTAGCGAGGGTCCTAATGATAGTTATGATTGTGATTCTCATTTGAAATCTGAGCAAGAAGCATTAGATGTCAATGATGTTGATCAAGTTACTTTAATAAAAGAAGTTGAAGATTTTGTTGTTGTGGATGTTGCTGAACTAGAAAAGGATGTTTCCGTCCTCATTTCTCCTAAAAAGTTTTCACCAGATTTTAAAAAGAATGATGTTTTAGAAATTTCACATGCGTCAGGTAAATTTGATGGAGACAAAAGAGTAGATGAAGCAAAGGGAAACATACAACATACTGTTTCAGTATCGAGTTCGGTTGAAACTGTTGAAAATCAGATTCAAGTGCAGCTTCCATCTCCTCTTCAAGAATTAATAAAAGATAATGTTGAAGTTGTTGACACTGAAGTTACAATTACTGATGTGAATAAACAAATTAGTGATGAACATATTGAGAAGAATGATGTTGAACCAGTCATAAACATTCCTGAACGTGGTTCAGTAGCCGATGTGATTAATATTCACGAAAATGTAATAAGCAGTTCTCTGGTAGTTTCTTCTGTTGAAGTGAAAAATGATATGTCAAATAGTGTCTCTGGTATGGATCAATTAAACTTCCAATCGCAAGAGGTAATGTCTCTAAATGTTGAATTAGAAAAAAAAGCTGAGCCTATGAGCAATATTATTGAAAATAATTTGACCACTGATTTGGTTGTTGAAAGAGAGATTATGGATGTAAGTGTTCATACCGAAGAAAAACTTGCTGATATGAAGGTAACAGAAGTTAATGAAAATATTTCTGTTATGAATAAGGATATTGATTTTAGTAAAAAAATTGACGATTCTGTATTTATACAGAATGATAAGGAGGAACGACGATCTAATCCTGTTAACTTGCATACTTCTGAGGGATGCAATATGGATATAGCATCAGAAAAAACAACGGTTGTTTCCCATATTAATACTTTGCAAAATGATGAGCTTATTAATGTAAATGTAAATACAATCCTAAAGTCTCCCATTAAAGAAGAATCAATCGAAAAAACTCATGATTTTCTGTCCAAAGAAATTCAATCAGAATTGAAACAAGATGAAACATATCCGGAGGACAGTGCAAGGCTTGAAGAAGAAAAATGTACAGTCTCTGAAATCATTAGTAAACAACCGATAGAGCAATGTTCATCTAAAATCCCCATTGAAGATGAACAAATTATCGTGAAGCAAGAGTATTCAAATACTAATGAAACTTCCGTGAAGAATGTCATTATAGAGAATGCTGTGGTCAATGAATCAGTTGTAGTCAGTAGTAATGAAGTGAACAAACCAACCACAAAAGACAGAAGAAAGTCTCCTCCAGCTACAGAAGTTATAGATGATTTATTCAATGACATTTTCCAGCATGGTAAAGATCAGATGTGTAGAGTAATCACCAAGCATTCTGAGAATAAACAGAGTAAATCTGATGTATCAGTCACTCAGGAAGGAGCTCATCAAATTGTTGAACAGAACTCTAACACAACTAGTTTTATTTCTAAGTCTACTAGAGATGATTCCGAATTTTTGAAAAATACTGGATTTTCAAGTGAACATGCTTTTTCGGACAAAGTAAAAACCCCTCCTTTTGCCTGCTCTGTACCTAGTGACAGTATAGTGTTTGGATCACCATCGGAATATTCCTTGAGCCTATCACCAATTGATTCCTTTGCAGCAGGCACTAAATGCGATTTACCTGAAAGTTCCCCCAATGATATTTCTGCTGGTAACAGTACTTCAACAGTTTTCTGTACTAAAACGAATGCATCTTCTGCTGAAATAGGAATGGGATTTAAAAGTTCATCTGAAAGCTTAGAAATTATAAAAAGTGATCTTTCAAAGCAAAATAATGAATTATCGCCATCACTGCAGACTACCTTACAAATTCAAGGTAAATAATGATTTAATTTTTGAATTTTTTTTTCCTTTTGTTCTATAATTTTGTTTGAATCAATAAAGAATTTAATAAAATGGTTTCTTAAAATCCAATACTTTTAAATTTCAGTTCTTAAAAATGAACATTGCCATTGTGATAACAATTGGTATGTCTTAAATAAACTTTTATAAAAAGTTTTGTTGTGTATTATTATTGTCTTAACGTATTCAGTTTTTTATCTAGATAACTAATTTAATAATTATATTAAATTTGATAAAGAGCATTGTTAAGGTTTTTATTTGAATTTTATTCACAAAAAGGTGAAAGCTTTTAAAATGGATTATTCTGGTTAAGATCATTGAATGGAGCAG
Source organism: Nezara viridula (assembly GCA_928085145.1). Taxonomy (NCBI): domain Eukaryota; kingdom Metazoa; phylum Arthropoda; class Insecta; order Hemiptera; family Pentatomidae; genus Nezara; species Nezara viridula. The sequence continues at coordinate 96,533,699 of OV725080.1, read as the reverse complement.
ATTAATATTATAAAAATGCATTATATAACTTCAAAGAACTAAACCCCATATAAGGATAAAAGTAGAATTATCATCCTTAATTAAAAAAATACGTTTTTCTCTGGTTTTATCAGCACATGTTTCAATTTATAGTAGTATGTTAATTATAATTTGTAAATTTAAATTAAATTGATTACGATAGTTGATTTCAAAACCAAAATCTGTTTTTTTATTTATTAATTATTTTTATTATCTTTCTTGAATTTCCCTATCTTCATGGTGAATTATGATGACAAACTATAGGCACAATAAACCTTTTAAAAACATTAACAAACAATTAAATATAACAAAAAACTTGTGAGAATTTGATTTCGTTTACACACTGGTTTTTATTTAGTTTTTTAATTTATATTGTGTTTTTTTTTTTAATTTGGTATTATTTAATATAATTTTATTCTGAAATTTTATATGAAAAAAAAATTGTTTTTATACGTATTGGTCCCTTATTTGTAATTCTATTGGATAACACAAATGTGCCTATTTGAGAAAAGTATTGTGGTAATTGAAAAGTTTTTATCTATTTATATATCTTTTTTAAAAAAATAGCAGCAGTTACAATTTGGTATCGTACGCTTCATAACTTATTTTTTAGTTTTAATGGAATTAATTGCTCTTAAAAAAAAACTTGACACTGTTGAGGAATGTTATAAGCTTATTATTAAACTAGTTTCATCTTTAAATAACATTTTTCTATGAAATAATCCTCACAAGTTCCAAATTTTGTTGTTTATTAAGTGTTAATTTTATTTATTTTTTAAATAGCTGGTAACGAAAAAACTGTATTTCAGGACCATAAAATAAGTTTGTTTCGTTATTGATTCTATTGTTGGTATAAAGATTTATTGAGGGAATGTGTCAGTAACACTTTTCTTTCTTATAAGGATGAAACTAAATTGTCTGGAATTTCAGTCAAAATTTTTTTAATCAGTTAGCCGACGTTTTGACCCAAACATGTGGGTCATCATCAGGGCTATGGTTTGGAAGTCGAGACAAGAACTTTTCTTTGTTATGTTTCTATATTTTTTACTTTCACTTACCTATATATAAAATATATAATAAAGGAAACTATTGTGATCGTGAAAATATTTTTTTAGTGGAAATACACGTTTTGAAGTCTCCTGAGTACAAATAACTAAGTCCCGCAAAATGGTCTGTGTGTGTTAATAGTCTAGCTCAAAAACGAAAAGTCGTACAAAAGTGACATTGCATATTTAAGGTTTTTATATGCTACGGATGTTACAGTAACTTTTTCATCAAAATCGACTGACCAGGAGTGGCACTTTATATCATGGGCTAAACACATTTTTACAATTTTTTCGGAAACGGCTCTAACAATTTTGATTAAATTCATTATATCAGTGTAAAATTAAGTAGTTTTAAATAAAATGTAGTTTTTATTCAAATTGATGTTCTCTAACAGGGCTTAAATGGCTAATTTTCAATATTAGCTTCCTCTAAAGTATCTTTAATTTTTTTTTTTTTTTGAAACAATTGACTATTTCACATTAATCTCTAATATAGAAGATAGTTGAATATAAAATATCAAAAAAATTTATGATTAACTAAAGGAGAAATAAAAAATCGTAACGGAGAATAGTTGTAATTGATCGCACCTGAGCTCTCCCGAAAGATTATAACAGACTTCCATACGTAACATGAATTTAATATAATACGGACTCTGACAATAATTACATAAATATAAATATGCGTTTTTCATAAATGCTGTTGTTGGTATTATTTAATATTTAATTGTATAGATTACACCAATATAAATACTAAAACTTGTATATATAAGGGTTCTTATACAAATAAAAATACCCACAATGAAATATAAATAAATTTAGCATCTATAATTTTTACTTTCACTTCTCCTTTGTCTGAAAATACTTATTTCTGCTAGAGGTTGGTAAGTGAAAGCTGTGTGATGCGCGCACCGCACCAGATTTTTTTCTATTATCACTGGACTATTTAAGATATTAGCCTCCTCAATAGCCTTTCTTTTTTTAATTTATCCTCAAACTCTTTTTTCAAAATTATATGTATCCAACAATCACTCTTACATTACAGTATAATTAGAAGTTAATTAAAACTTGTTGAATTTAAGGAATATTGGTATATTGTGGTCTTTAAGAGTATTTTATCTGCTAATGTGATCTTTCTTATGAAAAATAAAATGACCTTTATTGTTGAGAGAAATAGTTAGCTCGATTAAACGCATAATAGTAATAACAAACCACAAACAAATGATTAAAAATAGTTAAAGGCATTCTTTTCTGAAATTAATAATTTAACTTTCTTTTTTTTTAATCCACTGATTTAATCTTGTACTTGAATGAATAGTAATACAGCACATTTAGTTAGATTAAAATAATAAAGTATACATCTTTGAAATTAATGATTCATTCTCAGTTAATCAAAAAGCCTCTTGAGAATGATTTGAGCAATGAAGTACGTACAGCACATTTATCTTAAGATCTTGATTGACCATGTTTTTGTTTCATCACCTTGGCCTACCCTAGCAGTTCGTATTCTCCATGTTCTAATGATTGGTACAGTGAACTCTTCTGTTATCTTCTAAACCGGGGTAATTTATGGCATGACCTCCGCCCTTACGTTTGTTTACAAGCTCTCATGATCTTAATAATTAAGTAAAATATCCTTCAAATGAGCCTTTGGTATCTCAATGCTGTTTTTCTTTTATTATAAATTTAAATATTTTGTTCCCATGAGTTTATTGGTTTGTTTGGTTTTTACTACGAGCCCAGTCTTTTTATTGTTATTATTTTAAATTTCTAAATACGACCAAAACCACAAATTTTGTTTTCTTGTAAAAATTGAACATGGTGTTAAAAAAAGAAAAGGAAAAAAAAATTATTGAAACATATTTCAACAAATAAACTGATAAACATATATAGATCTGATATTTGAACCATTTTGATAGGAATTACATCTTATATTAATCTAAAAAAAATATTTTCAATTTCTTTATATAGAATATATTCATATGAAATTGCTGCACTTCTGATCTCTAGGTGTTCCTAACATGCGTTGAACTGTAATATTATATTAAGTTTTATCTATTTATAATTCTACAGGAAGATCAAATAATTTTCATTTTTGCACAACGTATCTAAGTATTTAATGTCCACAATTCATAGCTAGGTAACAATTTTATTTAAACAATACAAATATTACATGTTATTTCAATTGAATAAATTAAACATATCGAGTATGGTTAAAATTATATTTATTTAGTATGGTTCTACGACCCTTTGCCACAACCCATGGTGTCTCTAACAGTCATCTGCCTTGTGTCACTATTCTGTGTGGTAACTATCCAGTAATTACCAATCTCAAAACTTCTTATACACCAAATGCAAAGTATATTAATAACTTAATTTTTTATTACAATTATGAATAGGATATTAATCTTAGAGTATAAAAGGTAAATTATCTCATAGATCTATATTCCTTAAAACATATTTGAAACCATCTGTGCCTTTATATATGATGTTGCAATTAATTCAAAAGTAATTTATATTTTCAACATTTCACTGCTTAATAAAAGTGCTTTGTTCTGCTTCGCACCTCTGCCTTTAATTATTAAAATACCTCACATTACTTTTTACATCAAAATACTAGTGTATGTGAATTTATTTATCATATTAAAATAATTTGAGTACAAAATATTTCTACTATTCATAATAATGATATTTAGATGAAGAAATATGGTCTGGTTTTACTTAGTTATTGTATCCACTTCAAAAAATTCAAGTAGATACTGGAAAAATATCTCCATATTTTTTTATTATAGGACTATAGTATGCATACATTTTTGCATTTTCTTCCTTAATTCCTTGCTCTTAATTCATATTTCTTGTCTTTCTGATTAATTTTGGTCTTAGCCATTGTTATAGAGGTTTAAAAGTTTCCAAGTTTTTGTGTTTCCATTAAATCTTATTGTTATTAATATAATTCCTATTGTATGATGTAGGTACATATAATTATCTAAATGTTTATTATTGATTAAATATGATTGATTCATCTTATTATTTAATGGATTGATAATGGTGTTTATCGTGGTTATATAAATTATAATGGTGGTGGTAAAAGTTTTCAATGCTGAATAGAAATTTTTGAATTTTGTTATGTTATTAATTTTCTTTAGATTTTTTATTAAATTTGATGAATACATACTGGATTAGTGTATTTGTTTAACCATTGTGATGGGATCTATTTCTTTGGAGTGTTTAGTGCTACATTTGTTCTATTTGAAATTGTTCATTTACTGAGGTGTTGTGTTGTTTTGTTTGCATTTATAGAATGAAAGAATAAAACAGTTTTAATATATAAAATAGTGAAGTCTAAATAATCTGAAAATCTCCATATTCCAAAATGGAAATTATAGAATATTCTTTAAAGTCATAAATAATTAATTTTATAATAAATCCAAAATAATACCAAGTAATATGAAGTATATTTCTAAAAATTACTTGTCAGAAAATGTAGTTAGTTACTAATAACCTATTTTGGTTTGAACATTTTTTAAATTTGTCTAAGAAAAGAATACCTTTTTTCTCTTGTAGCCAAATTACTCCACCACCATAAAAATGCTGGAGTCGTGGCGTATTATTGGCATGTGATTCACCTTTACCTTAGTTTAGATGTTCCCGAGATTTTTTTCAAAATCTTAGATCTGCTGATCGTCAAAATTTTTTAGTCATGGTCATTGGCTGATATATCATACATCATTTTCATTTTAATCCCTTGGCCAGGAATATTTATTCATAATATAAAATCAAGCAGGAATCTTTTCTGCTGGTTCTATCTTGCCTAAAAAAGTTAGACACAGCCTAAGTTTGTTCCTGGATTTTTTAAACAAACCTCAAATATTTATATAGCCCTTAAAATAAACTGTGTTATCACATGTAACAATATTCATGTAATTACTTAATTTAAGTTTAAGTGAAATCTAGAATGATTTTGCTTTATCGGAGACAACTACTGATCCGAAATGGTTCTGTTCCCAATTATTTCTGATTTTCAGGACTCCACTATATCATGATTCTGTTTTATTAATAGGATTTACTACCTACCTATCAGGTTTCAAGTATTTTTTGTATTGCTTATCTTGTTAAATAATTTTGATTCTTTATTTAACTTTGATCTACACTGATTTTTTTTTTGTCTCCCCTCCCTTGCCTTTTAGACTACCTGGGTTTTTTTTCTGTGCTGAGGGAGAGGGGGGGGGAATTATTCTGAGTTAAAAGTCCCACCAGGCACCGGTATATGAACTTGTAATTATTTTTCTATCCTAAACTTAGAGTTATCAGGTTGCTGGGCAACGTACGGTGCTGTGCACACACTTAAGCCCACTCGGCTACCCCCACCCTCACATTGATGTATATCAGAACAGAAATCTCAGAAATTTTTATAATAATTTTTGAAGTATTTTTAAATGCATTTGGTTTCTTGTATCTTCCTTATTCTCCCTCCGAATTTATTTCCTATTGATAATTCATGTTTAGAGTGTCTTGTTGGAAATTTTCTTTCTGTGATAAATCTTGCTAACTCTTTACTGTTGAGCGGCAGCGAGAAAGAAAGCATGTGCAATTTTCTTACCTGTTGGAAAAAGTTTTTTTCTTTGTTGATGATATTGTATTTACTTCAAAATTATTTTACTATTTCTCTAATTCTATACAAAATTATTTTATTATTTCTTTAGTTCTGTACTTTTGTTTGTCTATACTGTTATCTTTAATTTTATTTACATAACTATGGTTAATATATTGCATAAAAGCTTGGTGTAATGTACATATTCTATAATCTTCCCTTTTGCTGATGCTTTGTCTTGTGCTTCTCAGCTATCGGAAACTCACTTTCACCCTATTAATTGGTATATTCGAGGGAATTTTGAGTAGTAATTGACTTTTGATACTGTAGCATCCATTGGGAATATTTTCTATTAATGGAAGACTTGTATAATTTAGAAATTATAGTAAAGATAGTTTTGCAGGTGAAATGTCTACTAGAAATGAAAAATATTCATATACTTATAATAAGAATTCAAAAGACTTTCGAGGCTCCCCTGTCAATAAGAATTCTGAAAAAGAATACTCCAGTCTTAGTGATAACTTTAGAACATTTAAACTGGATGATTTAAGCAAGTCTACCATCGAAAGGAAGTCCTATGAGGACTTGTTGGATAGGTGTTTAGAACAGGAAAGGCTTCTTGGATTCGATGAAACCATCAAGGAGGAAGCCGATAAGCTTATTAAAGAAATTGCAAATGCATCTTCTGATGATATCTGTATGCAGGTATGTGTTGCGCTTATAAATTTTAATATTTACAATTATATTATAGCCTGGTGTTTTTAAAATTAGCTTGAAAATATTTGCATAATCATTTTTTTTTCTTTGTTAGCGCTTTTTTTATATTATAAGTAGGTAAGCTTGTTTTTTTAAGCATGATGACTTTGACTGTTTATATGTAGCTTACAGTAACTTAATAGGAATTTTTCACTTTAAAATTTTTTTTATTTTTATAAAAGGCGAAAAATTGAAATTGTATTATTACATGCCAACAGATATTTAGTTACTACATATAAATCAAAAAATTAATTTATATATTTCGATTCATTTGATTAATTCTCTACTATTTCAACTTAGATCCAGTTATATATTAAAATTGTATGTTAGTAAATAGCTAAAAGACAGAAGTTAAAATCATTATGGTTATTAAATTAAAATTAACTAAATATAAAGCTAATAACAAATTTCAAAGTTATTTTTACAACATACATTAATATTTATTGCTGTGCTCAATTACTTCTCAGCAAAAATATGTTAACTTCTCTACAGCAGGTATTTAATCATCAAATTATCATTTTTGGAAAACTATAATAATGATTAGTGTGTACATTAAACTGATGGTAAGCTATTGAGAATAGATATATATTTATGCAAGAAATAAGGAATCATTTAAACTTTCCTGTCCACTTTCAAATTGAGAAATTATTCATTGCTAAGGGTGTTATGAATTCTGTCTATTTTCTAGGCTGTTTTAAATTTAAAAGACCCTCTACTTATGTTTTATAATAATTGAAGGTTTAAAAAAAAGTGACATTTTTTATATTATCTCATTTTTTTTAAATTGAATTTTCTAAGCATATAATACATAATAAGATGGTTAAGTGTTGTTAGTTTTTAACAATTTTAAACAGTGGAGCAAAGTTAGGCGAAAACAGCTCATCCTTAACTTGACTTCAGTTCCCATTAAGAACATAAAGTTATTCATTAAAAGATTATTTCATTACTACACTTAGTCTTGTCCAGTTCTTTATGGAACTCATATTCTGTTAATAAGATTTCCTATTATATTTGCTTATTTGTTTATGCCTATTTTTATTTTGAACAAAATTGGAGAAAAATTATCGTGCTGGAATCATCAATAAGCTTGTTGAGGATAGTATCTGTGCAGATTGTTTAATACAGTGTTCTCTCAGCAACAATATTATTTTTTATTCATGTTTTATTTGAATTATAGGTATAATTCATTTTTTTGTTTTTTTCTTCGTTATATTTGTTAAATCTATTTCTTAAATTTATCCTTAAAACTTATATTATATCAAAAACTGTAATACAGCTCTCATCCCCCTTCGACTAAGGAAATATAATTGAATTGCTTAGAAAATTCAACTTAAAAAAATATATATATGAGCTGATATCCTTCTTTTTCCCAGACCTCCTTAATTTCTATCTGAAATTGACTAGAAAACATTTTTTTTTTCTGTGAAAGATTACTTTTTATTTATAATAATTAAATGCTTATATTTTTCTAGCCTGATGATTTCCCTCCCGCTAATGCCAACAGTAGCGAGGCTGGTCCAGTAACAGCTGATGAAGATCTTAATAAAGCAGATTGTAAGTATAATAAGCAATACGATAATAGGTATATAATGTTATCCATTTATTTTAATAACTTAAATATATTAAGTACAAATTAACACCTTATGGAACGTAACTTCGATGGCATGATCGTGTAATCATTAACTGGATATAACCTGTTTTTAGTAATATATATGTTTCATCTACCAATCCTTCTTTTCATGTAATTATCTTGTTATTGTCTAACTAACTTAAGTATTGTGATGTATGTCTGACAATGTTTTTGTTAACATCATTGATATTTGGATTTTTGATTGGTATATATTATATCTATTTAATTTTAGGATCTATGATTACTGTAAGCTCTCACTTTGAAAATTAAATTCTTATATTCTGTAACAAAGTATGTGTGTTTATCAAATGATAAACACAAATGGTAAAAAAAATAATTATGAATTGTATTCAGGGTTGTTTATGTCTTTAATTGATTTTGAAATTACTTGAATGTATTTATATATATTCTATTTTCTGCATTTTTTTTTTTCCTTTTTGTAGTTCGAAATCTTTAATAAATACTTTTATAAGTTTGTATTCTTATTCTGTCACTGTTAACTGAGCTTTTCTTATTGTGATATTTTAAAGCATTGTTGTTGGCAATATACAATTACAGAAATGATATAAAATATATTTTAATATTAGCTTTTTCCTAATAAATTTAGCTTAAACTATCACATTAAGCAGAGTTTATTTAATATTTCTTAGCATCTGCAGTTTCTTTAACACTAAAATGTTTTAAACTTGATATAAAATGGCATAAACAATAATTAAGAAAAGAAAAATATATAATCAAAGGATATCTAAAATGTTTTTGAAAAAAATTGCGTTTTTCTTAAAAATATTCTTCCATAATTAAAATTTTTAAATGTTATACAAATATATAATTTTAAAATGAAGAATAGTCTTCTGTAGTTAATTTTTAGCATTAGTTTTTTCATTTCGATCATTAAACTGGATGCACAGACTGTTAATAGACTGGGAAAAATCAAACTTTTTCTAAATTTACTGTTTAAAAAATAAAATAAAAAGTTAATTTATTAATTAAAGTAAATGAAATAAAAACAAGTAGGTACCCAAACGGTTTTTTTTTTTTTTTTTTTTTGTCAACGTATTTCATTTCTAGGGATTTTTTTTTTCATTTTATTTCTAAAATTAATACATTAATTGTTACAATAAACATTTTTTTTATTATTAAAAGCATTTTCTTTGGTATTTAAGGGTGGATATTTGAGGTATTTGGTTTCAAAACTGGTGACATTCATTTCCAAAAAATTTTCAGAGCTGATCAAAAAATATTTCTTTAAAAAAAAATAAAATTAACAAAATTTCTTTATTATTTTTTATATGTTGGTAACAAATCACTCTAAACAAAAATTATTGACAACTTTTTATAATCTTCTCTTTTTTTTATATTTATTAAATCCCATTTAATGTAAAAAATATGTTAGATGTACCTTAATTTTATCAGAAAATATAGATTTCTGGTTAGTTTATGGTTGGAAGAAAAAAAACACTTTTATTAATTTTTGCAATATATCCGCATAATTTTAATTTTTTGTTTTATACAGATCTGCATTGCATTGATATCTTGAATGTTTCCAAGATTCTTCAACTCTCTGCCCTTTTCTAGGTTGAATTAATTGAATTTCAGGATTTTTTTATACTATGAAAGGTTTAAAAGTAGGTTTAAACACATATTTAAAGAAAGGATTTTTTGCTTAAACTATCTATACTTCGACTATTTTGATAAAAAATGAAAAGATTAACAACAGGTGTTTGATAGGACTGCTCCTTTGGCGTTGTTGTGAAGCTTTTTGATTGATTTTAGGAGGATCTAGACGGTTTTGAAACCAACGCATCTATTACATCATTTCTGGCATTATAATCTTTTGAAAATTAGAAAAAACAATTTTTCGGAGAGGGGGAGGGGGAAATATGTAACCTATTTTGAAACCAAATGCCTCAAATATTGATCAATATTTTTGAATATTGTAACAAAAGATTTTTATTGCATTTCATTATTTTTTTTCACTTCCTTATTTGGAGGGGAGGGGGAAGCAAAAATGTATGTCAGTCTCCATTAGTAAATTCATTTTGGATTAATTTTATTCCAGAATTAATCTTACCACAAGACCAGTTTAGACAGCCTGTCTAAATCAATAAGTTAAGGGGTTAGTTTAAAGCCATGCCTAACTTTAACTACCCTTAAAAGTTCTTCAGTATGTTTAAAATTAAAATGCACTTTGGATTATAATATCAAGAAATAGAATTAATTTATCACTGATTTTAGTGTTCCAGGACGCAACTCTCTTCGATTTTGATTATTTATCCAAGATTGGCAAAGGCAAGCCAAGCCGCCGACTTGTACGTGAATCTTTATTTTTGAAATTTGATCCGCTTGCTGCCGCAGCCGCTGCTGTAGCCACTCCCGAACCTGCCCAGGAAATGGCTCAAGCTGATAGGTATTTATTTATAATGGTTTAATGATTTTGTTTTACTAATTTAACGTAGAATGCAAACAAACATAGAAGCGAAGTATCACAAATATTACATTTGATTGAGTTTAATAAAATAATTCTTTTATTGATAAATTATAAATTTTTAGAATGTATATTCACCAAATTAATCTTTATCTTAATTTAATCTTAAACATTGAAATTAAATATTAATGTGAATTATCCAGTTTGAGAACACCCATTCTCTAATTAGGGTGAAAATTCCTAAGTATTGAATTTTACTGATTTTTTAGGAATAACAATGGATTCGATATATATTTAATTGAATAATATTATATATAACAAAATACTGTGTTAGTATTAATCTACTAAAGTTTTTTTGAATGGTGACAAATAAACAATACTGTTCATTGTAAAGATATTGCTCTAAAGGGTGAAAACTTTCACCACAAGATGAAACTGTCCAAATAATGTTGAAAAAATAAAATTGACCTTTAACCTATTATCAGGTAATTAAAGGATAAATTTAAAATAATGAATTGAATATTTGATGGTTGACCGTGGTGTATTAGTGTAGAGAGTTTCAGTTGAAACTCAACTCAGTTTCAACTAAAACTCCCTACTGCATACAACCCCCTGAAGAAAACCTGCAAAGTTGGTTGAAACGTTGGACTTTAAATAAAATAGTTTGTTGCTTAGTCTTCTTATGACCGCCACCCCGTACCATCTTCTTACTCTAAAATAATGGATGAAATAGTATACAAAATTTATATAGCAAAATTGATCTATTGATTTATGAAGTCACAGAGAACTATTTATTATCAAAAGTATTACATTAAAAATGATAGTTCCAGTTTGGTAACAAAAAAATACATACATTTGGATATTTATTGACAAGTAAAAATAAAGTTCTTCAAGTGTGCAAATTTTCATTAAAATTTACAAGTGACACTTGCTTAGGTTTATATTTTGTATTATGCTTCTTGGCAGTTGTAATTTTCTTTCGAATTCCGTAATATTTGTCTTATCTAATAACTAATGTATTCTTAAACGATTTACGTCTTTTGAATACTGCAAAAATCCTTTCTACATTTGATGGTTCTAATATTGACCCTATTTTAATTTTTTTTTCTTTTTTTTTTTTCTAGTTCGTTTATCTTCTTATTTAACTATCTTTATTATTAGATGATAATCATAATATTATCAAATAGTTCATTTTTTTTTTAAATAGTTTATATAACTTATTTTATGTCATAAATTTATTGAAGTATTTTATAATTTTTTTAACTTTTATTTTATTTATAGCAGTAGTGATGTGATTAGCACCCCTCCGAGAGCACCACTTTTACACAACGGAGATGATAAACTTGTTAGTATCACACCTAACAATGAAGCTACCTGTTCCCCAGCAAGCTCTACTGTTGCCACTCCTCCTCGGTCTAAGGCCAGGAATTCTTCTGTAAGTTTTACCACATTTTTAATTTTTCCTGGCTATAAGCCATATAAATACAATGTTGTAATTATTTTTTAAAAGATCTGAATGTTATACCTCTATGTACTTTCAATAAACGTTCTATTTCACAAAAAACTGATCTTGCCATATTAATCTGTATAATTATATTTACTGAATGTATTGTACCTAACATAATAAAATTTTGAAATAATGAAAAATTTTCTTTCTTGGCTATTATCAGTTAAATATTTTAATATTGATTAAAAAATTCGATAAATTCAAGCATCTCAATCTCAAATTAAAATTTAATATTTATAGAATACTTTAATTGATAGTACAAAGTTGATAGTATAAATCAAACGTTCATTTACCACTAACAAAGTTACTTTTGTTCTGTATTTCATACCTCAAATTTCAATTTTATGGTTTTGCTTCCAGTGTTCTGCAACTCCTACTCTACGTCATGAGATACTTTCTAAAGAAATATCTAAACTACAAGACTTGATGATGAGACAAGAATCTTCATATCAAGAACAGATTGCTGCATGTACAGAAGAGGTAGAGCAGTTAAGAGACCAACTAGCAAAACTCGAAGCACGCGACAATCAGGTAGACCTCCAGGGAAAACTAGCTGCAACGGAAGCCGAATCTGTTAAGCTTAAAAAAGAGCTGGCTGAAGCTACTGAAAGCAAAAAGCAATTAATGTATGTTATATATTTTTTTAAATTCTTACTACTCTAATATTTGCATAGACATCATAAATCATAATGGGACTTAAGTATCATTAGTAGAATCACATCGTTGTTTTCTAAATAAGTATGTGCAGTGCTGAAACTATGATTTCACTCTCCCATTATTTTTAGGATTATACTGCATTACCAACCTCCTCCGCTGGATTAAGGTAAATTACGGACACGGACATTCCTTAACAAATTATTTTGAAGACCCAATAATGGGTAGCCTTCGAAAATTCATAATGGCTGACCAAAATGGAGTCTGCTGAGAATAACTTTTCTTGTCTTTCTATTTTTTAGCTTTACAGAACTACAAGATTTAGGCCCTCCTCTACAATCACAATTTGCCATCCTGGACAAGTGGTGAAACTTGTTATCTATTTATTGGTTATTTATTTTATTTCTTGAACTTTTGACTCTTTTAATCTTCCCATATTTAATTTATTCCGTCCATCATAAATTTTTCCTGGTCCTGTGTAGTTTTTTTTTTTTTTTATAGCCGAATTTTGAAATGCAAAAATAATTTACATAATTTAATGGCATAATAAAGTCATCTGTTTGAATGAATAAATAGAATAATCTTACAATGTATTTAAATGTTTTATCTTTGTATAATCCAATGGATCCTTTCTTCCTTCCAGCTTAATCCTCTTACTGCGGGAACTCATTTGACTGTTTCTATCAAATCGCGGGCTCTGAAATCCAAAAAAAACATTCAGAAGAACAGAATTATTATATGGAATATGTGTATTGATTTTAGGTGGATGGGAAAATGATAAAACAACTAAACAACTTAATTCTACATATTTTTACTATTACTTTTTAATTCTTGTATGTTTTTACATTTATTACATTCATTTACATTTAAAATTTAGGAAACTTAAATTTATTTGTTTAGTAGACAGAGATTCACGTTTACCAAAATCAGCATTCAGTCAAAACTTGAATTTAAAAAAAAAAAATATAAAATTAACTTATTAACATTTATTTGATGTATAAAACATTTAACTAGAATATAAATAAGATCATGTATCTGACACAAATAAGAGAGAAAGAATATACCTTGGGTTTGGAATAAATCTACAACTGATAACTTCCAAATGGTGAGAACCCCGAACGACTGAATTGAGTGAGTTACAGGGAATGCACCAACCTAGCCACAAGTGGAATCGTGGAAGCAGGGCTTGTTCCTACCTCCCTCTTAAAGTGGAGATGGCCAAGGCGGGAAGGTAAGTTTCCCGCCCGCAGTCAAAGGGTTAATCTATCTCTCCTTCTGCCCAATATTAACCCAGATAGGGGTGAATTCTATACTCTGAAATTTCTATTTGAGATTATTGGAGAAATAAACAAAAAAAAAATGTCTTAAATGGAGTCCACTATACATTCTTTGCTTGTGTTTTTCACTGTTTTGCTAAGGCGACATAAATGTTCCTATTTATTTGTTTAAAAGAAATACTAGAGAGCTTTTTTATTTTACTGCTTGATAACATTATTGAATGATCAAATGTATCACTTACATTCTTACTCTTTATTTTGTATTCTATTCAAGTTATAATTGAATTATTTGTTTTTTCTGTAGGATGATAATGGAAGAATACGAGAAAACCATATCACAAGTAGTTACAATGAGAGAAGATGATAAAAAGAGGTTTGAAGCGGAAAAAGAACAAATATCTATGGAAAGAGAGGGTGCTTTGTTGCATTTACGGAATATGGAAATAGCCTTTAATGATGTTCACCAGTAAGTATGACTTAAATCTTTTTTAAATATTTTGTTTTGTGTATGTATGTAGTTGAAACAGAAATCCCTTTATTGGTTCAAACTTTAGTTGAAAATGAATAATTATATTTATAGATTTTAATCGAAAGGTATATAAACCTGTAGTAGAATTTCTATTTAATGGAACTGCCCCATCCTACCAGATGTAAACAAAAGTTTTATTCTTTGAACATTACTCATTCTTCAGAAATAATAATACAAAAAACCAGATACAAAACAAGATTTTATACCTTAGATTTTTCATGGTTGATAAATATTCATAAATAAATAGTGATAAATCCAAACATGTGGGTCATCGTCACGCCCTGATGATGACCCACTTGTTTGGGTTGAATCGTCGGCACTAATAAAAACTTTATAATGACTGCGTCCTGAATATTTATCACCCAGGATATGTAGAACAGTCGACTAACTTCCTTCAATCATAGAGTTTTCATTAATATTAATAATAATTTCTTGATTTGTACATAAATATAATTATTGCACTAAACTAAGAATTTTAAATATTTAACTTGTAGTCAAAGAATGTTTAATATCTCATCAATTTATTTTATCACATCAAAATTACTGTAAGGTTTGTGACAAAATATATTTACAACCTTATTTATTTCAGAAAATATGAAAAGTGCAAAGAAGTTATTGAAGCTTTTAAACACAATGAGGAACAGTATAAAATCTCATTAAATGAGAACAGAAAAACTATTATTCAACAAGAAGAAAACTATCAAAAACTGAAAGAGCATGCTGCTCAAAAATTGGAACAGTATGTATTTCTTGAGTGATTATTTTTATTATAGTATATATTTCATTAAAATGGTCCTTTAATCAAGTATTGAAATTAGATAATGTTTTTTAATAGCTAAATCTGATTTACCAATTTTCAACAATTTTTATTTTTTCAGAGCTAATATTGAAATCTCAGAAATGAAAAAGGCTCACCAGGCAGAAATAGCTAAAATGGTTGCTGTGCAAAGGAAAATGGAAATTCGAGTGAAATCCCTCGAAGAATCTCTGGAACAAAAGAAAAGAGAAGCTGCAGAATTGACAAAAATCTGTGATGATCTTATTACTAAAGTCGAACAGTAAAAATTATAGTTGAGAGATTTTTAATTCAAAAGTCATGGATAATGGCGCAGTCAGCTCCTTTTGAGATTATTTTTTTTCAATCGATCGTGAAAATTGAATGTGTTGAGAAAATTGTCTCCCTATGGTAAATCATTGCTTCCCCTGCCCTCTCCTTCCTGGGTGGTTTTATTCATATGTACCAACCTAGAAGTTTCAATCTGCCTTTATATGGGAGATATTTTTATAATAATTTATATAAAGAAATGTAATAAAATTTGTTTTTATTGTAGATATTTTTTAAATGTCATTAGTTTTTAAGTGATTCATTTCTATTCCTACTTTATTCCTCACAATGTAGAGGGCTCGGTTACAAGTTGTAAATGTTGGCTGTGAGACCCATTTCATTTTTATACGATATTTAGAACCTAATAATTACATTATAATTTTGTGCTTACATATTATTGGCTTGTTTAAATTAATTAAATAAAAGAAATATACCACTTTTTATAGACTTGTAGTTTTGTGAATATGCAAGCACTAATTGAAATTAATATTTTCATATATAATTATTTATAGCAGATTCCTATGTGCCGCTGTTCCTTTCCTTTTATAGCTAGACTGAATGTTTATGAGAAAATAAATTTTTTATGAATGAGTGTATATTTATTGTTATTTTTAATAGAATATAGTTAATAACTATATATTTTATTTTTTCTTGTGCTCCAATTATATAACAACTATTATTAATTTAATCTTAATAATTTTTACTTTCACTTACCTATATATGAAATATATAGTAAAGTATTGCGATCGTGAAGATTTTCGAATCTCAGTTTTCAACCAAAATGCACGTTTTGAAGTCCCCCGAGTCCAAATAAAAGAGTCCCGCAAATTGGTCTGTGTGTGTGTTTTAACAGTCTAACTCATAAACAAAACGTTGTACGAAAGTGAAATTGCATGTATAAGGTTTTTATATGCTTGGGATGTTACAGCAAATTTTTCATCAAAATCGGCTAACCGAAAGTGGCACTTTATATCATGAACTAAACACATTTTTACAATTTTCTCGAAAATGGCTCTTAAATTGGCTCTGGTTAAATTAACCAGTTTTTAATAAATTGTAGTTTTTATTCTGATTGATGTTCTTTAACAGGGTTTAAATGGTCAATTTTCAATATTAGCTTAGCCTAAAGTACCTTTAATTTTTTTTATTTGAAACAATTGACCATTTCACATTAATCTCTAATATAAAAGATAGTTAAATATAAAATATGAAAGAATTTGACAATTAACTAAAGAAGAAATAAGAGATCGTAACGGAGAATAATTGTAATTAAGGAACCAAAGGAATACAAGCTCATCCGAAAGATTAGAACACGATTCCATACATTACCTTAGCTTAATATAATATGGACTCCGAAAATATGTAAAGATGCAAATGCTGTTTTCATAAATACTATTGTTGGTATTCTATTAAATATTTAATTGTATAGATTACAGCGATATAAACATTAAAATTTGTATACATGAGGGTACTTACACAGATAAAAATACCCACAATGAAATATAAATAAATATAGTGTCTATAAATTTTACTTTCACTTCCCCTTTGTCTGAGAATACTTATTTCTGCTAGACGAGGATGGTAAGTGAAAGTTGTGTGATATTTATCAGTTAATTCATAGTACATTATACCATATTATTCTGTTGGGTTTACACAGGGAGGTTACAGGTGTGGGGTCACTGGTTTCAATGAAACTTAACATTTTTTTATATTGTTGTTTTCTGCCTTTGCTCTATATGGATTTCTAGGTTATAATAAATCGATGGATTTGTTTTTATTTTTTGTTATAAAATAAGAAAAACATTTCTAGTTGTATTAAATAAATTAAATTACAATAACCAAAATGAGACATTCATTGAAGTAAGCCAAGTCAATTTTTATTATGATAAATTTATTCTGTTTCTAGTGCCCTTCAAAGCTATTTAATACAAATTTGTTTTAAAATAAAATTTTTTGGACTGATTTAATGGGAGAAATTCTTTTCATGCTGTTAACTAAAGTATTCCTCAGGATTTTGTCCTAATTCAATGTTTGTACAACCATTGGAAACCAGAATTATTGCTCTTTTAAACCATATCAATAATGTTTAGATTTTACGCCTTTATAAAGAACAATTCCTCAAAAATGTCTATTTTATGTCTCCTGTTCTAATTTGATTATGGGGTCCTAAATCCTTAGTAATTTTTGTGTAGGTAGGTAAAGTCATGTTGAAATTATTACAATTTTTGTTATTTCCACCCTTAATGAAAATTTTATATTCCGATTTCCATGATATTTCATATTTAAGGGTTTTTCAAGGTTGAAATACAAATATCAACTTTATTGTTCCTTAAAAAAATTTTGAACCCACTTTCCTTCTTAGTATTAATTAATACAAAACTGTACTCATACTACAGCTGTATGCCAATATATTTTTTTTTAACTGGACCGGTATCAAAAGAATAATATTATATGCCCAAAACCTGATATGTTGTCTAGATTTGGTCTGAAAATGAAAATAAGGCATATATTGGTAAATATACATAATATCTACATCCGTATCCCATTAAATATTTTTTTGGGATAAACAAAATTAATATTAGTTTTTGCACCTCGGATATCACTTAAATAAGAATTTTCATTGCTATTGAAATATGAAAATTTTCTATTAATAGTTGTTAGGAGGTCCATCTGTGTTTATAGCTTTATTCTATGTATCATACCTGTTAAACACAGTGGACTGTTGATAACATTTTTCAGTTGCAATGGACTTTGTTTTTCCAAAATATTAAAAAATGCCATAACTTTAACATGACTACTCCACCTATCTACACTAAAATTAGTTAGGATTTTGGACTACACAAAGTGGCATGACCAGACAGACCTCTGTAAACAAATTAAAACTGGAAAGATAAAATTAAAATGTTTAAGGAGCTGTTCTTAATTAAGATATCAGATCTTGATTTTTGATATATATTTCGTGACAAAAATTTACTTGTCCCACTTTAATGGAGCATTATTTGGTTTTTATAATTAATTATTCATTTTAATATGTTTAATACAATTAGAAATATGCTTTTCTTATTTTACACCATATAAAGTAGATTGATTAATAACCTAAAATTCCATGTAGAACAAAGACAGAAAACAATAATACAAAAAAATGTGTAAGTTTTATAATAGACGTTGGTCAAATATTTTTCGACCTTGCATTAGCAAGAAAAGTTTCATTGAAATCAGTTACCTCCCCATGTTAGATAACTGCAGTCAATGATTTCAGAATTTTATTTTAGGGGAAAGCCCAGAAGTCTAGTATGATCTTGATCTAATCACCATGCACAACTTTTGGTATATAAACATATATTTCCTTACAAAGTACTTAACCCAAGACCATTCATGGATCCTCGTGACAGTTTTTTGTCTTATATTTATTTTCATATAAAATAATATTAAAATTTGATCCTAAATTTGCCTTTCCTGTATCTTCTTGTTCTTTGTTATCAAAAAATTGTCTTATCATAAAACTATAACAAACTGGTCTTGAACTTGATCATTTGTTTGCAAAATGATTTGTTGGTATGAGGTAAGTTATTAAAGGTCATACAAAAATAGTTATGGTGATATAATGATGGCAGATTCAGGAATTAAAGCTATCTTTTCTCATCAGCTAGTTTATGTTCAGTTACATCTACAAGCAGAATACCCGTGTAAAATGTTAATGTTATAAATCATTATAATGTTATATAAAACGGCCGCCCAAATGGATTCCCATGGCTCTGAGTTGTCAGTAAATCAGAGTTAGCATGTGCTCTCTTTCTGTACAGTGTGTGCAAAGTGCTAGTCCAAATAGTTGGGTTGAATTGTACAGGATGAGTCATCTGGTCTCTGTCTTTTCAATCAATCTTTTCTTGTTTGATGATTATTATCTTTTTTTTTAATAGGATATAAAGATAATTTCCTTACCCTTCAGGAGTACTACTGAAATTGTCTTACACTATGGGACCCAAAGGAAGAATTTTATTTTAAAAAAGGAAGATGTGTGAGTGGATGACATAGCTTACTTACTTACTATGTAGCTCTACAGCCCAGGGCGGGCCTTGGCTTCCTGAATTATAGCATGCCAATCATCTCTATTGCTCGCTCTTTCCTTCCAATTCCTCATGCCCAGTGTTCTAAGGTCACTCTCAACATCTTGTAGCCATCTTTTTCTTGGTCTTCCCTTTCTTTTTATGCCATACATTGTAGAGAACAATGCCCTATAAGGCATCCTGCTGTGGTCCATTCTAACCAGGTGGCCTAACCATTCCATACATCTAATTTTAACGAATATACCTCCACACACCCTCTTCACAAACAGCTCCATAAATTTTTCTCAATATTTTTCTTTCAAAAATATTCATCATACTAATTGTGCTAGTACAAAGGGTCTATGTCTCCGCTGTATAAGTCACAATAGGTGTTACTAAAGTCTTATCTTTGTTTCTCCTGACAGAAGCGATGATCGAAAAAAATTTAGGTTGGTATAGTACGCCCGGTTTCCAGCCATGATCCTCTTGTACATCTCAGCAGCAATTTTATTTTCAAAATTCACTTCCACCCCCAGGTATGTGAATTTTATGGCACATTCGAAGGTGAGAACACATATTTCAATGCTCTGTGGACCAGCCTCATTGTCGGCTCTGACATACATGTATTTTGTCTTATCTTGATTGATTTCCAGCCCATCATTTTCACCTGCAGCTTTCAATATTGCAAAGATTTCTTTTATTAATCTAAAATTCCTGGTAATTAGGCATATATCGTCTGCGTAAGCACATATTTGCACCATTGTGTTAAGTATGCAAACAGTGAATCCAGTTAGGATGAAGTATGAACCATGGATCCCAATCGAGAATAGTGTAAATCATTCCGAGAAATTATAGCTGCTTCTAATGCCGCCAAATTTTGCAGTATTTTACATAGTTCTTGCATTTGGATTTTCTCAATATATTAATTTAGGCATGTTCTATCTGAGTTCGCATACAAGTTAAGGTAATAGTTGTTTGCAATAACTATCATGTTCATAGAATGATGCATGGCTTAGAAAACATTCTACTTTCGGGCTCTTTGAAACTTCTTTTTGGCTTATTTCGGCACGTAAGAGCGATAATTTCTATGAGAAAGGTTATTTTTAATCTCTCCAATCATTGTATCCATTTAAACAAAGAACATATTTCATGAGCAATAAATAAAATGTTTGCTACTCTTGGACTTGGGTTGCGAAAGAATAAAACATTAGATAGGAGACCAAAAAGATAGTCTGTTTTGAAAGAGGCGATTAAGGTTTGAAATCAGAATCGGTCGAGAATCCTTTATCAAGGTATTGTCGGTGGTCATTATTAGTTATTAATCCTGGAATGGCATTGTGGAGTATGAGATGAGATACCCCAACTGCACTTCTTTTACATGTTACTTCTGTTCTTGGAATCCTCCTTTCCGCTCCTCTAAATGCCCTTATACATCTTTGACAAATGGTGTTATTCCGGGTTTTAATTGTGCTTTATATTTTGAAGTGGGAGGAAGAAAAATAATCTTGGATGGTACACTTCACCGTGTGCCAGTCGAATGTTTTATATGTCCTGTCCCTATCATGTTCATTCTTTTCCCAATCCAATTGTGTTGAGATGACTGATCAAAAGAAATAAATGAAACCAGGTGTGATTTCAAGCATTTCAGCTGTCTAGTCACAACGTTGAGAACAAGTTGATGGGGAAGCGAGAGAATCAGAAGAAAACAGAAATTCAGAATTCTTAGAATAAGAAAGAAGTAGATGATATTTTACCCGAAAACAATTACTTTAAATTTCCAACGAAGCCTATTAGTATTAGCTGGGTATGATGTTTTAGAAGTTGATAGGCAAGATATTGCAGAATTATTGCGTAAGTGGTAATAACTCGTAAAAAAGGATGTATGCAGTAAAAAAAAATTTCTGTTTAAAAAAAGTGCATGAAATAAAACAATATTTATGACCAAACTAGTCCAAAAGGAAAGGCCAAGAATTTATTTTATAGATATATTGATATTTTACATCTTGTAAAGTTGTGAGATTTGAGTTTCAATTTATATGACGATGAAGATAAGTAATAGTCAATATAACCCCAGATTTGTTCCAAAAGTCAATAATCTATTTATCATAAATTTAAAAAAATAAATATCTTCATAAAATATTGTCCTTTCCCTTTTGATAAATTAGCAATTGATTAATTCAACACCATTACAATGTTTAAAACAGAGATTCTGGATTTAGTTTAATCTAACCTCGATTTCAACCCTTTCTCAGTCTTTCCCTTAATGATTTTTGAGAAACAATTGTTGAATAGTTTTGAGATATGCCGATTAAATATTTTTTTCATTCCTCGCTTGTCTACTGTGTACGCTATTTTTTTTATGTTTGTTCCTGATTCTCTGGAAGTGAACATAACAACAGGACAGTTTCAAATTTCAATATCAGGTACCAGTACTTACCCTAGTTTGTCTGATGAGATAAGATCATAGTTTTAGTTAATACTTTTTTAAATATTATAATAGGTCTGATAGATCCAGAAAACATTGTAAGTAGAGGTGGCCGAGCGTGCTAACGCGGTACAAAACAAGCGTTGTTCTTGCAACTTGGTTAACTTTTATTTTCTTATTATTTTTTTCTTTTTTTGTTCTCCCCTGACCTACCTTTTAGGCTATACGGGAGTTTTCTCGGGCCAGGGGGTGAGGGCGGGGAATTTAAAAGGCCCTCAGGCATCGGGACGCAAACTTGTAATTTTGTTGTCTCCAACTTTAGTCATCAGGTTGCCAGACAACGCGCGGTGCTGTGCATTCACGTTTGGCCACCCCGTGAATGGACTAGTCTTTCGAGAGGTTTAGAAAGACTGGAAAGGATGGAGATGGGTCTTAAATCGGGAACTTTGGAGGGAACCGGAACTTTGCTCAATGGACGGACTATAACTTTTTTCCAAGCTGATGGGAAACTGGAATTTTGTAGAGAAAAATTGTAAATATGTAATAGGACAGGAAATATGACAGGGAGACATAGTTTGACTAATTTCACTGGGATTAGATCCGGACCGTAGTAATTTGTTCTGGATTCGAGGATAGAGGAAAGCAGGTCTTCCGATGAGATATTTGTAAAATAAAAATTTGAAGGGTCAAAGCAAGTTTTAGGAAAGCAGTCTGAGGAGGAGAACGATATTGAAATAGAATCGGCAAAGTAGGAATTCAGATGATCGGGAGAAGCAGAATATAAGGTACAGGTTTTTGATTTTACAACGGAGAGATTTTTAATCTCTCCAGATCTTCCATTTGGACTTACGATCTGGTGCTTGTGATAAAGAGATATGAAATAATTCTGCCTTAGCAAGTCGCAAGAAAGATTGAGTTAGGTTTCGAAGGGAGTTGAATGATATGTAATCATCCGGATTACGTGTGCGTTTGAATCAATTCTTGTTGCGTCTCTTCTCTGCATCAGTCTTCTAATTTCCAGGTTAATCCAGGGAGTAGCAGGACCTCTGAAGGTAGAGGTCTTTACAGGAGCATGTTGATTGAGGAATAGAAGAACATTGGAGGAAAGACATTCCACCATTTCATCAATGGATTGGGCTAATGTTTCAAGGAAAGGATTAAGTTTTTTCAAGGGTCAATGAGCCGAGGTTTCGCCAAGTGATTTGCTTAGGAGTGAACTTAGGAGTCGCGACGTTATAGGAAATTTTGATGAGATAATGATGTGACAGAAAAGAAACAGGGTTCTGGGTTGAGGATAATAAGTTTTGAGAGGAATCGATTATAAAAAGGTCAAGCCATCTACTCTAAAACTGGGTATGGTGAGTGGATTGAAAAGGAAAGATGAAAAGGTATGCAAGGTATGAATAATAAAGGAGAGTCGGAGCATAAATTGGTGTTAAAGTCGCATGTTATTATAATATAATTGTATTCTAAGGCAGGATCAAATCGGACTTGAGGAGGGCGATATGTAATGAAATGAAGATGGGAAAAGGATTCTGAGGAAATTTCTACTAATAAATACTCAACATGAATTCGGAAAACGGAAATTCGGGAGCGGAAGTCTTGTGAAGGATTTTTGTCCTCAAACTTTCATGAACGTAAAGAGCAACACCACCACCTATCCGGACCGTTTGATCATGATGAATGAGGGCGTAGTTAGGGGTAGATACTGAGGAGGAAGGAATGCTTGGTTTAAGCAAGGTTTCTGAGACGGTAATAATATAAACGACGTGAAAGATAAACTTTCAATTTCAGTAAAATCAATATCATACAGGAATATCCTCTAGCAGCAGTGAATAATTTCAAATCCACAAGCACTGTAAAAGACAGCGGTAAAATAGTAGACAAATGAGCTAACAAAAAAATAGATGCGAACTGCGTGTTTACCCAAGATTATTCATCGTGGGTAAAGCTTGTAATAAGTGAGAAAAAAAAACAATTTAAAGCTTATTAAAGTATTTTATCTTATTACACTTCATAGGCCGAAAGACTGAACTATTCTCAAGAAATATGTTTCATGTTACCACAATAGAAATATATGGAAAGTAACTGACTAATTCAACCAAGACTGCTTAAGAAATTACAGCTTCCTTCCTTGGAATGATATTTGTTATTGGCGCACTTGAAGAATATCAAATGAAATGTCGCCTTGTCTGCAGAATGAAAGATAATTGGAAGGGCTGGTACCTTGCGAACCATTCCGATTTAGTAGTGTTCACTTGGTTGGAACAGAACCTATCGATGATCACTTACTTAGAAAGAGATTTGGAAACGAATGTGGCTGCAATTTCAATCAACTTTGAAGAAATGAAAGACAAAATAATTATTATAATTACATAATATAGACTGTGACTACTCCGCTAACCGGGGCAAGTTCCTGAAATCAACGCTGGATTCCCAATTTTCCTCAATAATCTCATCACTGAGTTTAGTAACTTACCCACCGTTGTATCAATGAGTTTAGTAACGATCTGATAGATTTCGCTGAGTTTAGAAAAATACCCAACAATAAAGAAATAATTAAACGGTTTTATACTTTACATACTAGTTTAGTCAAAGAGGAAGGGGAGGCGATTTTATTTTGAAACTATTTCATTATATAAATTTTAGATATTTGCAGGTTTTTATTAAATTTCCATACAGTCAATTATTCAAGATTGCCAAAAAATCAGCATCATTCTAATAATTGTAATATTTTAATTTATTATCGTTTGGTCCAACCCTAAAAACTATTTAGATTTTTATTTTATTGTCATTCATTATTACAATATACTTGAACATTTTGGATGGTTTAAATATTAATCTTTTAATTCTAGGGAAGAATAAAATTATTTTGAAGAGGTTGGTACTGACTTGTTTAAAACAGTTTTATTCGAAAGAAGAATCTTATTGTGCTCGTCGATGGCTTCTTAAAAATCGATATCTAAACTTTCTTAAGAATCTATAATTTTAGTAATAGGTTATCGTTTTAGTTAGGTTAACTTATTTGACAAGAGGAGGTTTGTATTGTTTATTTATATTTTTAACATTACATTCAACATTTTTATGTCTGTATCCATTTGTTTTCTACTATTATGAGTCAAATTTATAATGTAAAAATATTGTTCATGTAGATTGCCTTTTGATTTATCAATTTCTATATGAGTTATATTGCCCTTAATTTTACATCTCTGCTAAACATAATATTTTTTTTATTTCTATAGCAAAAATTGTATTATTCATATATTATTAAATACTTTTTAACATTACTGATTTTAATTTGTTTTTCATGTTTGAAAATATTCAATTTAGTGTATAGTATGAATGTTTCCATCAATACTGGTGGTATGTATTCTTCCAATTAGGTTTCCACATTTTGGTATGCTTCATTACATTGATTAATTTTTATATAGTTTTATCAACTGATTTACAATGAGAGGAAGAGGTAGAGGTCGTGGAAGAGGTACCAGAGGTAGAAGAGGTGGAACTGGAATAGGCCGAACAAGGCCAAAAAAGAAGGTAATAATTATATTTTAAAATTGTATGTCACTTTAAAAGTACTTTGATTAAAACTTCTAATGACATATCCATAGTATCCTTAATGCAAGTATTATGCTTACAATGTATTACAATTTGTTTCTTCTGACTAATATCGCAAATTTAAGTATTGAACAAGATTTTAATCTTTGCTGTCATTTTTTATCTCAGCAATCAATCTTAATCAATTATTTTACAGATGAATCATGAATGAATGTAAATGATTATTTTCTGATGCGCATCAAAACCTATAAGTCTTACTTTTATCAAATATCCTTTCAACGAAGTATTTGAAGTAATTTTTTTATAATTTTTATTTGTTCCGCTTGCTTTGTTAAGAAACAAATCTTTCTGTTGCTGTTAAGATGTATATTAAAAGTGGAATGAATGGACTATAGTATAGCAATCAAACTATCATTCCATACAAAATTTCTGAGTAACTCAGGAACCATAAAACAGTGAGTGTTTAAGAACATTTTAAGTAAACTGTGTTATGATAGTTACTGTTGTGATGAAATGATAGAAACTCAAACAATTATGTAATCTTGTTGTTACTTCATTTATATAGTTGTTTCAGTATTGTACATACATAATATATATTACAAAGAGAGGACATTATTGCTTAATGTTCTTACTGCAGATTGAATAAATTAATATCAAGTATTTTGGATAACATTTCTCGGAGATTGCAAGGTTACTATAGTTTATTATATTAAAAATAAAGAATTATGAGAACACCATTTATTTTTAGAACTAGAAGTATAGTCACAGGTATTGTTTATTTTTTCAAGAATCTAATTTTAAATTTAATTTCAATAAAAATTAAGATGGTTACAATTATTGTAAATGAAAATCATTTTCAAATGTTTACTCTTTCCTATTGAAATTTTTTTATAATCTTATTCATAGTAATGCAGTAACAATTTATTTCATTGAGTTTTTTAATGATTCTAACCATCTTAACTTTTAACTTGATATTGATTATTATTATTGAATGGATATAAAGTTGACGGCTTTTTATTTTTCAAAGAAATACCTATCCAAAAGTATATTCTATCTTAACTTAAGCTAATAATTTATATAATCAGTAGTGTGTTGTGGTCACGTAACAGATTTCTTTTCCTTAAAATATATATTTTACCATAACTTAGTATAAAACAATTCGGTAATATAGCTGTTATTTTTTAAGTTTGACAACATCAAGACATAATTGTTTAAGAATGAAATTGATAGTTAAAATTACAAGAAAATTATGGTTATTGCAATATCATAAACATTGGAACTTAAAAGTATTAGTGAAGGATTAATCAATTAATTTCCGTTTGCAATGAACTGCTTTGAATAATGAATGGATGAGCTGATATTTTAAGATATCATTGATCTGTCATACTTTCTTGTTTAACATAACATACTTTATACCATTATTATTAAATGCATTTGTATATTTTATTTAATTATTTTATTTTTGATATTTTTTTTTTACTTTTTAGGTAATAGAAAGTGATGAAGATGAAAGTCAGATGGAACTTATGATAGAGCATCACGATGAAAATTTTCCTCCTGCCAAAAGTAAGTTTTCAACATTTTAAGTTTGTTTGATATTGATTATAGTTAAGCTTTAGTTTTGTTCTTTATTGAAAAGCTTTTTGGTTAATCAATATTAGTTTTGAGATTTTTTTCTGAATTAATTGTGAATACAATCACTATTTAACTTATTTTATCATATTTTTCCAAAATGTTTATCATGAATACACTGTCAGCAGAGAATCATTTCTGAAAGTTTTCAGTTTTCATTTCTGAAGATAATAGGTTCTACTACTTATGTTTTTAACTCTTAAAGATTGTTGATTGTTAGTGCATCTAACTCTTCCCATAAAGTATTATTTATTTCTTCATCAGCTTCTAATTTCATTGTTTATGATAGATATTATGGACTTTGTGGAAATGTTTGTTTGGTTTTATCCTCTAATGTCAAATGATAATAAAATAAATAGACATGACAATTGGTTCTGGTTTAAATTTGTTGGTTTTTATCATTTTGGAGTTTTTTCCCTTTGTATTCTCATGGTTTTGCGTTACTGTCTATAAACCATGTAAACATGAATTCACTTGGATATCAGATTATAAAAAAAAGTAGGATAGCTCTGTGATTAAGCCACTGTGCTCCTATTATCTTGGTCCCGGGCCCAAGCTCAGCTTGGTACTGTAATGGTATAACTTATGTTGCATCAGATCTGATCTATGGTCAAGAAAACCTCTTTGGATATACCTCTGTTAAGTAGGTATGTTAATTAATTAAGAGTAAAAGTATCTGGCGTGTCCACTCACACGACTTTCCTACCTATCTCAGAAAAGTTTTTACATCTTTACATATGCTCATGAAGAAACAAAAAAGAATTGAACTAGATACATTTTCCTGAAAATTGATCAAATATAAGATTTGAGTATGGTTTATTTGATAAACTAAAGCAATGTAAACCGGCTTAAGGTTGATCAGTGTAAAAATTTCAATACTTCCTAATATTGCTGACCAAAAATTTTTGGCATAGCTTAGTATTGTCAAACAATAATTTCTGTTAAAAGCAGAGGAAATAGTGAAGATTGTGTGATGCGGCAACAGATTTTCTTACTTTCACTTAGTCATCTTTATTCTCTCATTCACCCCTTTGACACCAGGATATGAAACCGTAATCTTACATTGGAAATTGGATAGCTGTAACTTCGTTAATAGTTGTCCAAAATGTACAATTTTTATATGGCTTTGTAGGGAATTTCATTACCTTTCAAACGACACGCTAAACAGCGTATTTTCAGACAGACAGACCAATGGCTAAAAATGTGTTTTTCGGACTCAGGGGGCTCTGAAACATATAGATCCGTCGAAAACCGCATGTCGTAAATTTGACTCGATTGCAATACTTTACTTACCTAGTATAGGTAAGAAAGTAATAAGTTAAAAAATGTGTAAAAAATAGAATAAGCTGTATCATCGCTAGTACTGGTTCAATTCCGATGTTTTTTTTGTTTTGTTGGTAATTTAATTACCTTTCAAAAGTTGTATTATAAATTTTACCGTATTATATATACTTAGAGAGTTAGGCCCCATAATATTTTTCTTTTCTTTATAACTTTTTTCCTGAATTTTTTTGGTAATTAAGTCTACATACGAAAATTGAAAGAACAATGATTAGAACATTATAGGAAAGTTTCATCAAAATCGTTTGAGCCGTTTTTGTGCTACAGTCAATAGAAAAACATGTTTTTCATTTATTGCGCGCAAGCTATTGCACATGGAGAACCGAATTTCTGTCACAGCCATCAGTAGTCAAAACCCTACAAAATAAAAAAAGAAGCAACAAAATCGGTTCAGTAGTTCCCGAGAAAATCTTGGCACAGACAGAGAGACCAATGGCTAAAAATGTGTTTTTCGGACTCAGGGGGCTCTGAAACGTATAGATCCGTCGAAAACCGCATGTCGGAAATTTGACCTGATTGCAATACTTTCCTTACCTAGTATAGGTAGGAAAGTAAAAAAATTACATTTTTTGCTGAATGCTTGTAGCACAATTTTTGGATTTTATGGCAACAGTCATCATTTTTGAAAAAAAAAAAAATATTATTTTACGGTGTCATGTTAATTAAAGTAAATTCTTTTTTGATTGTTTTGACTTGTTTGTAACTATTGGTAATGTTTCATCTGTTTATGATAGCATAAATTAACAATAATTATAATAATTTTTGCACCATAATAAATTAGTATTTACTTGTATCTCCATATATTCATGGCACACATATACCAGGCATCTCTCATTAGGTGGAACAGTTTGAGTTGTTGGCCTTATGTTGAAATTCATTCCATAAAATCATGTATTAGACAGTGTTTAAAAGAATTGTTTAAAATATGGTATTATATTGTAGCTTGATATTGTGTGTCTTTCTGAATTCTTAATTTTTTATGCTGGTTTCAAAACAAAGGTACTGTTGTTGTATTTTGTATACTTGTAATTGTAAAGGTGGTCCTGATTCTTAATATTTTCACAGTTACATTTAATTTTCAATAATAAGTGTTCTTGAAATTGAAACCAAGATTAAATTTTCTTTAATAATATTTTGTTTGCATTAGTTGATATGGAAGCAGATATATCGCAGTTAGAAGCTCCGACTTTTACAACGCTGAACAGGGGTCCTCCAGAGCCAATGCTGAGACTACGATGGGATCATAGAGTATCGCTGATTGGGGAAAAGGTTCTTAATCCAATGATTCACTGTTGTGACAAGTGCCTGAAGCCAATACTCATTTATGGACGGATGGTAATGAAGTTTATCTTTTATTTTAGTAAATATTGATATAACTCTTAGATATAACCTGTTAGCTACTCCTATTAATACTAAATTTTATTTATATATTTTTTCTGTGAAATTTTATTACGTTTCTACTGCATTTGATGTTAAAAAAAAATAAAAATAATCTGGTGACAATAATAAACAAAATTCATATTTCTGTTTTGTATTTAAAAAAATAAATATAAATGATACTGCGGATATTACTTCCTCTTACTTAAATCTTCCAGGCATACATCTTTGTTTATCTAGTTGATTTTGTACTTACAGCACCTCTCTAACTTTGTCAAGATAATGGACGCTGTACTCATAGCCAAGATATAGATGCCTGATACCTGCAAGACAGTTTAACATATATTTTTAATAATTTTTTACTGCTTCTGAGTTTGTATTTCATTAGTTACTTGTGACTGGCTAAACTACGACTTGCATGAATTATTAATTCATGATCTTGATCTTTCTTCATTAATTTTAGTTTCCTACTCCCACCATGTCTCTTTTCTAATCTACTGTATAGTTTGTGAGGAAGAAGTAGGAATTATTAATATTTAATTTTACTTGCTTAAAAGATCAGTTGTTATATAAGTATATTAATTATAATGAAAAAAGAGATAAAAAGTTCAAATAGTCTAAACTATTTTATTGATCCGTCATTACACCCACTTAGTAGGTCTTCATCAGAATGAAAAATTGTCGGATTATCAAAACAGTTTATATTTGAAGTTTTTTATTACCACAACCCCTTTTTAAGGACTATCTCATCGTTTATTATAATCACGGTCAACCGTTGAATATCCAGTGTTTTAATTACTTAAAAAGGTTGAAATTTGTCTACTGTTTTGTTGATCGGTTGGCTTATTTGACTCCTTCAGTCAGTAAAAGTTGAACTTGATTTGTTTTTTCAGATACCTTGTAAGCATGTATTCTGTCTTCAATGTGGAAGGGAGGAAGAAAAGGCTTGCCCGAGGTGCTTGGAACCAGTGACTAGGGTAGAACAAACAGGGTTAGGAACTGTTTTCATGTGTACACATGGTGGCACACGGTATGGACATTCAGGTTGTCGGAGAACTTACCTTTCTCAGAGGGATCTCCAGGTGACTTAAAACTACTTTTAATATTTTAGTTATTATATTTTTAATATTGGCTTCTTTTCTTCATCCATACAAATTTATATGGCTTTTGTAAAGCATGATCCTAGGAATGATTACTTTATGTTATTTTTTTCTGGAAGTGGCTTTTTGATGATTGATGAGAAGAGTAAATACTATGAGCAAGATGTAATTTATTCTGTTTGCATTAGTAGCTCAGGATCGAGATGCAGCTGGTTGCTATGAAATGTTCAAACATTTATAGATATTAAAGATTTGGCAAAACTGAAAAAGCTATTGTTAATTGTAGTGTGCTAAATAGAAAACATGATGGGCACATTTAACGGGCTGATAATTAGTTTATGTATAACATTCTAGGTTATTCAAGCTGAGTCTTTTAATCAAAGGTTCTTCAGCATTTATTTCATTTATGGCATGTCACATTTTTGCAGTCTTTCTTTGTAGGTTGAAATCATTATCAAGTTCTACAAATTTTCTCAATTTATGAAAGATCTGAGTGACTACAATGACCGTTTAAGTTTCTGGTTGAAAGGCCATAGAAAAAATATGGGCTCAGATCTCTCTCAGGTTCTGAAAATTCTCATATGTGAACAAACAAAAAAAAAAAAAAAATGTATTCAACAAAGAATCAAAGGCTAGAAAGATATAATGCATATTAATCTTATACAGATATAATTGAAGGAAACAATCGATGATAAATAGCTTCTGGTTATGAAAATCGAAAAAAAAAAAATCGTGAATATTTTATAATGTCCAAAAAAAAAAAAAAAAAGAAGATTCATAAAAGTACTGGCGAAATATTTGATGTTCATAAAATAAAAGTTCTGAGGATGGGGAAAATATTTTCTGAAACATCAACATAAAAGTGGTGTAATGAAGAAATAAAAAAACATTTAAAATGGCTAACTTGACCTTATGAAGATTAGAACTTTCCAGTCAAACTAAACCAAGAAAAGATATTTATTTATTGTTATGTTATTTCACATACTTCACTATATTATATAACAAGGTCTAATTACTAATGTAAGTATTTTTTTTCAAAATGTGAAGTTGTTTAAAACTTTTCTTATTTTAGGCCCATATAAATCATAGACATACATCTGGGGCTGATGACGCTGCTCCTGGGAGTAAAGTGGCCACTATTGTTACTCCCCAAGAACCAAGACCTCGAAAAATACCCCAAACAACTTCGCAAAATGATCCCCGGGTAAGTACATTTTATTATGTTTTTAATACTTTGATGCATCATTTAAAAGTTGTAGATGAAAAGAAAAAAGGATTGAACAAATCTGGCTTTTTTTATGTTAAAACCCACATATACAAATTTAAAAAATTTAACTTTTCCCACATTTTTCGAAATCAATTTACCATTTCGATCCTCAAGTTGCTGGCCTAATATTCTTTATATCAGCCACCATTTTTTTAAAGCAGCGGCTCTGGAATGGTAAACAAGGTACATTTTACTTAGAAAACATAAACTTTTGTAATTTACATTCAAACCTTCGCCTGCGATTAGGTCGATTTTTGAGCCGGGGCTCCTTAGTTTCAACTGTTCATTAAAACAAACCTGTGAGAATGCTGTCAATTGTGTTTATTAATCTATTCTAGCCAAAATGTGAAACTTCTTATTTATTCCTCCAATTAAATTAAAGGAAATACTTATTGGTGGGATTTGAACCAGTACTGCTTATGACTTGAGATTACCGATGCCAATACCTGCTCAGCCATTATTACTCAATAAAAAAAAGAAAATATAGTCATCATGAATAAAAATGTTTTTTATTGTACTGACACTGACTGTATGCTAGGAGTTAAATAATGTTTTATCAAAATCATAAGATATTTATATTTAATATAGTTTGATAAAAATAGTCTAAGTAATTTAAAAAAATGAAATTTAATTGATATCCATAATTATTATTTTGTTTTTTCAGGGAGAAACATCTTCAATGCCATATAGAAATCAAACTCAAAGGTCTAATTTGATTACCGTACCAATCCAAGAAGACCAGAGCACTACTGCACCTCCTCAGCCTCCTCAAATGTCTCATTACCATCAGGTGATTATTTTTAATTGTAGATATTGTATCAATAAATCATTAATTAACCCAGATTAGACTGATTTTTGAAAAACAAATTATTTCTAAAAATATTTTCTGTTCTCTCTGCAGGATATTTTAAGTATTTTAAATTGAATTTTTCCAAAAATAAGAGTAGAGATGTGTAGTAAAACAACTTAAGAGAGAACTTTAAGTACGTTTTAAGGAGCATACTCCTAATGATAACAAAAGATGAAGGTATGGAGATGCTACTATGAAAAGAAGTTCTCAAATTATGAATTGTCAATTGTAGTACATCCAGGATTAAGGAGGGTAAGGTTGGAAGAACCAGTAGAGGAAATGGACGACTGCATCCAGTAGGACAAAATAGAAGAAGCATTGTCCAACGTGAAACAAGGAAAGTCAATAGAAAGAGGTAATATCTCATCTGAATTTATTAAGTTTGGCAGAAAAGAAAAGTAAAAGAAATCCAGATGATTTTTGAAAAATGTGGGATCAAAAGAAAATTCTCAAGGAATAGGAATACAATGTTATCTATCATCCCAATACATAAAAAAGGGAAGTAGTATATAAACCCCTCTCAACAGTAACATATAAACTGTATACCAAGCTATTAGAAAGAAGACTCTACAAAATAATCAAAGATGATTTGGGACAAGAACAAGTTTCTTTCCATCCCAAAATACCACATATTTTCTTTAAGAATGATAATGGAAAAGACTTGGGACTGAGAGAAGAATGTGTATCTTGCCTTTTGGGATATAAAGAGAGTGTGGGAGCATTTGATTCAGTTCCTGCAAGAAGATTTGGGATGGACTAATTAGAAAGAAGATTCCTCCAAATCTAAGGAATGTAATAAAATCAGCATACCAAAAACCTAAGGAGTGGTGCGTCTCAATGGAGAACAATCCAAACCATTCTTCTTTGAAAAAGGAGTCAAACAAGGTAGCCTTAGCCCCTTCCCTTTATTGCATTACTGGATGTAATACTTGAGATAAGCTAGAGAACATCCTGGACTATTGTTGGAAATCAGCGCAGCAGAGAGCTAAGTTTTGCAGATTGGAAGAAGCCTTGAATTGAATTGATGGTGTAAGCCTTGAATATGTATATTCCTATCAATATTTGGGCATCCTTATATGCAGAGACAGATGCATTGACGAAGAAATTTTTATTTCTTTAAATTTAAATTTCCAAAGGAGCCTTTATCATATTAGTAACACAATAATTAGCAAGAAAGAGGTCCGTAGATACACCAAGCTAGTGGATGGTTAAAACAATATTCTTGCCTGTCTATGGAGCAGATCATTGTACAGCCACAGAGAATCATTTGGGGTAAAACCAAGATAGATTACATCTGAAACAAAGTTAATTGAGATGAACTGGATCTATTCTCAGTTAAGGCAAAAATAGAGGAACATTAAATTAGGTGGTTTGGACATGGGCGCAGAATTCCTGACACCTGGAACAGCAAGTAGTACATGGAGGCCAGATCACAAGGACGAAGACCAGTAGAACAACCTACGATAATATATACTCTCTAATAGGGAGTTCTTAGAAGGTTTAGGAGAAGAAGAGGAAATAAGTGGTCCCAGGTGTGTCAAATGGCCGGAGATAGGAGTGTGCGGTGGATGTGGCCCATGCTAAGGAAAATAATATGACAAGGTTAGGAGAAGTTAAGGGTAGGTTGGTTAATGCTAAAAAACTAATGCATAAAATGGACAGAAATAAATAAAATTCATAATTTTTTATTCTTTAGATTGATAATACAATCAACTTTGCTTGTTATTAATTTTTTTATTGTATTGACAAAATATAATGGAAATGTCTTAACATGAATATTTCGTTACAGAGTGGACCAAGCACTGGAACTGCATATGCTGCAGCTGCGACACCAACGACTGGCTATTACACGAATCCCCCTCCTCCTGGCTACTATCCACCGCCCTATACCACACCCCCTCCACCTCCCCAATACCAGGATCCCACTGCATCTTATTGGCCTCATCCACCACCGCCTATCCACCAATTCTATAGGTAGTATTAAGTACCTAATTAAGTACTAGTACCAGGTTAATTAAGTACTAGTTACCTATTAAGTACCAGGCTAATGGTACCTACTTAAACTAATTTGGAATTGATTCCTCTCTCTTTGAAGTCGAGAATAGCTCTGGTTATTGATACCGAATCACTTTTCAAAAAGTGTATTGGTTTATCAAACATTAATTATAGAAGTTGTAGTTCGACTGTACAACTTTTCATTAACATTTTAACATGTAGATTTTAATTCATCTACAATAAAAAATAAAAAAAATAGAAGAACTATAATTTAACATTTTAATATCTATACATATAAATTTAAAATTATTTATTATGATGTTGTAGTTTACTATATTTTATTTGTGTTTGTAAATTATTTTCTTTATTTTAATGCCTTGGAAAGTATATAAATTATTTTTAAAAGGCAATGTATATTTATTTTGACCAAACAATTTGTAATAAATGTTAGGAAATAATGAATTGTTTAATTTATTTTAACTAACATTACGTATACAATTTACGAATCATTAATGTATTTAGAATAGATCAATTAATTATTAAGAGTAGGATTTTGAGTTTTCAGTAGTAGTAATGTTGTAGGAAAGGGTAATTATAATTCGAAAATCTTAAAATTTGAAATTGTAAATTGATACCCCTTTAGATGTGATTAATTTCAGATTTTGAATTATTTTTACTAATGTGCATAAAACAATTCTTGAGACTCATGATTTAACTTATTGTTATTGATGTTATCAGCTAATTAAGATCACTTATTATTCAGTTATCTTTGATACATGATGATTAAGTATATTTGTGCCTAGTTATCTTGGTATGATGTACCCGAAGTTATCTAAACTAAATCTTGCACATTGGTTAATTGTTAGCACTATGTAAGATTAATTAACATGAAAAATAAAGTTATATAAAGGTCGTATGTAAAATTAAAGGTTGTATGTAACAATTTTCTATGTTTACTCTGAGCTAATTTTTTACTAGGTAACATTTTTTAGTCTGCAACTATAACAAATAGTCTACCACTACGGAAAATAGTGTAGGGAAATAAGATATGAAATTATACTAATAAATTATAAAGAAATTATCAGTTTTTGTTATTATGTTCTTTAAGAAATTATGTTCTTTTGTAAAAAAACTCAACTTTTACATACGACCTTTTGCACAAACAGTAGCAATATTGTTTTGTTTATTGCAAAAATTATATTTTTGATGGGGCTAAACTTTTAAGTACTTTTTTGTGAATTTCAACTTTATAGCTAAAAAATCACACAGTAAATGTATCATAATGACACAAAGCTTTTTATTTACCAAGTACAGTTACACCAAGTGCACAAAATGTTTTGATTTCACATTGAGGAAAATTCATCAAAGTACTAGTATTGAATACTAGTAATGAATTTTTGCAATAAACTCATGATGCCTGATTAAATTTTCAATTCTGAGCATTATACATGGGCAAAAACTATTCTGAGTAGATTATTTTATTCGAATACTGGCTCTGTATGAATACAGAAGAATTAAATTACATCAGTTATAAATGAAGATCAACTTTAGTAGTGATTATATTGCTAGCAGTGATTAAATTTGAGTAAAAAAGTTGGTACCGGACTAGTTTTTTCCTATTTCTGCTGTGTGTTCATTTATTTTAAAAAGAATCTTTCCAAAAATGATGAAATTATATTAAATCAATAAATATAATTTGTCATAGTTCTAATTTTTACTTACAATTAGTGCTGACAATTTATTGATTAGAGCTTTCGACAGGTTATATTTTTTAATTATTTGAGTTTGTTATTAAGTTGCTACTAGCGGTTATATGTGCTTTAATTTTTGTAATAATTACTACTCATTCAAGTACAAATGAGATATTATATAATAAATTATTTATAATAATTAGAAGTGCATCAAATTGAATGAAAATAAGATGAACTGTTACTATTATTCTTGTGATGTAGAGATGGTTGACCGTTGATATAATATGAGAAGGAGTTAGTCGGGGGTGCGGTCAGATAAATACCTAATTAAAATATAGTAATTATTTTATTTTAATTTTGCCGACGTTTCGACCCACTTTGCAGGTCGTCTTCAGGGCGTAGGATGTAGCACTGCGGGAGGCAATTGAAACACTGTATCCTACGCCCTGAAGACAACCTGCAAAATGGGTCGAAACGTCGGCAAAATTAAAATAAAATAATTACTATATTTTAATTTAGTATTTATCTGACTGCACCCTGGACTAACTCCTCATATTATTCTTTTGGTCAGAAATTGTTTTGAGAAATTAGCAAAAATATCAGACCTAAAAACTTGTCTGAGTTTTTTTTAAGTATTACAGCATTAATTCAACTTAAGTACCAGACATGGATGAAATTTATTGATAATAAATACAAAAATAATCCAAAGCTTCTAATTATGTTTGAATATAATTGAACTATTTACTAGATTAGTTCACAACAATAATCACAAAAAAATAAAAAACAGTAACAATTCAAGGACCACAATGTTTGTAAAACTCAGATATCCACTGTGAAATGTGTTAGTAGGCCTTAGTGAAAACATAAAAATTATTTTTCATATATTCCTCCCACTTATAAAATAAGCAAAAGCAAACTCTTGAAATTCAAAGTCGAACCTTGAATGGATGAAGATGCTGTTTAATAGATTTTCGGATAGAGATTTTTTTTTTACAAATAAAAGTTATGCATTTTTCGTCACCTTGTTACATTACCAACCCTAGATTCTGAGTCAATTGTAAGATTCCTGATGGGTTCGATAGACCATATCCTTAAAAAATTATATATAAAATAACTTCATTTGTCATTTTTTCAGAACTTTAAATATATAACAACACCTTCATCCATTTGTCATCAATTAAATAAATGTATTGTCGGCTGGTTGTACTTCATCTAATGTTCATGGCTCATTGGTATGACATCAATATTCAGAATTCTCACCCCAGTTCAGGTTTTGAATTTAATGAAACAAATATGCACTTATTTCCAAAACACACTCATTCTGCATTACCTTATTTTAATTACTTTACTAAAAATATCGATAACGTAGCTTTGAGGAGCTTTACTTTCAGCCTAACTGAAGTGAATTTTCTTTTAAAGTTACTTCAGAAAATTAATATATGTGTGGGGTTAAAATGGGTCTCTCTCATTTTGAAAATTTGTTAACTTTTTTTGAATAACAATTAAGTTGACTCCTGTAAATTTAATGAAAAATTGTTATTCTCCTCAGAAGTAAAATTCTGTTTATTGATTTGGTAGAATATCTAATTATTCAAATGAAAGTAGTTATTTTTTGTTTAATTAATTAATGATACATTTATTTATGAAAATGAGTTATAAAAAAAGTTAACATAAGGTTTCTATGAATGAAATATTTCCATGTCTGGTAAATATATTGCCTATTTCTAAAACAAAAATGGATTTATTATACATTGTTCGTGCAATGCCAAAATGACCTATCAGTTAATGTGCCGAACTGCAAAAATCGGGCTTATAATTATGATTGCTGATGCAATGTAGTTGATTTCTTATTTAAATTCATTGTATCATGTTTAATTAAGTTTGCCTTAATTAAGTTATTTAAAAAATGTCCAATAGAAAATTGCAAATCCAAAAATAGCAAAATTTAAAGATATGCCATTTTGGCATCTGATCAACGATATATTTCTTTCCTTCTTGAACTTAGAGAATAGTACAATTTGATATGTTATATTCTTCCCTCTTTTTCTAGGATTGTTACGGCTGTATGTTTATTGTAGTAATCAATTAAGTTCGTTATTAAAAACTACCTGAAATTCAGCTAGTCAACTTACTGGTTATTGAAACTGTGGATTACATTTATTGTACCACGCTAATGGATATCAACTGTTATGTCTTGTTATATTTTTTCTGTTAGCTAGATGAATTTTTCATTTATTTATTTTTAACGTTAAGATTAAACATTGATAGAAGTTTAAAAAAAAAAAATTGAATTTCATTTAAAAAAAAAGAAAGTCGGATTATTTTTTATGTGGATGCAACAGCACAATAACATTGGCACAATTATTCATAATATATTTACTCTTTCTATTGTTTTTGTTGTCTTGAAGTATTTAAGTATTACTTGTTATCTATCAGTCATAAATATGAATGTTTGTATTTACACCTTGATGTATATTTGTATTTTTTTTTGTAATGTATATTTTATTTATGTATTTTAAATAATAGATAAATATATTAAAAAAAAAAAGGAACAAAATCAAATGTATTTTATATTATTCATGTTCAAACGGCTGAGATTCTTTGTGGTAATCCTAAAAGTTAAAATGTATTAACCATTCAATTATTAGGTATAATCAAAGTTAATCATGATGTGTGGCAAAATTGATATCTTAAGCTGATTTACTTTCAGTCTCATTTATCGATAGGAATATTTTTAATAACATCCCTTCATACTTTTTACCATTTAAGTACAAAGGTGTATTATTAAAGATATAACCATTAGTATATAGTAGAAATTGGTCAGGGATGCAGTAAAAGATGAAAGTTCAAACAAATAAAAATTTGTATACATCTTTGACTGCACCAACTAATATTATCACCATTATCAGTATATAAAATGGAAACAAAAATTAATAGGATTTTACAGTTATTATGTCTTAATGATATCTACAGTTCTGTCCATATGATCAATGCGTGTCATTACATAAAACTTAATTATTGTCATTATACTTGTTTATAATGAATGTACTGAAACGAAGCCTAAACAGATAGCTGGGTAGAAATTAGCCAGCTGTTTCATGAAATATTAGATGTTTGTTTTTCCATGACTAAAATGTATTGTATTGCATCTATTTATTATATCTGAACCCACTGCCATTGTAATCATCTTGATTTGTGTAATTTATATAATTATACAAATTTAAATTATCCTTTCATTCTTGAATATGTACTTAATAAATAAAGACATTTGAAGGTTTGTTTTCTCATTATTTTATTTCCTCATTTGTTACTGAATAATATGTTGAGTTATTATAAGTTAAAAGGCCTTAACTCCGACCTGTGTAATCGACCTGAGGCGCCAACATAGAGGGACGACCGTTGAGGGCACTGATCATCAGGGGCACTCACCACTTATTAAGAATTTAAAAAATATATTGAGAAATATTGAATGAAATAAAACTTGAACAGTATAAATTACATAAAATATAAATACTATAAAACAGCTTGAGAAATAAATTTAATTTTTTTAGGAGGTGAGATGATGTCATTGCAGGGGGTGCCAAATGTGTAACACCGTAACTATAATATATTATGAATCTTTCTTGAGCTTGTGACTCGAAATAAAAATTTGTAACTAATGAGAATGGGTGATATGAGCATTAAAAGATTGAGGACTAAGGCCAAATATAAATAATACCATTTGGTAATTATTGTTTTTCAATAAAAAGAAACAGAGCGAGGAGTTATAGTCAAAAGAAAAAAATGATTAATGCCCATTCTAGTTTTATAAAAAAAACTAACTATAGGTTTTAAAAATTTATTTCATACAAGTTACAAAGTCAAAATTGAGTAGTTATAAAGATACTTAAAAACTAGTTATAAAGATATTTATAAAAAAAAATTAAAAAATGAAATAAATAATGAAAAAAACAAAGTATAATTAAACAAGATGTTAAATAAATAATTACAAATTATTTAATAAAGTAACTTCCACAGGATGCAGCAATATAAAGTAAATAAACTATTATAATTTACAAAATAATTAATAAAAAATATTCACAATATTTCTCACTTCTTCTTCGGTGCATACTATTTATTTTCAAGTTAATTTATTATTAGCCATATTTACACCATTTTTAAAATTTTTTTGTCACTTAATGACTACTCATCACAATGACGATGTTTCAGCTCGTCGGGCCATTTTCGAGTCTAAAAAAAATTTTCATTTGCAATCATAACATATTTCAACTTAAACATATTTCAAATTATAAAGATTCTTATTATGTACCTAAAATACCCATCATGTACCTGTCCTTTTCACTTATGCGAATTGCAAGCGTCTACTCATAATAAAATTCCTTATTATTGTCATGTTCACCTTTAATTATTTTACATTATTATTACTCCATTCTTTACTATTAAATGATTCAAATAAGTTAAAATTACCTTGTTTCTGAGTCACCCACATGTCATCCATCTCATTTCTATTCAGTGACTGGTTATTCTTATAGGAAGGAGTAGGGGAAGACTATTTATTTATTAAACTATAGGTTTTAAAAATTTATTTCATACAAGTTACAA
The DNA here is from genome assembly GCA_928085145.1 of Nezara viridula. Lineage (NCBI taxonomy): Eukaryota > Metazoa > Arthropoda > Insecta > Hemiptera > Pentatomidae > Nezara > Nezara viridula. Next base: position 96,492,280 of record OV725080.1, on the reverse strand, counting down.
AGTCAAAATTGAGTAGTTGTAAAGATACTTAAAAACTAGTTGTAAAAATATTTATAAAAAAATTTTTTAAAATGAAATAAATACTAAAAAAAAACAAAGTATAATTAAACAAGATGTTAAATAAATAATTAAAAATTATTTAATAAATTAACTTCCACAGGATGCAGCAATATAAAATAAATAAACTACTATAATTTACAAAATAATTAATAAAAAATATTTATTATATTATAAATAATATATATAAAAAAATCATGGGACAACAGAAAATGAATACCAAGAAAAAGTTGAGATTGGTATTAGGAAAATTCAGACCAACAGGAGCTCATGTTTCCTTGCTGTGGGCGTGGCTTCCCCTTCCCTTGTTAAGGCTCCTGATCGTAGGCGTGGTTAGGAAAGAGTGGGGGAACCTAGTCCACGGCTACAGAAGGTGAGCTCCTACTGTACTGAATTTTCCTAATACAAATCCTGTGTTCGTCTTCGCACTGTACCCTCCTCCCTCTCTCGCTTGACTCATGAAAAAAATGTTTTTTTTCTTCAGTGAAAACTAATTCTTTTCTTGCTTCATTTTAATTTTTGAATTAAATGAATTTAATAAGTATCCATTAGTAGCATAACACACCCAGAAAATTATAATTTAAATATATTTAGTTAATATTTATAAAAAATAGTTTTTAACATAAATAAATATGATGGTTTTTAAAAACTAGATTTGTTATAATTATTTTTTCTTCTCAATGATTCAAACATGTTGTACATTATTTCCAAAATGTTTAATATCCGGAATTTTTACTTTCACTCACCTATATATGAAATATATAGTAAGAGTAAGTATTGCGATCGTGAAAATTTTCGAATCTGAGTTTTCAACGGAAATACATCTTTTGAGGTCTCCTGAGTTCGAATAACCAAGCCCCAAAAAATGGTCTCTGTGTGTGTGTGTGTGTGTTAGCAGTCTAGCTCAAAGAATTTTTCATATATATGGTGTTTGTATTGGTCTTATAGTACTCTTTTGATGATGGAATAATGTTCAGTTTGGATTGTGTGAATGCTGCTCACCAACAATAAATAAATTGTTAATTTATTCAATTATACATATTTTATTGTTTGAAAAATATAAAACATAAGGGCTGGTTGTTTTTATTTTGTTTAGCGCACTTTTATCAGAAAATAAATTGACTTTTCAAATCAAAGAAATATTTTTCAATTGATGAAGCAAACAATTTATTTACAATTCACTCTGAAATAGTTTATTAGTCTAGCATATAGCAAATTACTTCATCTGTCATTAAATTGTGCAGCGTGAGATTAATATTTGATTGTTAAAGCTGATAAATTAAAATATTTGTTTCTAAATACGGTGTATGGTGAAATCATCTTTTAAATATTTACTTTCCTATTTTTTCCACAAATGGCTAACATATAAAATACATACCTATTTTTTTTTTCACACTTTCAAGGTTTCATTTTTTCCTTTACTTATTAAGACTTGGTATATTAATGTTTTTTTGCGGAAATTAAAATCATGAACTTGGAATTTCGGGCAAGTTCCTTATTCCAGCACTATGCTCATCTATGGAATTGTAAATCCACCAGACTGTCCCTAAACTAGTATTAACTTTGTATTGGAATCCAGCAGATCATTCCTACACTCTTCATAAATTACTGTCTATTGGTGCAGGATTTAATTCATGGAATCGTGGCTGATTGAATTAACACTTAGAAGAAATTGCCATTTCAAGGTACCTCAATTCTTTTGTAGATTAAGGGATACTAGGGAAAGTTTTTTATAAACATAATAAAATGGACCCGACTCATACCTTATCTTTTCATGCTATACATAAATCTGTACATTACAACATAAAAAAGAAAATATTAATTTTGGCTTAACTACATGAAAAGGAATACATTAACTATAAAAAGGATTGATGCTTTCCTGCTATTAGCTATTGAGACTTACTAGTAATGACTATTTTTTTCATGCAGATCACTAAAATTTAAAATTTTGGACATTACCCTTTTTTTTTTCCAAGATGCAGAAATAATAAATAACATTCGAAGTATGCAAAAGTAAACATCTTGAAAAGTGTAAAATAAAAATTTATTTTTAGCCAACTTAAAATAAGCTGGATCAAATTTGATCATGAGTTTTAATATATTTTCAAGTTTCTGTACTACATATGAGGGAGAAATTTTGTAGAGTTATGATTGAAATAAATAAATTTATACTGATAGATCTAGGTGTTGTATTAAAAATTATAAAACAAACAATAACACAAAAAATAGATTTATTTTTATACAAAAAATTACAGAATTAAAATGATTTAATATAGAAAAAAAAAATTAATGCCTGTATGTACAAACACCACCTTCATCAGAAAATGGCTCTTTGGCATTGAAATTAAAAAAAAAAAAAATACAAAGAAAATACATTAAAAAATAAACATAGGAATCTGAATTTAACATATACAAATTTTAATTATATACAACAGGGGCAGGTACTTTATACACAAGGAAAAGCCTTATTCTAGATTGGTGGCAGTAATGTTTCTTATTTCAATTTTTTTTTTGTTTTTATAATTAGTTTTTGTCATCTTAAAAATAAAATGCTAACTGTGGAAATTATACAATAAAATATTTGATGTTATTTAAAATTTTTAAATTAAAAGATCTTATTGTATCATATGAAGTACAAATTTTAAGGAAGACATTAATAGAATTGGAATAGATGTAATAAAAAAATATTAATTAGTAAATCAGCTATAAATTAGTAATTAGTGCAAAAATGGACTTAAAGAAATTGAATTTTGAAGTATAAGAATGGAATGTTATACAGATTATTTAATTGAAATTGGCCATGTAGAATCCTTAAGGCTTAAAAATTATTGAAAATTTGTTGAGAATAATACATAAAAAATCATTTAGTGATTATTCACCCTTTTTTAAAACCCTGAGTGTTTAAAACTGGAGATGCATTACAAAATGATTATTTAGATTCTGGTCTTATATGACGAGGGAAGAAAAAAATAAATCAAAAAGTTGATTATTTAATATAAGTGGATAACACCCATTCTTATTTTATTAAGATCCTCCCCAAAAAATTGACATTTCATGTGAAACAATTAGATACATTTCTTTCTTAGATTAGATACATTTATTTAAACTAGCTGAAATCACTAAAACCACTTAGTTGTGATTTCCTTCATGGTTTCAAAGGTGGTAATCCTAAGCTATAAGGAATAGTATCCGATCATTTTGATGTTTACACTACTTTAGATATATTAATTGATTTCATTTCACCAGTTAGCAATATTTAAAGTAGATAACAAGTAAAATAATTTATTCTATCTGTGTTAAATAAATAAACATAGAAATCTTTAATTGCTTATTTATTTAAACTTGTAACTTACATATCTATGAAGCATTTTTTAATCTATTTTTTTAAAAATATGACAGAGAATAATTTTTACACACACTTAGTCACATAAAATTTTTCAGCCAAAATTTTGTAAATTCAAGATCGCTTTCATAACCCAAAATAACAGGAATAACTCAGGCATTATTTTTCAATTTTAAACTCAATGTAACATTGGGAAGTTAACTTTCTTTTGTTTGCTGACATTTCGAAATATATTATAAATAATAAAAACACAGTTTTCTTAAAATTGAAAAATAAAACCCACAATTTATAGCTCCATTAAAGATACATCATTTCTTGAAGTTTGGAACATTATTTTATTTAAAATTAGTAATTAAATAATATAGTCCAACTTTATATCATCTGTACATTTTTCATTAATTCCAACATTGGCTGATTCATTCAAACATAAATTTCATTGTCATTCCTTTGTCACCTACAGTCATTTTCTAATTTTTATACACCATTGTGCAAAATAACGAAAACATTGAAAACTATTTAAAATAATTTTTTTATGTAACTATTCAAATTTTAATAAATTGTGATACAGATAAGAAATATATGTCACCTCTTGGCCTGACATTTTCCTTACACGATTAAAATTTATCATTCTCAACCTTTTCTTCATCTTTAATATTCTACAACTGTCCATTCATAATGATGTACTTTTTGTCAATTTTCAAACTTCACGACATTGCATTATATTTTAATTCTAAAGATAAACTAAAGTCTGATTAAAATTTCCAACAATCATTCAGACATTATTTTTCTGGATTAATTCTTCTCTATTTGTATTCCAAGGAACATTTCAAATTTTATCAGAAGGCTTTAAACAATAATTTTCATTCTGAATATGAAAATAATTTTTTATCTGTTGATATGGTCCTTGGGATAATTTTGAATTACAATTCCACTGGTTGGTAGTCTTCAACTCAAAGCTAAGAGAGGTTCAAACTGTTCTTTTGGTGATTTCTTCACCTTTTTCCTCAGTTCTACAGTCCTCTCTTTTTCTTTATGAGCTTCCAACTTCCTTTTCGCCTTGCTCTTTTTGTCTTCAGCTTCTAAGAGTTCCAATTGTTCCATTATGTTCCTGGGTGATCCTACGACTCCGCTTGAACTGCCTTTTCTGGAATACAAAGTAATAAATCAAAACCACATATTTGAAATATATAAATTAAATTGAGTCAATGGCAGCATTTGAATAATGAATTGATACAAAAATTCAAATAATTTGTAGAAAAAAACTTGATTCATTTTATTACTTCCAAAGAGCACTTCACTAAAAATCCATTTTATCCCACATATAATTTTTTATTTAATTTATTAATTTGTTCTAATTAAATTTTAAATTCAATTTGTAGTGAATAAACAAATAAATATGTATAATATTATGATCATATCCAATAAAACTCATGTATTTTTATTTTTATTGTTATCTTGGTGGATCATAGAAATTAGACCGTATCAAACTACTAATGGCAAACAAATACTTAGCCTGAAAAAGAAAGGAGTGATATAATTGGTAAATATATAATTAACATCATGTCATATATATTTTGCAATAAAAATATAATTAAAATAATAGCCAATGGAATAACTTATGGTAGAATCAGATTTAACTAATGAATGTGTTTACAATTCTTACTGTATTATTTTTCCAATGGCTTTTCTTAAGTAGTATCATCTTCCTAACTTTTAGACAATGTAGTTTTTCTTTTTGCAAAACTTTTCAAAATTAGTAGAATATATGGAAATTTCGCATAAGGAATAAAAATAAATATACTTCAAATCTACAGCCATTTTTGCAACTGAAAGTGGTCACTCAGATTCAGGAAATCCTTGAAGTTAACACTGCTTGTAAAGAATTTTCAATTTTATCTACCAAACACTGACCTTCCTAGTTGTCCATTTTATGAAAGATTGTCATGGTGTTTCATTCTGAAACTTTTTTTTAGTTTCCAATTCCCAGCCTTAGTTAGTCAGGTAGCTTGTCTGTAAGTGGTAATACTATGTCCTTGGTAAGTTTAAATCAAAATTACTTTTCAGTCTACTGTATTCTGTCAATATTTCTGTTTTGAGTGATTTTGTAATTTGTAGAAACATTTTTTTCATCTCAGTATAGAATTTATCAAATATGTTTCAACTTTCTTTGTCCGACAGTCATACCAGTCCCATTCTTTTAAAACTGCACCAATTTGAAAATCCGAAGTTCCACTTCTAGTACTGATAGACTTGGCCAATAGTAGTCGATACAGTTAAAGAGAGGATACCCAGCATTACCTGTTGGCGTAGACAACGACATACTGGGAGTAGGCGGCCTTAGATGGTGTGGTGATGTCTGCAAAGTCCCTGAATCCCTGGAAGAAGTCACCCCCTCCACGATACAGTGGTGGTGGGTTAGGCCTCCTGTACGGCCTGGAGTGGGCGTTGTTCCCTCTCAGGAAGGCTGACTCATCGCCAGCACCACCGCTATAGTAAGTACCACCGCGGATCACTCCAAAGTTTCCAGAACCAAGCACACCATCATCATCAGATACTGCTTTATAGATGTTCGTTCTAGCAACAGGTTTAGATCTCATAACAGAAAAGAATGGCAATTAAGTAAACAAATATGAATAAAATTGTATTAATAAGAATAGATACTAGGTTTTTAAATAAGTACTCAATAATAATCAATCTTGAAATATATTCTACATTAACAGAGGCTTGGATCTTTTTCTATTGATAAAATAAATAATAATGTTCTATAGGAAGAATTAAGACAAAAATGTTAGCCATTGGTTTTGCAATAGAAATTTAATGCTCCTCCATTGCTCTTAAAGAACTTGAATGCAAATAGTGGATAAAAAAAAAAAATAAAAAATCCATAAGCAAATTATTTTGTTTTAATATTTATTTTTCTTCCAACAGAAAATTAAAATTAACATAATGATATAATGCAAAATATTTAGGAGCATAGTGGAAAATTCAGTGTCAGCATTTCTCAAGTAAAAAACTTATAAACGTACAATGATAGTAATAAATAAATAAATTGGTGAATATAATTTTTCCTTATATGCCCTGAAGTACCTAAACCTACCCTTGATTGAACCTGATATGGCATTCTTCTCATTAATTTTTCTTTTATATCACTCATGTAAATGGGGTAAAAATATAGTAAATGTAGAGGTCTTCCCTTAAAATGGTTTAACTTATCTGGTTTTGTTAAGTGGATGGATACCTTTTTTAACATTCAACCTTTTTATTAATTAAAGAAACAGGAATCTCTTTTTTCTTCTGAAGTTTTCATACTAATGTACTCAGCTATGCTATAGGTATATAAATGTATTAGTTCATTTTGCTTCGTCACTACCGAAGATAGGGAAGGTTTGTGTTCATGGGAGAGGTTAAAAATTTTTTGTAGAGAATCGAAAATTTCCAATCGCGTTTTACGTTTCAGACATGAAAGATCAAATTTGGTTTGGTGTCTGCCTTAGTCAAAATACGACGTGCATATCACCTAGTACCATTCATCCGATTTTCATAGAATTTTCAGGAATTGTATTGTGCATGCTGGTACCTAGATGATCCCATGCCAATTTTATCAAATTCCATCGGACACTCCTGCTTACGCACACGCAAACGTATTTTTTAAGATATGCCAATATTTCAAAAAAGGCTCGTTAGATTTTTCTCAAAGTTGTATAAAACGTGGGCATTGGTGAAAAAATAAGGTAGTCTCAATTTTATTGAATTATGACGATTACTTTCTCTTATATATGCGCAAACGTGGTTTCCTTGATAGGTGTATATCTCTAACAACGCCCGTTCGATTTGGCTCAAATTTGGAGGGAAGTTAGGAATTGGTAATCAGATAATCGAGTATGTATGAATTTTATTAAATTATATCCACTACTCAAAAAAAAAAAAAAAAAAAAAAAACTTCCGCTTTCAGATCAGGAAATTTATTATTTTTTGTTCGATTTGACCCAAACTTTGAGGAAATTTCGAGAATAGTATATAAATCACCTAGCATCAATTTCGTTGAATTGCATTTAATAATTAAAATTAATATATATTATTGTTAACAATATAATGGCTGTGAAATGTGGAAGGTATTGATCATCTGGAGTGGGAGTTAGATTAAGACAATATTTTTATGGGATTATAATACAATTTTAGATTTTATTCAAAAAGTTAATTTATGTTGTATTGTTTGGTCGACTCCTAACGTAGATTTCATGTAATTTTCAGTAAATTTAAATTAATTTTTACTCTGTTTGTAAAAAAAAATTCTTATTTGTGATTGGGTTTATTTCTATTGAAGTTTAACGAACTCATCGTGGTCGTAGTTTTTATGCTCTCATGTAAAGTACTCACTTTTTGCATACATTAATGTTCAGTATGCACTGGCATTTTTTTTAAATCACGAATCATCATGCAATCTGCAAATGCGGAACTGTTTTGCATTTTAATATGTGCTGATGAACAAAACCCGTGGAAGTAAAATCTGTATATGTTGAGGGATTACTGAATTTCCGAAAACGGCTTCTCCCATAGATTATTATTCTCATACGAAAAATTTTAGACGTTGTAATATAGATATTTTTTAGCCAATGAAAACGGCGAAAAGGTGATGAAGCTATACTGACTTTACTTGGCAGACGTTTTTTTTGTTAGCAAAAGCTATAACAGCATTATGTTTATTGAATAATACTTTTATTCCAGATTAAATATACCTCAAAAAGAAGCCAAAAAGAGATAACAATAGGAAATAATTTAGCAAAAATTAAAATAGGAAGATATGGATTCTCACAAATTTAAGACTCGAACTTGCGATTCTCCCAAAGATGGTCTTAAAACTTGATATCGCCGGAATTTCTCCGCGTTTTCTTGTTTCTAAGAGAAATTCTTCTTTATAGAGTTCTTATTCTATAAATCGAAGCTGAAAGTTTATAAATTGATAAAAAAAAGTTTGCCTTTATTACCCATGTCCAGAAAGTGGACCATTTCGACCCACTGCGTGCCTTTGGTATTTTACTTAGGGCATACATTTTTTTTTTTTTTAACTATAGCTAAAATATAATAATGGAATTCTCTTTGTATGAACTAGTTTTCTTTTATAATCCATCTCTCCTTCTTTACCTGCCGCTACTGATTTGCTCCGTTCAGAAACTCTTCTGACATAACTGTAAGCCGACACAGAGACGCCTCTGGGAGCGACTGTGCCATTTCCTCCTCCATAGACCAATACCATAGAGCACAGGCGGCTGCAACGGGTTGCCGATAGCTCTATCGCTCAATGGCGGAACGACAATAGCTGCCACATAACTCGGATGTAACCCCGGCCACAATGAATGTGGTTCACCACTATATAAATTATTACTAGCATTACGTAAAGACATTATGGGCCGCGAGACCTTCCGCAACTGGAGCACCACAACGCTTGGCAACTTTATATCCGTAGTAGATATCGTTCTCAGATTTATGGGCACTAGATCTTGGAGCTTATCGATTTCCACCTAGTGGAGGTCATAGATATCGTATCATGCAGGTAATTCAAAGATCGATACGAGTAAAGTGATTCAGCAAAGGTTGATTGAGTATAAGCGTAAGTGAACATAGGTGTGTTTATAAAATTAATATCTACGTAACATTCCTAAAAAAACGACCGAAATTACTAAAAATTAGACAGAAACTAAATACATAAACATCTCTACTTAAACCATATGGGCATACCCCTCACAGATTTATGGTTCAGCAAATAAGACACACTTACAAAAACTACAATGTTTCCAATCCAAAATTTTAAGAATAATAGCAGACGCTTCCTGGGAGGTAAACAACGAAACTCTACATCTCGACTTAAAACAACCAACTATCGACCAACACATACGAGAACTCTTTATTTCCGCTTCCATAATTAACTTCACGGACATAATCACAGACTGAAAAACGACATGGCTATGGCTATCATGCTCATCAGAAGCCGACTAAAAAGGAAGTGGATGGAAGATCTGTTCAGAATTAAGGAAGTAAATAAAGACCAGGAAGAAGTGCTGTTTGGTACTTCCACATGCCTAAACTGCCATTTGCTTGTCAGAACATATGCTTATTGTAATTTTCATCCTTGATATATATATATATATATATATATAACATATATATATATATATATATATATATATGTATCAAGGATGAAAATTACAATAAGCAGATGTTCTGACAAGCAGATGGTATTTTAGGCATATATATATATATAACCTTTTTATCAAATTATTAACATCCGCCTGAAACTTCATAAGTAGATTCATCTCATCGTAACCTACAGCTATTTTATTTGTGTACTAATAATACTTGTGGAATTGGAATTGGGGCATTTTCAATCTGAAGATAGGCAAACTTTGTCTATATAATTAGGTACTAAAAACTCGTAAATACCTGTTTGCTTTCCACTTGAATCGTAAGATAATTTGAGTAGAAAATCTAGAAAAGAGGCGAATTTCAAAAATATTGAGGCGTTTGGCGTGCTCTACATCCTCAAAATGTCAAAAGAACGAAGTTATATAGCCAAACAGCCCAATATCTTTGTAGGCCACCTTTTTTTTCTAGATTTTAAGATCAAATTATCTTATAATCCAACTCGAAAGCAAATGGGTATTACGAGTTTTTAGTAGCTAATTAATTAGTCAAAGTTTACCGATCTCCAGACTGAAAACGCTCCAATTCCAAGAGTTTTCGTAAAGAAAGTTGTAGGTTACGGAAACTATTCACGAAGTAGTGCTAAAAAGATTACAATTAAAAAAAAATTGAAATTTATTTCTCAACAAATTTATCATAATATATGTTTTATAGAACCACATGTTTATTAGAAATAATTATAAGAAAGATATTTTAGTTTTCTGGAATTGTTATCTTGCAGTCTTTGTTGATTCTTAGCCTGCAAAAGGAAATGTTTTTATGTAAAGTTTATTGTGTTTGTGGAAAGGTCTTCCAAGGAGAAAAAAGAAAGAAAACCTTTACATAAAATATAGACTCTTTAAATAAAACAAAACCATTTTCACCTAGACTATGTAAGTATGGATAGACACCCAGAAAAAGTATGAAAGCGTAAAAACTAAAATTACCCATACGACGAAATAAATACCATATTTCTTATTTTAAGAAATAGTTTTTTCATTTAATTTTTACTGCATAATTAAGAAAAGGATATAATGTTTATGGTTTGTATTTCTGAAAACTCAAACCTCCGCACATTCTAATAAAATCGTACTTTATGAATCCATTGCATTTTCATGTGATATCATTTACTGGGATTTGTAACAGCTATCTTACAAGCAGGTTTACTCAACAGTGTCTTCAATCTACAAGGAAAACTGTAACAGTAAATACATACTGGTACTAAGAGAACTTTCACCACACAGGTTGCTGAAACTATGCCGTAATCTGTATTTATGTCCTCCATGTCTTCGCTGGTGATATTTTGTATCCGAGAAGAAATTTCTCAAGTGTACGCCTAATGTTTTTCAATATATAAACTTCAGATCCTTGGTTGTCTTCCATAAGGCATAATAAAAAAAAATTACATCGAGTAATCAACCAGAAAAAAAGGGATAATGTTATATGGTGGTCACAAACGTCTATTGAGTTCATGGATCAATTACTTACATGAAAGGAAAATTTATGAGGGATTCTTCAGACATTCTTGGACAACATGAGGCAGATGTCGGAAATATCGAGTTGTAACAGTGTCGTAAACAGCTGGGAATCAAGTTCCTGGGGCGTAATCTTCGTTATCTAACGTAAGCTGAGGATGAAGGAATTTTCATGTTTGTAAGACAAAACTGACGGCCTAAAAAACTTAATATATTAATGATCAATTTTATTCCGCAAAAAAAAAAATTCTAGTTATGGATTAATATTAGAGTAAACTAGGCCCAAGTTAGATTTACTTTTAGGCTAATTCAAGGCTGAGAACTTTATTTCGAAAATGACGGATAGATTGGCTTAGTCTTAGTGTTGAATTGAGCGTAAGTCTTGGTTCAGCAAATTTTACTTAAGACTTAACATTTTTGTTTGTAAGGCAAACCCATTCTAAAAAGTATTCAAACAAGCAGCGTAACATAACTCCGAAATAGTGATGCGTAAAATGTTTACTATTTTGGACGGGATGGCGAAACGAGAGGACCAGCACATCAATCTTCTCTTATCTACATTTAAATTCACACGTTATAAATCAACATTTTTCCCGGAAAATGTGTTAGGCATTATCCTGTTTCTTGATTTCATACAGAGTTGTCCATCTCCCTCCTCCCCCAAAGGTCGATGGCGCAAAAACCTATCCCCCCTCCCAACATATTTTACTGCTCACCTTTTCTTAAAAACAGAAAAACGAAGGTAGAATTAAAAAAAATCGTAGATCATATACAATTGCACTTACTGCAGTATATTTCCCTCTTGATCCTTAGTCCAAAAATTGATAACCCCTATGTCTAAATCCATATGTACAAGTTAAACAAATAAAGATTTTCATCACATTTTTTCGCAATGAATTTACCGTTTCGATCCTCAAGTTACGGAATAAATATTTGTTAAATCAGCCACAATTTTTACAGGGAGCAAGATCCGACTGTTCCATTTTTTTCGTTTGTCCCCTATTTTCACACTTTTTATTTTAAAAATTTATAACCCCGTCGCAAAATGCAATACCCCCCTCAAAAACTTTGATGGCACAAGTTGCGCCATCATACCCCCTTCAGGGCACCCCTGATTCCATATTTTCATAATTGTGGAAGAATAATGTCAGAAACCGGTTTAAAATATAATGACTCTCTTGTAAGTATTACTCGTAAAAGATTTATTGAAACATTAAATCCGTTGACAACTAAATCTCGTTTATGTTGGTCGTCTTTAGCTTTTTATTCTTTTTGCTATCTATGTTCCTATTTTAAATTGCCAAATGAGTGATTATTACAATACAATATAGTTAAGTGCATTAGGAAGTAGAACTTAAGGTACAGAACGGTCTCAATAATCTGAAACCCCAGTAATCCAAACAAGAAAAAAAAAAGTTAACTGACGAGAGCCGGAATGAAATTGGTTCTGTTTCTCGGAACATATTAGCGGGAATTCCTTCGTGTGGTAGTGTCGAAATAGAATTGTGGTTTCTCTGAAGATAAAACATTAAAACAACCCAGTCAGCAGCAGTGATCACGAGGGTGTCTAATTTCTGGAGACATATAAGCCGAAAAGTCGAAGTTTTTCTTTAATATTATTTTAAAAGAAGGATGTCAAAGCAGATTTTTATTCCAGTAAAGGTTGGCTTGATAATTTCTAAAGCAGGTATGGAATACTGTTAATAATTTTTATTTCGTTGGAATATTTCTTTACATCCATTTTATTTTTCATTATAAAAAGTCCATAAAGGCATTTGATAATTACTTGGAGTGGGCGAATGGATGCAACGCTGACTACCGAAGCCTGATACGTTTGAGGTATTGTTTCTTTAGCAACGAAATCAGAGAGCCAACGTACATTATATAATAATTTTCGAAAATATTTATTTTTTTGCAGTATGTTTATATTTAACTGATAATACAAACATATTGGTTACCTTGTGCCATTTCCCATAATTTTAAATGAACCTTTGATAACCAGAACAGAGTGTGCAATCTACGTGTTCGGACTATCAGGACCTTTAAAAGCGCATTTTGGACACGTTGGATCCAACGTTGGATAAACTTATCACGATAAATGATTATATATTCTATTTTAACGCAAATAAAAAATACGAGAAAGGTAGTCAAAGAATGAAAAAAATATCGGACCATCTGCAAAAACTTAGCAGGAAGGAAGATAGATATTTAATTCCCCACAAAATAAATTATGAACACCATAAGTCGAAGTTTTTCTTTAATATTATTTTAAGAAGGATGTCAAGTATCGAGCAAGAATATAGTTTGGATATTCCTGATGCTTGGATTTCGCAGCTCTATAATATTATAGTAATCACCCATTTAAAATGTTTTAGGATTATTTTTTAAAACAGTTCGTTTGTTTTCACGAGGAGACCTCAACAGCAGTGATAAGAGCGCCTTGAACACGCAAGTCTTTTACGTCATGAGGGTTAGTATAGCGCCTTCGCTATTACTTCTCTGTCTTAATGGACAAATGAGAATAAATAAATAAAACACGAATAATTAATATAATATTTTCAGTACTAATCACACTTATTATAATTAGTAATGGAATATATTTACTAATTAATTTTTTGCATCTAAAGCCTCGTTTACACTGAGTGAATTTACAACGTAACAGGCAACTTAAGTTGATTGTAAACACGCTCCGCGTGATCATGTTCACTAACTAACAAGCAGATAGTAACGACAATTTTACACTGGGAGAATTTATAACCATCTTGTTGACTTGTCAACTAGTAGCTTGCACAGACTTTACATAGTATTTACATTATATTTAGTGTTAAATTCACAACTAACCACTGTTTCTTATCGTTCCCGGCTTTTAACCAGCTCGAAGGCTATTTAACAAGCTTTTAAACATATAAATGATACATATGATATAAACATACATATTTTAATACATAAAGTAGCTGGGATGACCGGTTAGCTGTTAGCTGATATTTGGGGTGGCCGAGCTGGTTAAGGCGCATGCCAAAATGCACCAACCTACCAAATATTTTGAGTTCGAAAAATAACAGGATTCAAAAGACAATAATTAAATATACAATATTTAAATAAAGATGATCTTTTTTTCTCCAAGTATGTGAGACTCGTCGGAACTACTTGAGCAAATTTCACACAGATCAAACTTAGGAGTGATGACCCTAATATGTGTGTGTACTTTTATCGGCACTGGTGTAAGTGGAGGAATCGATCCAACTATGGTAGGCCTTTATTAATCACAAGCTTTAAGATTCTTTCCTTGAAACTTATTAAAGGATAAATATTAATTCGTTCCGTGGAATGGACCGGGGCAGTTCGCTTCGGAGAAAGAAATATCGTGCTTCTGCAGATCCTGAGCAGCCATATTCCACAGATCTAGACCAATTTTTCAGTGTCCTTGAACACGTGTAAGGCTGTGAAAGGGACACTGCCAAATTAATTCTAAAGAGGATGGGTATCGAGCTATCGGTAGCTTGCCACTACAATAAAGAAACCATAATCATCGAACAAAAACAAACATCATTTGGTGACTTTTGAATTTCCGGTGAGTGTTTTTGTAGTTTTGGTACTTTCCTTCATAAGCCATGTTAAATTTTAAATTAATTAATAATTAAATTAGATTGATTTTATACAAATACAATGATTTTTAATTTATAATTTACTATGGTTTATTATGGACGGATCCAGATAAAAAGAAGAACCAAATCAACAAAGATGGCAGGATAGTCGAAATGTTTTTAAAGTGATGAAGTGTTTTTTCAATCTCTCAAAAATTTTTAACACCAACACTTATATTTTTTAATATACTTTATTTTATTATAGATCACAAATCTCTTAAAGTATTGACTCGCTACCTTTCAAAAACTTTTCGAATAACCTTAAAAAGTGTAACGCCAATGTCTTCCCGTGTTAGCTGCCTCCAGACATAATACGTTAGCGATCAGTTGATGATCACGGAAATATCGCTTCGATGACCAAGATCGTAAATCACGTAACTCATTTCTGAATTATTCATGTGTTCCGAATTCCGGGAAAATAACATCCGTTGGAACGGTTAAAATTTAATGTTGAATATTAGATGAAATTGATCTTTTGAGCGAAATAGCAATATTTTTGGCAAAATTTAATGGAAGTAAACTGTGTAATCAAATTAGTAGAATTAAAAAAAAAATGTTTAATTTATAAAGTTTCTAACATGGTATAATTTTTTTCTTTCATTTAAATTTATAATGTAAATTTATCCTTGGTGTATATTATTTTCGTCATTTCGAAGAATCTTTTGTAAAATACAATTTTTAAAAATATCTCTAGTTGAAATATAGATAATATTAATTGAAATTTACTTTGCAGAAAAAAATATATGTACACATACACACACATATAAAAGGTATATTTTAATGTAAAATAGCACAGAGTTATTTTTCAAACCTATTATATTACCATCATCATACTGTTAACATGTGTTATTAAGTTTACGATTCGATATCATCATCATCAAGAAATATTATTCTTAATATAGTTGACAGCTCATTTGAGCGTGAGAAATCTGAAATGTGAACGTCGTGATGTAGTTAAACTTCACAGATCGTTTTCTTTCCTCCTTTCAGTTCATAAATTTTGCCATTTTACAGATGTCATTTTTATTTTTTTTTAATGGCATCTATCTTGAAGGATTTATTATTCTGATGTTTAACATTTACACTTTTGTTGATGTTAAAAAATAAAATAAAATTCATTTTAAATATTCTTCATATTCAATTATATTCTTCGGTTGGAGGTGCAGTAAGTGTTAAAATGTAAATATAACGATTTTCCGAGAGTTAAATACATTTGCAAAGACCTACCATCAGAACAAAAGCTGTGGTTCAGATTAATGTTGACATTTTCTTTTTAAGTGCTGAATACCTATATAGTTACCTTATATATGAGTAATGAAAAATAAAATATGTAATACGTAACATATATAAAAATTTAATAAATATAAAGTTAGAAGAAACAGAGGCAAAGTAATAAAGAAAAAGGTGACGAAGTAACAGAAATAAACAAAGTAATAAACGATGAAATAATGATGAAACGAAATGGAATATTAAGTAGTGTAGATAAATCGGAGAAATAAACAGCACATGAAATAAATAAGATGTGGCAATTCTTATAAAATGATGCCTAGTAAAATTGTAATAAATATAAAATGATGAAAAGCACAAAATTATAATGATGATAAGTTTAGAATGAAATTAAGTACAAGAATTCCATAAGGAAGTAAGTAGGGAATAATAAGACGTAAGCACACCAGTGATGGATATAGCTAAGGAAATTGTTGTCCTATGCCACCGTAATTATATAGTTATAAACTTCTCCGTTGGACATTTAGAATCTCTACGGTCCCCACCTCTATCCCTTTCGCCCACGTATGAAGGACAAGGCGAGACTCTAAGAGATCTCAGCGCTTATTGCCATAACTCCAATGACGTCTTTACAAAAGATCTGGAGGCCACTGCCGTTTCAACCTTCGAAGAGGATCGTAGGGATGGCTGGAACTGGATAAGGATTGCGCTAAGGTATTAGGTTTAGGTGAAAATTTGAGAATAGAGATGGAGTAACGTCAAGGACATAAGGGATGTAAAGGTCATGGTGCAATGTTTTGTTAGTTACATAATAAGGAGAATTGACTATTATACGGAGGATTTTAGATTGGAAGGATTGGATGAGTTTGATGTCCGAAAATTTAGTTGTCCCCCACAGTTCAAGTCCGTAGGTCCAGATGGTCTCAGTATGGTCTTGCATATCAGTAGTTTGTTTTAAATTGAGGGACTGGATTTTCTGTTAAGTAGTCTGTATAACTGGCAAAATCGTCGGTTAAGTTCTAGTATTTTAAGTCAGGTATGTGGGTTCCATGTTAGTCTTTGGTTTAAAAGGGATCCAAGATACCGAACTGTAAAAAAAATCTAAAATCTTTATTTGACTGTAAAGATAACTATTAAGATAATATACCACAACTTAGTCTTACTCTTAGCAAAAGAGTTAGTAGGAAGGTATGAAACCCAATGATCTCAAGAGCACTATAGAAACAATGATAGGCATTTTAAATCTTTTTTGGAAACTGTATTCATACAGTTGTCAATAGAGGGAATTGTTTTTCAATCTCGAAAAACAGGAACCTTTAAATCAAAAAGGAAGCTTATTATTTACATTTAAAGTTCAACGTGTTCATCACTGGGCCCCTGTCCATAAGTGCGTTCACCCTAGTTATATTAATAGAAGCACATCTGATTTTATACAAATTAATTCTTATTTAAATGACAAAACGGGGGGGGGGGAAGTGGTAAGGGTCTAAAAATGGGGAAAAAAGAAGAGTGATGTTGTAAATAAAGATTTTTGCGAAACATCGGCACAAAATAAAATACTTTTTTAAATTTTTTATTCGTATTCGCAATGATTGTAACGCCTCAACTAACTTCCTACAATCAACTATTTCTTCACTATTATAATATTCTTCATATGAGTTCTCTCGAAATCAGTTTATTGTATACTATACTCACGGGTTGCTCCTCGGTGTATACCTAAAGCCTTCGACCTGGTAGCCTCTGGAGGGATCCGGGTAGAAGGAAGGCCTGGAGTGCCCTAGCGGAGGGAAGATGGCAGAGAAGGAAGGGAAAAGGTGCTGGCTGTCTGGCTTGGAGTCGTCTTCCTCATCTCCGGTGTCCAGCTCGATCTGAAGCAATGTCAGAACAAAAAATGTTAATCTTAATAAAAGTTAAAAAATGCTGAAAATTATTACACAATGGTTTATTATTTCCAAACAATTATATATCAAAACTTTTTTTTTTTTAAACTTTTATCATGATATTTACAACTGTATTAGTATGAATACATCAAGTAAATGTGTACAGAGGAATAAAATAACATGAAATACTCTTGTTGAGAAACTACCCATTGATAGAACTCTAATAATTTGTCTACATGAGGAGATCACGAGGCCATCTTCTTTTCAGACGCCTCGGAGGGTTATCAGGAATCGAAGAGGAAGCAAGGTTAGAAACAAGAGGATTCGGATGGTTATGAAGTTTATTATGGAAGGATAGGTATCTGGATTCGGCCAAATCGGAAACATATGGAACATTGAGGTCTTTATAGATTATTTTATTTGTGACAAAGTAAGGAGCATTGAGGATTTTACGAAGGATTTTGGATTGTAAAGATTGGATACGAGAGGAATTTGATGGTTTAGTGGAGCCCCACAGTTCAACTCCATAAGTCCAAATAGGTCTTACTATAGTCATGTATATGAGTCGTTTGTAATTAATGGGAAATTTAGAGCGTTTGTCTAGTAAGTGTTGGAGTAAGCGGAAACGTCGAGCAGTTTCTTGTCGTTTCAGTCTTGTATGAGGATTCCAAGTGAGACGTTTGTCCAGCTGGAGTCCAAGGTATCGGATTTGTTCTACAGGGATAAGTGGGGTGTTATTAAAGGATAGTATAGGGCAGCAAGTCATTGGTTTACGACGAAGGATAAAGGTGATTTGATAGGATTTATTGGAATTTATTTTAATCCTCCACTTTTGACACCGTTCTTCAAGGTTTGAGATGTGTGATTGAAGGGTGTGGGATGCAATTTTTGGATCATTATTAACTGACAGGATACATGTGTCATCAGCATACGTAGTGATGACAGTGTTAGGATGGGTTGGGATATCAGCTGTATAAACTGTGTAAAGGATAGGACCAAGGATACTACCTTGAGGAACTCCGGCAGATTGAGAAAAGAGGGATGAATAGGTATTATTGTGATTTACTTTGAAGTGTCTATCAGTAAGATAGGAACTGATGATAAGAAAATATGTAGGGGGAAGGAATTTACGGAGTTTGTAAAGTAATCCCGGATACCAGACTCGATCAAACGCCTGTTCAACGTCGATATCAAAACTTAACATTACTTTCCTTGTGACATAAGTAAAAAGTAAATAAAACGTTATTCCTAATATTTCCCTAAATATTTTTTTATTTCATCATTAGTAATTTTAAACAAAACACATTGCTTCAGTTGATGTAACACTTCCAGGATATTAAAAACTAAAACAAAGGAAATAAGCTTTGCAGTAGAACATATGAAAAATATTTTTAAAAACATATCTTTGCAACAAATTGTCCAATTTCAACGATTTTTTTGTTTATATTTTAGGGAATTCCATAAACTTTCAAATGACTATATTTTACATCCACAAAAAAAAAGTTATTTGAATATGAGTTATGCGGCAATTTAATTTTACATATAATAACAGGTTATACGTGTCAAACGGTCCAATATTTTTTATAGACTCCTTTTTTTATCGATTTGTTAATGGAATTATCTTACGAAAGTGGAAAGCAAATGGTACTTAGTACATAGTACCTCATTAAATAAATTAATTTAATGATAAAACGCGCCACTTCTGAGAATTTTCATAAATAAAAAAGGTGTTGGCTATGTCAAAATGAAGTCACTCACCTACCGCGGACTAATAATCTTTGTTACATCAAACTACAAAAGTTTTGAAATTTTCTATCCACATCTAGTCTATAAAGTGATCCAAAGGGTGATATATTAATTTGTAAATTAGCCAGATACAACATCCGTAGAATCAATTAATGAAATCCCTATAGAGGATTACGTTAAAAAAATTAACGAGAACGTGTGGAACATGTGGCAAAAGAAGGAATCGAAATTAAAGGAAATTAAAACCCACTGTTCAAAATGGGAACCCTATCACCGAAGCTCGAGGAGACAGCCCTTTGCAGATTACGAATTGGACATTGTGAGTTCTCGCACTCCTACTTACTAAGAGGACTTGATCCTCCGACCTGCGAGAGCTGCAATGTACAAAGGACAGTAAAGCATATTATCCAAGACTGCCCTACATTTGAATCTACAAAGAAAAAATTAGACATGGCACAGAGTCTAAAAGAAAATCTACAAGACAGTAAAAGTGCAGTAAAAAAACTTTAAGATTTTTAAAAGTGATAATACTCTACAACAGAGTATAATTTAAAGGCGTTGCCAATGACCCTACAGGGTAGAGGCAACAAAACATCAAATAAATAAATAAATATTTGTTTTATAATAATATAGGTAGTTATTTTATATTTGGAACTTATTTCCAATTTATTGAAACACAAAAAAATCCTTCATGACACAGAGTTTAATAATATTAGTAATTTTAATGTATACAATATAAGTCTTTATATATAATACAAGCATAACAGCATTTGAATTATTATTAATTAACTACTGATCTTTTTAACGGTTTTTCGTAGTATTTTTTAAGTTCCTCCTAAAGGCAATTTCAGGATCTGTCTTTGTACATTTAGTATACTCATATTTTATTGACAGTAGTCTTAGCACCCGCGTGGAACTGTAACAACCATTTATTAAATAAGAAGATAAATAATCTGTTTCTTTAAACAATTTTATTATTTGGCCTATGAGAAGTGGAAAAGGGCGGGAGCTAAAAGAGAAATAAACTGATTGTTAAAGACATAAAATTTCATACACGTTCGGTTTCACTTTCATATCTATTACATAATTATAGTCCATAAAACAGACTCCCTTTTATGAAATTATTAAAAAGATATGTACCATGTTTTGAAACAATTACAATGTAGTAAAATTAAACAAGACACTTAACACTGATAAATAAAAACGTGATAAAACAGTATAAATATACAATTAAAAAAATCTTAAAAAATACATTAAATTCTTCTTTAAAATAAGCTTTGTGTTTTCCTGAGAAAAAAGAAAGCTGAATCTGACAATATAAAGTTTCGGAGTAGTTAAATGTTGAATAATATATAAATACATCATCATCATTCCTGTGAATAAAAAAATAAAAAATAATAGTTATAAACAAACAATAGATGCGTAAAACAATAGGCACTGATGCCACTAAGATTAGAAAAATCTTGTACAGCCCCTATCAAAAAACAGCATTAATATTTGATAATGAAAGATATCAAATAAATATATAATTCGAATAGTTTTTAGGACAGCAATTGGAATAACATGGTTTTGAATAAGGATATGGAGTGGTATATACATATAAAAACAAAATGAATACTATGAAAATGATTTGTAGATTAACAAATAATTTTACCAACATTCAGGAGTAAATCAATTGGAACAAATTTTAACGAGATAGAAGCAAGAGTCTTACAAGGAAGTGTCATTTCAAGATGGATGTATATATTTCATTGCTAGAAGGATATCAATTTTACCTTTTTGGTGCCAACAGAATTGATGGCAGTACAAGCTAGTTAGTTGACCCTTCCGAGAGGTTATTCGCACAGATCACACCCCGGAGCTCGTCAGTCTTCCCAATTAAAAATAACGAAATTGTTACCATTTTTTTCTTCTCCTGTGTAACGCTTATCGTGTGATTTATACTTCTTCGCAGTTTCGCTTCTTGTAATTGGTCTTCTGAAATTCGATAATTGCAAATTCATCATACGTGACGTTAGGTAAAATCGTCTAGAAAGCTGTCAGATACGTTACGGAATATGAGAGTTTCGGGAGCTCATTTTTAATATTGTTTCTTGCTTCTTCGAAATAGGCAAGTTCATTTGACGTTGGATCATGAGTTATTTTCTAATGAGTAGATTTTTGTTTGGTATAAATCAAGCTTGAAAATAATATTTCTTGTGCCACATTTATTTATTTATTGTATATGAAAAGAAAATTAACATAAATTGCCTTCTTTGAACTGTTTGATCTCAACCATCAACTGCTATGTTCTTAATGTACAGGTGAAAAGACTTTACTTTATTTTATCGTAATTACAGTTTATATATAATGTAATATTTAATAAAATATAGTCATATTCAATTTTTTGATCATCCATAGCACTTGCCATTTTTATTTATTTTTTTGGATCTCCTAAAAATTAGAATATTAGGACACCGAAACTTATATAATGTATTTAAATTGATTATCTGTAGATTCTCTTTATTTCGCAACATATTCATAGGTTTTTTTTGAACCACCAAAAAATTAGAATATAAGGGTACAGAAACTTATATTAAGTGGTTGGGTTAATTATCTGCAGATTTCCTTTATTTGTGAAAATATTTACTGACCTAAATATACGCAAATTCATTTAAAGGATGGAATCAGCAGGCAGGTGCTTTGAATCATAGAAATATATTTCCTGGGGAATATAGAAACCTCCAAGTGCTCAAAGATTGCACTATTTAAGAAAAGTGGATGGTAAAACAAGGTTGTTAAAGAAACCACGATAGGAACCAACCTGAAGGGAAACTCAGCTGAGGAAGCTATTGAGGAACATCGACTCACGTGGTTCCAGTACGTTACAAGAATCTCTGGAAAATGCGAGGCAAGTGGCACTGTGAGACAAAAATAGAAGAAAGAATACCGGAGTATGACCTTAGGAAAACCTGGAAGTAAGCTATATATATAAAGTACTATCCATATGCAAGAAGAGAGACATAGACTGGAGGTAAAGAGGAGATTTGGTTAAGAAAAGCTTTTAACTCTGCCATTAATCCCCCAACCTCTCCCTTGGCCATGGAAAGAACCAGTATAGCCGAAAAGGCGAGGTAGGGAAGGAAGAAAATAAGGTTAAGAAAAGGAACTTTTGGATCAGGCTCTACAAGCAAGCACTTCTCTTTGCAGGCTGTATTAAGAAGAAGATGGATATGAAGATTATATTCTTCTTCAACAGCGCTACAGCCCATAAATGGACTCTTTGTCTCTATGTTCTGTGCCACTACCATACAGTTTCGTAATTTCAAATATTATCTTGTATACGGCCTACGGCTTTTCAATTCAACGACTGACGGGTTTGATTAAAATTTTCTTGGAGAGTAGAATAAATTTAAGGATAAATTTTCACGTATCCTGGCTAGATAGATGTCCTGCCCATCTAAGCCTCCAAACCTTGATAAAACAGATGTCTGGTTTATGATATAAATCATATCACAATCAGTTTCCAATTGTTTTTTCACCTCCGTTCAATATAATCAAACACGATGTTTTAAATTCGGCATAATATTTTCCGTTCAAATCTGAGGAGGATTTGGTTTCCAGCCCTAGTTGTGGCACATATCTCCGATTCATAACATTGTACAGGATGAATGAGAGTTCCATACAATATATTTAGTATTACTTTACTATACATTTCTGTATAGATTTTTATATATATTTTTTTCACTTGATAATAATTTATTTGTTTTCCTTACTCATACTTGGCCACAACGCAAAACAGTGATAAAAAGGCGAAATTTAAACAAGAATGTTTTCAAGATCTTTTGGAAAACTTCTTTGATTCCAAGGTGGCTTAATAACTGAAGCAGCGAAGTAAGCTCTTCGACAAAAGGACCACTTTGCCATAGAAACCACGAGCACACTGTCCAGCCTTCCAGTAAGACATCGTCACACCTCATTACTTTCGATGGTCGAAGCCTTCCTAGTTCCTGGCTACGTGATTCGGCCGAGTTCTTTCTTACCATAATTACCGGAGAGGTACGATTCTTGTAATTTCTGTTGCGGCTATAATTTTGACTAGATCCAGCAGGACATTCTCATCACTCAATATTCATACTGTGAGGCGATATCTAATGGTGCGTTTAGGCATTTCACAACTATGGAAAACATAATTATCTAAATTCATTTTTGTTTTTTGTTTTAGGAAAAATTAATTTTAATAATATTAGGTAAGGCTGTGTTATTTCATCATGTTTATTTGTTTTAAATTTGTTTACGTTTCGGCTATGATGCCATTTTCAAGCCATCTGTAAGATCAAACCCACTATTAATTTCATACAAAAGTGCATATAACATGCTATGATAGTGATGTTAGTCATCTTTTAAAAATTAACATTTTATAAATTATAATATTAATTGGGTTGAGTCATTATGTTAATTTACAAATCAATTTTAGTAAAACTAAGAATATATAAGAATATTCTATAAATAAAATTGCACATATTACAATATATTGTATATATTACATGCATATACAGTGTTGATTTTTAAAAAATGACTAGCATCACTATCATAGCACGTTAAATGTAATTTTATATAAAATTAATTTTGGGTTTGGTCTTACACATGGCTTGAAAATCTAATCATAGCCAGTATAATAAAGAAAATAAATATGGTGATATAACACAGGCTTGCTTTATATAGTTATTTAAATTAATTAACAGCGAAATTAGCGTTAAGTCAAACTTTTTTTATTTCTCTTGTTAACGACAAGTGATGAAAAACATTTAAAAAAAACAAAAAAAATAACACTAGTATATGGAAATAATCATTTAATTATTTGTATGCCCCATGGTTTGTGAAATGTCTGAAGGCATCTTAATATTACTAACATCCGCTAAACAATATTAAAATCGATATTAGTGAATTAGTGGAGTGATTTAAAATAACATTAAAATAAATATTTAGGTTGCTTGAAAATTATCAAGCACTTAATGGAATATATTAATATTTGAGCGAAATATTTTCTATGGTATATTGATTATGTTTTAGAATAGGTACAAGAACAGTTTATATTTTATAGATCAGAAATGTCAGATAAAAAAAATATAAAATAAATTTTTTGCAGCCTACCTCAATAATTTGGTTAATAATAAAATGAAAATAAAACTTTATTTAGGACAATGAAAACGGTATGAGAAAATATAATAGGATAAAATTATAAATGTGACATTTTATTTATTATTCTCGACTTCAAAATAGAAGCAATGAAAAATTATAAAGTTAATGTTTAAACTTTTTCCGATCTATACTTAACTAAACTATCAGCTTAATTTATTTTCTTTTATTTATTGTTTCATCGATTCCTATAAATTTAATTATGCACATATTATGTTTATTTCAGGTTAATTATCTTATATAAAAATATAAGCTGATTAACTTATCGCTGAAAAATCAAATTATTTTTTTTTATGTTACTAATTGCAGTTAATACTTCTACTTTATGAAAGACCAGATATTTTAATATACATCACATTACTAATATATACATGAAAATGAGCTAACGTACGCGGTAGCCAAGCAAGCACTCACCCTCCCAGGCCGGGACGCTGCCATATTAACATCACAATAGCTCTTAGCTGGCAATCCATGTGGAACGAGAACCCATCGAGCAAACTGAAGCTATCTGTAGGGAGGAAGTTGCCTTAACTAAACTAAGGATAATACATAGAAACCTTACACTTAAGCAAACAGCCTCTATCAAAATGCCAACACTACTACTGTATTCTCACAGTTAGCCACATTCTCCAAGAATGTCCTAATTACATATCAATTCTAGCCAAATTAGGACTCATACCAAAATTATCAGTTGAATTTTAAGTAAGGGCAGTGATAAATTTTCTAAAAGATAATAATTGAGTAAACAAAATTTAAATTTGTATGTACTGTCATCACCACATATGCTGATGACACATGTATCCTATCAGTTAATAACGACCCATCTATTGCATCCCAAACCCTTCAATCCCACATCACAAACCTTGAAGAATGGTGTCAGAACTGGAGAATTAAAATAAATTCCAATAAATCCCATCAAATTACCTTCACCCTTCGTCGTAAACCAATGACTTCCTGTCCTTCAGTATCCTTTAACAACACCTCACTTATTCCTGTTGAACAAATCCGTTACCTAGGACTCCATCTGGACAAACGTCTAACTTGGAATCCTCATACCAGACTGAAACGACAAGAAACAGCTCGACGTTTCCGACTACTTCAACACTTACTAGACAAACGCTCTAACCTTCCAATCAATTATAAAAGACTCATTTACATGACTATAATAAGGCCTATTTGGACTTACGGAGTTGAGCTATGGGGCTCCACCAAACCTTCAAATTCCTCTCGCATACAATCCTTACAATCCAAAATCCTTCGTAAAATCCTCAATGCTCCTTACTTTGTTACAAATAAAATTATCCATAATGACCTTAATGTTCCTTATGTATCAGATTTGGCCCAATCCAGATATCTGTCCTTCCATAATAAACTTCATAACCATCCAAAACCTCTTGTCTCTAACCTTGCTTCCTATTCGATTCCTGATAACCCTCCGAGGCGTCTGAAAAGAAGATGGCCACGTGATCTAATATAGACATATTATTAGAGTACTACCAATGGGTAGTTTCTCAACATGTGTTCGATGTCTTTATACCAATGTGCGAATTTACCAGATGTATTTTTTGTATACAGTTGTAAATATCATATAAATACATTTAAAAAAAATTGTATGTTTTCTTTTTTTATTTTCCTATAATAATTTATTACAGAAATAATTGAAATGAAGATTAGATAAGCCCTAAGTAACAATAACAACAACTAATATATACTTCTAACCTGACATATTAGAAAGATTATATTTTTTTTTTCCTGTATGTACGTATTTGTGTCTAAATTTTTACTCAATGTCATTTTCTTTTTATTCGTTTTCATTTTTTGTTGTAACATTATTTTTTCTTTAAATTTATTTTTGTAATCCGCTTTTAATCTGCGTTTAATTCATTATTTAAAAAAAATTAAAGTAATATTAAATCCTCAGCTTTTATTTTATCAATATTTATTTTCGTGAAATACCTGTAATAATATTTTTTTAAAAATAAAATGGAAACAAACAATAATGAAGCAGATGTAATACTAATCAATGAAATGTGGGGCAACAAAACGTAAAAATAAACTAGTGATCCTTATTCACTTGTGATCTCTCAGATGGTGAAGATACTTTAAAAGGAACGCAAAAAATCACTTTTAATTAAATAAATGTCATCAATTATAAAATTAACATTTACTTAATTAAATAGATAAATTAATTGTGAAAGATGGAAGAGAAAGCGACAGCAGTAATTCCTAAAGACATGGCAACATTCCCGCATTAGACGCGCAGTCATTTTTGCAATTAAACTCAACAAAAAATAACATTGATACATTACAGACATAAAACAGAAGTAGGCTAGGAACGCAGGAGGGTATGAAGTCACAGTTACAAAAGCTGTTATGTGATACCTAGCAGTTGTTACTGCCCGTTACTGTCACGCCGTTATTATGTGGTGACCATCAACTCACTGACCTCCTGAAGCAAAGAGTTATTTATATTTGTTTTTGTATAGTTGTATAATGAAATTATGTAAAAATATCGTTTGACCTTAAGTTTATTTATTACAATAATTTAATTAGTTGTTATTCAAGAATAAGCTTGAAATTTATTACTATCTTCAAAAATCAGTGATGAATCTGAATCTTATTTTATATATATATATATATATAACAACTAGTATAGTACAACTGATTGTATTTTGACAACTATTAAAAGCTTACACCACCATACGAATATCTATTATTTATACACTTTGTTTCAAAACTGACCGAACAGAT
This sequence comes from Nezara viridula, assembly GCA_928085145.1. Classification (NCBI taxonomy): domain Eukaryota; kingdom Metazoa; phylum Arthropoda; class Insecta; order Hemiptera; family Pentatomidae; genus Nezara; species Nezara viridula. The sequence goes on along the minus strand of OV725080.1, from coordinate 96,464,802 downwards.
ATTCTAGCGATTACTTTGATATATCATATATTCATGTGCTAAGTAATAGATTAATGAGAATGTCATGCGATTGAGTTTGTTCCCAATGTGTTTAGTTATTAAGGTATTAAGGTTGGAAAAAATCAACAAAATATTTCGCATGCAACTCATAAGATTCATTTTATCGTAATCTACAAATTTTTTATCTACGAAAATTCTCAAAAATGAAGGAAAAAAAAATCTAATGCCCAAACAATAAACTTAGTTTATTTATTTTTCTTCTGATTGGGATGCTTCATGGATCTGACCACACGCACTTCATATTTCTTCTAATAACAATTTTAGCTGAACATCGATTATTCCATAAGTCAAAATTAATAACGTAAGGACGATATGTTGCCCAGCCTGAGAGCGATAAATAAGTGACAGCTCCGAAATAATCGAAATCATTGGCACGAAACCCTTCCCCGCATGACTCACTTCTCGAAATTCTATGGAGCAACCTCTAATCTCCTTTCCCTGTCTTACGCGTGAAAGATATAATCTTGAATTATAATGACAAGCAGAGGAGAAAAAAAAAAAAAACGATTTGTTGCGGGAATCAGTGAAAGTGGTGATGTCTAGATATGTAGCTATAATGTTAGGTTAGGGAGCTTTGGACGATATGACATCAAATATTGGTCCGAAATTTATGATACATTGACTAATGGGTTGTTTAATAATAGGTGTATTTAGGGGATTGTTTTTCGATCCGATCAGATATCAACAGAACTAGAAATAAGTAGCAAAATCGCAATACGCCTAGTATTGGAATTGTGCTACTGATGTAGAGTTGCCGAAGTTTATCGATAAGATGATTTTATGATGTTAGACTCACCTGTCCATTAAATTGATACATTCTTCTTCCGTATAATTTTTTTATTCGTTGGCCAACTAGTCGATTTTTAAGAGACCGAAGAAATGGTATTCTTCTGGCAACACAACTTTAAAGGCCAAAAGACACGAGTTTCCTTCTGATCAAGGAGGATGAAACTTGGGTCCCTGTAGCATCGACCTGCCTGAACCCGTTCTCTGCTAGGTTTTTTGCAAGTAGATACTTTATGACGGACAGGGATATTTCTAGATTTTTTTTTAATGTAATCATCCAATATAAATAGAATTCAGTCATTCCAGTCAAAAGCCCTCCTTAAAATTGTTGACGACCCCGTTTATGTTTCCAATCTTAAGTTACGCACTGACCTTGACATTCCTTTTATGATAGCAATTGCTAAAGACCGTTTCAAAAATTTTCATGACAGACTGACCCTAAATTCAAATCTACTCAATCAAGCTCTATCGACAGTCCATATTATCCGCTCAGAAGACTACTGAGGCGTTGCACAGTGGTACGAGTAAAGGAAAACTCGCGACATCAGCTAAATATATATATATATATTTTTTATTTTTAGAATTCCAAAAACTAAATAAACTGTTTTATCGATACCCTGTGGACTTCCCGAGAATATTTTCATTTGGCAGAATATACATTTTTACGGTTTTTGTTGCATAGTTCAATAGAGAAAAAAAAAATTAACCGATATCACGAGTTTTATCTTACTGTATGCTGGCCAAGAGACTAACTGCTGTGTTATCTTTTGCTTTTGTATTATTATGTTATCTTATTTTCATTTTTTTTTTTTTAGTTTTGAGTTTTACTTTTATTTTTTTATTTTTTAAACTAATTATTACTTGTATATATTTTTTGTTATTATTTTTGGCTTTGTTTTGTTCTCCTTGATATCATATTTGGTGAATACAGTAGTAGATAGCAAATTTATCGTATGTCAGAAATATGTGTAACTTATTAATAAATAGATAAAACTATTTTTTCGATGTTTTAGAATAGCAAATGAACATAATGAAATATTACTTTCAAAATAAAAAAATAACGAATTTATTTAATATTCGTTGATTAGACATAACGAACAAAGGTGTTATTTTTTTTACTATAATTGTCGTTGTTATACTAATTGTCGTTTTTTTTTTTTTTGTTCAAATTACCTTGGCAAGATTCTTGAAGCTGAGGGCATTGTTAACGCGGGGATTGTTGAGGCACCTAAAGCTTGGACGAAGGTAGTTTCACGGAACCAGATGCAATGAATGAAATCCCCGAGGCGGTAATAAAGGCGAGCATAAATTAAAGAGAGTCCTTCAGGGGCACAAGAGAGAGGTGCAATTGTTTCTTCGGCGGCCAAGGACGGTCCAAGGGTCAATGGTACGCTCTGCGATGGCTAACTCAATTATTGTTAAATTGTTGAATTGTATAATGTTATAATAATAAAAAAAATAAAATTCAACTAATAATTCTTGAAGTGCTCTAATCTCCATTTTATTTTGTTACATTATTCCTATTGTTACTTTGGATATTTAAAATTACATTTAAAAAAGTTTTCACAATAATTGACAAAATATAATTATCACTTTCACTTTTTATCTTATTAAATAAAGTGAAAGTATTGAATGTGGAGAAGGAAAACTTTCCTCAAATTATCGGGAAAAAATTACCTATTAATTATATTTGCTAAAAAGCGCAGTGAAAGGACTAACAATTGAGCTTTAGAAAATAGGCTAATTGTAGGTTAAGATCAAATAAAAAAAAAACATCTAAGATTTGCGCTTTGGTCCACACGGTAGAAGTGAAAACATCAACAAAGCGAGATTAATAATATGAGTGTATATAAATTATACATAGCTAATTACAAAGGTGATGAAATACTAAACAATTCTCTCGCTTACAGTATGCCGGTACGATTTTTAGTTTCTGAGATATTTTAATTCATATCTTCAATAAACTATTTTTTTCCTTTCCGCCTCTATAACACGGCGTCGCATTAAAATAAAATGTTGGGTAACAGCTCATTACAAAGAGGATGAAATGCTGAATAATTCTCATACATACAGAATGCAGATCCAATTTTTAGTCGGAGATCTGACGGCTCAATCTTATCAACTCTACTAAAAAAAAAAAATCCAAAACGTGCCCAAAGAAGTTTTCACTTAAAAAAAAATTGTGTAATGTATTTTTCCTTTCTTTATATATTGATTTGCACGGGCCAGGGGGTGAGGCCGATGGATTAATGCCAGAGTTAAAAGCCCCCGGGCACCTGGACGCGAACTCATATGAAAACTAAAAGTATAATAACTGCTCAGATACTTTCGGTACATATTTATCGTAATTATTGTAAATTTGGTTCAGGGCATGTTTCCAAACTAAATATAACAGAACTATGAAGTATGGCGATCCGTCAAAAACAGTCATTAATGACTTTCAACTGATAAACATTACAAAACGAAGCAAATTATTTGAAAATTAGAGATAAAATCAACATTTTACTATCAAGGTCTTTCAGAAATCAGTTCAATGCCAGAGAATAAACGAAAGTAACATTTGGAATTTGAAATTTTGGCGATTGCTAACAGCGACGCAGCTGAAATGCTCACTTAGCAATATTTTGCAATTTCATTCTGATAGCCATCTTTGAAACTGAGCCTCGAGTCATTCGGCTTAATTTATGGCATCTAAAAATGGCTATATCATGGTATTAATGGATTATCTTTTCAGAAATCAAGATCTTATTTCGTGAAACTGACTCATATTTAAAAGGAAACCGACATCAATTAAAAAAAAACAAAAAACAATCTTTTGTTTTCGAATAGTACTATTATACTACGTTTTGAAACCAATGAGGTAATTATTTTTAAAATATTATAAAAGGAGATCTTAGCTTTATGTTATTAATAATAATAATCTTTTCTTTTCGAATAGTACTATTATACTACGTTTTGAAACCAATGAGGTAATTATTTTTAAAATATTATAAAAAGAGATCTTAGCTTTATGTTATTAATAATAATAATCTTTTCTTTTCGAATAGTACTGTTATACTACGTTTTGAAATCAATGAGGTAATTATTTTTAAAATATTATAAAAAGAGATCTTAGCTTTATGTTATGGCTTTATATTATTATTTATTAATTGAATGATGGTTAAACAATTTGATTCATGAAATACATCTACGACGATATATATATATATATGATATATATATATATATATATATATATATATATATATATATATATATATATATATATATATATATATTTATTTAAAATCCTGACGTGCCTAGTAGGCAATACGGGTGTCTGCAATAGTAAGATGTTAGGCAGGTCAGCTTAACATCTTACTGCTGCAAGTAAAGCTTGATCTTCTGCTCTTTCTTGATTTCCGAGTGAATTTCTTATATTTTTCATACCAATGGTCTAGGAGCTCTTCTTCCTCTTCTTAGATTGTATGGGCTGGCCCACCGCGGCTTTCCACCCGTACACAAAATCTTTGTAGTACTAGTTTTCCGCAGTGACTAACTGAGGAAAATCGTTCTCTGTGAAAATGTAGGAACTAGTTTCCCTCAGTAACTTAGCCCTTAGTTCTTCAAAGGCGGTGCAGTCGACTATGATATGCTGAGCAGTCTCCGGAACACCGCAATGAAACTTTGCTCGAAAGTCCCCATGGCCTTTGAGAAATAGCAAGAGTACTCTCAGGACGATCCACTTTGCTTCTAAACGTGACCGGACGGCGGGGAAGTACTTACTCAAGGTAGATCCTTTTGGGGTTATAACCCATCGCCGGTTTCATTCTTCCATTGTGTCCTCCCGTATAATATATTTCTATTTGCGAGGATTCTCGTCAATTCTTACCATTTTTACGGGGTTGTGGATTTTTGAGTGCAAATATTTTAAGACAAGGAAAGAAAAAATCCAAGGAAATAAACGGGAAATTTTAATTGCAGTTAGGAAGCGATTATGAGAGACTTCAGTCAGAGAGTATCTTTTCAACGATTGTCGAAACTGAGGATAAGGAAATCAATTAAATTTATTTTTACAAAATATTTTTCT